>JABYQK010000018.1:0-454557 GCA_022606075.1 Fomitopsis betulina
GGGCCAGGGTGCTCGGTTGCTGGGATACGGACGTTGATCGCTGCCTTAAAGAAGGCAAATGCCCCCATGGCGCTGGTTCCTCCGTAGAGCCCATAAAGGGTGTTCCAGATCGACTTTGCAGTCGTCTTCGTTCTGACGAGCTGCGCGACTTCGACACTTAGGCGCAAACGAATGCTGCCCATGGCCTTCGACTGCATCTGAATCCATTCAAGGATTTCAGCGCGGTTGGACCCGTCCGTAGCCTGTGTAGGCTCTGTGAAACCGTCGGGTAATTCGATCAGAATCCAGACTCCCTGCGACTGCAGGTATGCCTTCATCAGATCGGCCCATCGGCGGTAGTTTGCACCGTCGAGGACGGGGACGAGGTTCTGGAGAGAGTTCGACATTTTTTGTTGGTTTGAGTGGTGGTAGAGCGGTTGTTGATAAGGTTCTGCGAACGCATTATCAGCGCTCTGACTTATGCTGCCGGAACGGCGCTGACACCACACTGGACTCAATGTTTGGGATGGCGACAGCTAGGCTGTGCCCGACCTGCAGCCATGTAGGCGCAAAGTCTCCCCCTGACGTCAAAGCCCCTAAGGGCGACGTCCAGGCAAGCTAACCTGACCCGCAGCAGACGCAGCCATATAGGCGCAGTACCGCGCAGTGCTCAGGGCTCATAACCTGACGAGCAGGCTATTCTTACGCAGTGTAGCGGGACGCTAGCTTACCTGGTTTGTTAGCTGTGAGGCTTGATGCACACGAAAGTTGCTGTTGAGCGACTTGGGATTGTACTACGCTACAGGGGTCCTTATATACATGTAGGAGACCGTCTGACTAAGCTACTGTATAGTACCAATCCCGATGCATGTGATTCTATCTACAATGCATGTGTTACTCCTGTTACCCGGAGTACCGGTGTGTGAACTCGGCTGCCTAGTTAGGCGCTCTCTATTGTTCAACAGACGGCCTTGACGCGAGGAAACGAGGGTGAATTAGAGGGGGGAGGGTAGATAGATGGGCTCCGATAAGCGGGCGCCTACCGGAGATGGTGGTGGTTCGAGGTCAAGGAGCGGATGGCTTTGAGTTGGTTGAAATCCACATGGGCTGCGTAGTCGGAGAGATCTTCGGCCTCACTGACGAGCTCAAGACAGTGGAGCACCCGTGAATACAAAGACACGAAGGCCAGGTCGCGGCACTCGCGGAACGAAGGGAGGGAGGACAACACAATCGGTTTGCGATCAAGGAGGTTGTTGTGAAATGCGAGCAAGCCGGGATTGCGAGGGCCGAAGCGGGGGCACAGAGACTGCGTTGACCGGCAAGAAAGGCTGATTGTGGTATATTGTAGTGTTGTTCATCTATATTGCAAGTGCTAGAGAATGACATACAGAAGTCGCTGAGAGACGTCGCAGGTTGGAAGACTCGCGCGAAGCTACTGTCCCTCCAAGTGCTCTAGGGAGCCAACGCGCGATTTCTCTAAGTCTTGATTCCCACGGGGCGACCAAGGTAAAGGGCGCCCAGTTCGCCCAGTCGGTAGAGGCCCCTACCTCCTTTTCGCACTCCGATTCCCGTTTTGTCTTTGAGCGCTTCCAAAAGGAGGAGTGCCGGAAAAGGGGGTAGGGTGCCTCTACCGACTGGGATCGAGTCTACCAAAGACGAGGCTTTCTCCAGGCTTAATGCTGTATATGTACCAAAGTTCTTACTCGGCAGGCATCGCACCGCACGGATCAGATGCCAGCGTGGAAATATGCGTATCGGAGCAACGTGTTGTATCGCGTGAACAAGTCCCCACACCGACACACAATCCAGCAGTCCAGGAAAGAGTCAAGAGAGCGTAATCCAATCTGTAGATGAATAAAGATACAATGCATACGTCGCCCAACTGGCGGGGGCGGCTCGCGCCATTAACGACTCGTGCAGGCGCAGAGCACACGTGTTCGGTAAGTAAGTAGCTGTGGTATACGGAGTAGTATATGAGGATAGAAGGGCGCAGGACGCCCGCTGCAGTGGCGGGCCGGACCTGGATGGGACCCGCGATCTAGCGATCTAGGGTGATTTGCGGAGAGTTGTAGGTGGGCTCACCGCTCGGGCAGCTCGTGCGTGATGAAGTGCCAGATGTAATGTGTCCAGCCTTCGAGGACACCCGCGCCGGTCATGATGTGCAGGCAATCGCCCGCAGAATGCTGGAAGCATGTACATCAGTAATCCGTATTCAAGACACAAGACGCGATGCGCGTACCGCATCCGGTCTAAGCAACGCCGACCGGTCGATCGCAAGGAAATGGATGCTCGGGAACTTCTCCGGGTCAAGGACGCGCTATCCGGTCATCCACCGTCAGCGCCGCGAAGCACACACCGACGCGCATACACGCACCTCAAAGATCTTGTTGAACTCCCAGATGTTCCCCCAGTTGTACCAGTTCCACACGAACGGCCGCCACTCCTTCCACGGGGCGCGCTCGTTGTGGCAGTCCTCATGCCCTGGTAGGTACGCGCGCACAACGACGCGCTTGCGCTCGCGGCGCCACCCAAAGCCCCATCGCTTGCCGCGCCGCTCCCACTCGTCCAGGATGCCCTGCACGTCCTCCGCCCACCGATGCATCGACGCGTCGAAGAATTCGAGCACCCCGTCGATCCCGCCGGCGCGCGCGCCCTCATCGTGGAACGCGCTCATCAGCGTCACCGTCCAATGCCCACCCGTGCTCACGATGAGCGTCCCATAGTTGCCGTTCAAAAACAGGTCCCGCACGTAGTACTCCGGGCTCAGGCTCCAGAACTGCTCGGCGCTGAACAGCGGCGGCGCGTCCGGCCCGGCGCGTGCAGCGTACAATCCCTCCAGCTCTGCACGGTCGAGCAGGAGATCGACGCGGCGGAATGTCACGAGCGGTGTGTCCTCGACGGAAAAGCCTGAGGGGATCCGCAGGTGCTGGAGCAGCGGGGACGAAGGGGAGAGGTAGAGGTGCTGCGGCCAGGCGCGGTCGAAGTACGGGTTCTCGGTGTAGTTCGGCGTTGCGCGGATGTGTGGATAGAGTACGCAAGAGAGCGAGAAGAAGTGGTTCTCCGTCACGGAATCTAGAAATTTCGTGTGAGCAAAGCTGTCTGAGGGCGCATTTCCATGATGGTATGCTTCGTTCCTCTGGGCGCAGGAGGTGTGAACGGAAGATGCAATGTTTTCAACTTTGAGGCCCACTTCTATTCGGTTCGAGGAGTTCGCCTCGTATGCTCGCGCAAAATGGCAGCATACGATCTATGCCCGACAATCAACTGACGGGCCAAGACATGTTCGTTCGCCCTCTTATTTGCGGTGACCTGCCATCGCCGATACCCAACTCCTCAAGATGATCTACTGGCGATGTAGACCCCGAAGATGCCCACGAACTCTCGTTAGGAGTTACCGTCACATGTCGTGCTCATATATGCGGGTACTGCTCGGTCCTCGGCCCTGTGCATACAGTAGGCCTGAACACGGCTGTCATCCGTAGTGGTCGCCGTGACCGCCCGACAAGTAGGATAGGAATGATCGGGACAGGCAGTGCTCTGGGCCAGTCACGGGCCTCGATCGCTATCAGAATGGTGGGATCTTGTTGTATGCGCCCCCTTGCAGATGGGGGCGGTCTCATCGGACCCCGCTAGCAAAGGCGGCGCCTCGGTGTGCCCGAAACGCTGATGGTCGGCGAGCGCGATGAAGACTCACCTCCAATGAGCAGCCAACCGCCGTTCTCGATCATGTCCTTCACGATGGTGGCGCCGTCGAGGGGGGGTATCTCGCAGTCGTCGCCGGGCGTCCAGTCCCAGCTGGTGACGGCAGGGAAGCGATCCCAGAGCTCGGGCTTATCAGCGGCGAGATGCCACCAGAACTCGCGTGAGCTCGCGCAGCCCTCAAAGCCCGCGAACGGGAGCACGTCCTCCTTCTGGTGCATCGCGAGGTCGTCTGGGGCGCGGCCAGGGACCCGCGGAGGATGCGGTTTTGGTGTCCAGGACCCATTGGCGTATGCGCGCGGTGGACAGGTGCCGCGGGAGGGCGGGTTGGTGAGCCGGGAGAGGTGGTCGGTGAGGGAGAGCCAGAGGGGGACGCATAGAGGGCATAGAAGATGGTGCCGCTGACGACGGCGGCGAGGAGGGCGGTGCGCACGCGGGAGGGGTGTGGGCGGGCGGAGAGGAGGCCCTTCATGGCGGTCGGGAGAGAGAGACGTGGCGGTGGGCGACGCAGGCAAGTGCCCTGCGACGAGGCCGCCTTCTCCACCTCGGATCTCATGACGTCCGGGGCAGATCCTCCATCACTCTTGGCACTTCCCTTTTCGACCGCGGTCCAGGCCCCCGCTCCGGCGCCCCGCCTTGCATCAGGCAAGCACACGCCCGTGCGTCTGCTTGTCTAATACACATTGCTGACGGGCGAGCACATGTAAGAACACACTCCCTTCGTCCTCCTCAGGTATTGATTGGCATCCAATGTTTCGTTCTTCGCGTCGTGATCATGGCCAGGGCCCGTCGTACGTCTCGCGTCTTCTTAAAGCTCAAAGCTGGAGATCATATTTCGGTGCGTCCTCCTTACAAAATGTGCTCCCCTCAGAATACGGGGCTTGCGTCTGTCTCCCAGGTAATGTTACGGACCGAGGCCGATCCTATGCCTGGTCGCTACACCGCACTTTATACTCGCCTTATACGATCAAACAAAAGCAAGATAGCTCCTTAATCTAGTGCATGTAGGTGACACTGTACACTGGTGCGTGACACTGAGTATACTCTTCGGAGTTATCGTACAGAATACTCACTGTACGCACCAACTTACTGTAGACTCACATGAGTACATGACATCAGGTGAACCCAGATTCCCCATGCAGCCTGAGCTTTGTCATCTCAATTCGCCGTTCCCACGTATTGACAGAATGCAGTCTGTGCTGCCCACTCTCTATCGATAACGGCCACCTCGATTCTGCACTGCGGCGTAGCGCGACACTCCTTTCCGTCAAACACAGGACCCGGACTTAGCACACTACCAGTGCCCCAGGGGCAGACTGCGATACGGAGCTACTAAAGCGCCATGTCATACAAAAACCCGTTGGAAAGCGGACTTGATTGGCCGACCATACATCCTTACCCGATGTTTTGGGGAGATCAGACACGAAACTGCATAGCATGTCGCAGATTCAAGACGACGTGTGATAGGTGCGTCGTTGCTGCAACTCCTTCGTCTATTTCACCAACGGAATATCATATGCGTAGAGGAAAGCCAGTTTGCTCGCAGTGTCGTATGCGAAGTGGGTAGCTCTTCACGAAAGCATGCATCATTCATGCGACGTATCGATACGCAGACGCGCAAAACGAGTGTGACTACCAAGAGGGTGACTGGCTCTTTGGATGGCGATTGGATGATTCCGCGATCGCGGGGCTGGTAAAGCGATACCCTATTCATCATGGAGACCTCCATTATAAACTTCTCATCAGGAAGCTCCAACACCCCCCATATACAGCGAGATGCGGAAGTCCCTCAGTGTGCGCACTTTTCTATTTTATAAGTATAAAGACATCGACGCTCAGGTTTTGCTGCTAGTGTTCTGGCATGGACCCCATGCACTTTATCATATTCAATGAACTGGTCAGCGACTGGCATTCTAGTAGCTTACTGGGTTACATGTTACCCATAGCTAGATTCATTGCGAGGACTCGACAGGAGTAGGCCGTACTCGCAACATGATACTCAAGTGGTCAACGGTGTAATACATAAGATCAAGGGATTAGCAGCCGAAGGCCACCATGCTTCTGTCGTGAATGCGCTGGATGAGGTGCGGAACATCGCGCCGCTAATTGTTTCAACGTTAATGTGTGTGTATTCAATGGGGCATACTTCAAACAGTTCATGGACACTATATCCAAGCCATCACGTCTGCACAACTCGCTATTCCACACCCTTCGCAAAATATGCACGACATATGGATCGTTGCCGATATCGCTGTTCTTGCAACCCGAGACGATCACGGCAGATGGCACCAACACGCAAGCTACTGGAGGCTCTGCTGACATATATAGAGCGTATTACCTTATGTTGCGCATGCACGTTTGCGTCAAGGTTGTGAGGTTGTCTGATCGAGAATTATCCTCGGGTACTCGGATGAAGGTTTGCTTATTCATTGCGTGATTTCGAAAGCGAGTCTGTCCTAATATCATATTTGCAGGACATATGCAAGGAAGCGCTGATGTGGAAGCATGTGTCTCACCCGAACACCACTCCTTTCTACGGTTTGGTGAATGGGTTCAATGGGAGGTCCGGGATAGGCATGATCTGTAAGTGGATGCCAAACGGGCATGTCATAGAGTTTCTGCAGCATCACGGGAATGCAAACCGGCTTTCACTGGTGAATGCCTTAGCAAATATCACGCTAGTCCCATATACTAATCATGGGTATCGTTATCAATAGTTACTGGATGCTGCTCGTGGCCTTGGATATCTTCACTCTGAATCAGTGAGCATTGTTCACGGCGATCTCAAAGGCGTGAGTCTCTACTGTCTTCAGTGTACACTGCATGAAGGAAGTCTCCCCCGGTAGACAAATGTCCTAGTTGACGAGAGGGGTAGAGCATGCCTATCAGACTTCGGGCTGTCATCCGTATTGTACGGAATCGATACGCCGAACACTGCTACAAGTGTCTCAAGCTTCAGATCGACACTACGTTGGATGGCTCCGGAGCTACACGACCCAGAACACTTTGGGCTGGATGCAGCACCGACGAGAAAAAGCGATGTTTATTCATTCTCGATCACAATGTGGGAGGTGCGTCGCAGCTACACATTTTGTATCAAGCCTGTTCAGGATATCATCAATGCCAGGTCTTCACGGGAAAAACACCTTACCCAGAAGTGCGTTTTGACGGTCAGATCATACTGAAGATCATGAATGGCAAGCGACCTGAACTCCCCGCGGCCGAGGTCAGAGGCCGTGTCGGGCTGTCTCTTGCTGTTTGGTCCACAATGGAGGTGTGCTGGGATCACTCGCCTCAGAAGAGACCACCTATCTCGCATGTGGTCAAGATCTTGGGTCAGAATCTTCATCCTCGCAAGAAGACTATTTGAATGGTGTTCTGGTCAACGCCGGGGCTGGAATGGAGGCTTTTGGGGTTTCTTTGGACATGATATGTACCTCTCCTGCGCGATAGCAACTTGATAAACATATCATCACCCAAACATATCAAGCGACGCTAGGTTCAATCGTCATATGGTAGCCCGCTCACTACGCACGAGAAGATAGTGCACGAGTCAACGCATAGCATATATAGACCATAAGAGTGTCACTTGACCATGCTTTGATCCTCCGCGACCTGTTTGAGCGAGCCAGTGGTTTGATGATATGTTGGTGAAAATTCGTGAAATGCTCACGGGTATCCCAGGATTGAACACCATGCACCCGACTTGCACCAGACCTTAACCAAGGTCAAGTGAACCCCCCTGGATCATACAACAACACATCATTTACCATGTCATTCGTCCCGCTACTGACCGCTTCCTAGGCGACGGGATTCACAGATGATGAGGTGCTTCTAGCATCTACTACACATTTAGGTTGACTCCGCCTTCCGCCGCTCGCGTCGCCTCAAGGTTGTACTGCACGTTCTTCCGATACTTGGTGACTAAGTCGGCGGCGATCTTGACGTGTGCGTTTGCCCGTATGATCTCCTCAAGACAGTGGTTGAGCTCCATGACTGTCTCGGTGCATTTATCCTGTGAGGGACGTCTTTCAGTATGTCGCCTCCGGGGCAAAGGTAAAGCGGGTCACGAACCGCATTCTTGATGATACGTTGAAGGAGGACATTCTGTCGCTCTGCGTGCGGGTTCTCCATTTGAGAGCCTTCGATTTTGGCTACAGGAATCACCTTCTCAGGACAGAAGACGCGCTCGCGTATTTAAGGAAAGCAGAGGTTCCGTGACCTTTTGGGGTGTAGGACTCGGAGTAGACTCCAGCGGAGTTCAACATTTAGCGGCCGCACGTAGTATAGTCGGCAAAGCCCGAGTGGCGGAGACGACTGTTCACTGCAGAGTCTTACTCTCACTCAGGCTTGTCTTCTTCAAAATAATGCGGCAGTTTACAAGCAATCTATTGGGGTCTTTCCTTCAACGTAGTGATCCCGGATTTGAGGGCATTTTTGGTCAGAGCAGGTACGTCGCCTACATAGCCGGTGTCGTTAACTATAGTAAAAGCATGCGAATTGGACCACCTCACCCGGGACGCGACAAGTTTGAGCTCGCGCTCCAGCTCTACCTCCGTGCCATCTGAGCAATACTCTACCTGGAAGCTGTTGTATTGCAAGCCGGTTCCCCTTCCGTACAAAGCATTTTCCTTCCCTCTATCTTACCCCGGTCTCTGGCGACTCGCGTGTCCCGCGCTGTATCGCCGCCGTCTGCCAAGTCCTATGTAGCTTGCACGCTCGTCGCTGCTACCCCGTTCCTCGAAGGCTCCTTTGGATCTCCCACTGCCAATGTTAAGCAAAGGGAAGGCGGCATTTACGTGCCACATCGACGTCCAAATGCTGTGCTACGTACACATGTCTCGGGCATTGGAAGCTAAGCTGGGTATTATGTGGGTCGCTGATTCCTACATCGCTCAGCCCGCTCGGTCGTCATAGAACATGAAACAATTCCCCCATAGCAGCCCATGGGACTTACAATCCCAGCTAATGTCCCCAACCGCTGATTAGAAGGGCGCTAAGCCCCTCAGGTACCTCATTCGCTGCGCCGATCCAATCAATGTTCCAAAATTTGCACGGCCTTCAGCATTTTACTCAGGAGGTTTTCAATCGGACCTCTTGTGCTCAAGGTGGGCATTTTCAGTCCTGTTCTCGACGAGCGAACTCAGGACTTGACTGACGAGTCCTGCGGTAGTGATTCCTAGTCTCACTTAGCAGGCACTGGGCCCTGTGCGTAGATGGGGAGGCAGGTTATCAGTGAAGATCAAGCTTTACACGTTACAGTGCCTCGGAGCGGGGTGCCCATTTGATTGGTTGATAATTGAACCAGTCAACGCTTGGCTGACGCTGGTATCCTCGAAGCAGCATATATGAACTTCAGGAGCGATACCATGTCCTCCGGCTCTCCATCTCTTCACTTTCGAACACGGACGTCAGCACTGGTTGGTGAGTTGCTCCGCACATTTTTTCGGGGAAAGCGGAGCTCATGGGGCATACCTTCCGCTATAGCTTGACCTTCTTGTTCCCTTTGCATCTCGTTTCGGCGGCCTCGACACTCTACGACACTACCCCCTTACCACCGCATTCAATCTTCCGTCACAGAATGCGTGCTTCTGCCATTATTACTCTCGCGGCCTCCACTGCCATCCTTCCCTCAATGTGTCTGCCCATCAGGTCAGTCCCAGGCTCGTCATGCGTCGGCATACTCAACTGAAGCCATCGGTGTGGTCGTAGCGGTGGTTCAGATCTTCCATCTCGGTCCGTCGAGGGCGTTTGAGACATTTGATTATCATGCTGATGGAACACGTATAGTCGGGAATTCAACGATCTCCTTGCTCGTGAGATTGAGGAGGATATGTACCCTGCCAATAACAGCACTGTCGAGGAAAGCGGCGCCAATGAGAACAGCACGATCGCAGCAAGCGGCACCCACAAGAACAGTACAATTGAGGGAAGCAGTGTCCCTCTAAACAGTACTGTTGCGGGCAGCGGTGGTCTCGTCCTCAGTATGCTGGCGAAGGATGCCTTCAAGGTCGGCAAAGTCATTTACCGGTGTGTTCCCATCGTCCTGTGCATCCTCCAGCCTGTTGCTCAATGTGTACGTATAGCATAGGCAACACCGCCAGCAATAGCTACCAATTGTACAAGCAGAGGAACCAGCGCCGTGACCTCCAGGAAGCCGGCCTGTGGGAGCGTGCTCACGCTGAAGACGAACTCTACGAGCGCGGGTTCCCCGAGGAGGATATTTGGGCACGGGACCTCTCCAAGGGCGAGCTCTTGGAACGGGCGGTCCAAGAAGGCAGTAGTAGGCACTACATACGGTGAGTATCGAGGGCTTTTAGCTGGACTAGACGGTAGCTCACCGAAATACCTGTTGTAGCTCGGGCGGTAGTAACAGCAACAACCCCCAGAAGCACCGTCGCTCTGAGTTTGATGGCCTCTTTGCTCGGGACTATGAGTACACCTACCAGTGGGAGTGAGAAACCCGCTGAAGGTTCAGTCGGTTTTGGAGTACCGGTACAGGCTAGATGTTCTCGATGCCGTCTTGCTTACGACAAGGAAATTCTATGGAGGTGGAGAGTTTCCCTATGAGTCAAGTTGGTGTGAGGTCCAGACACAGACTACCGTTTGCTGAGTTGCGAGAAAGTGACGTGTACCATATTCCTGAATCATTCCTTCGCCCCTTAGTTCTAGTCGTGAGGGCCCCATAAAACAGTCCACTGTGAATCTGAAATGTAGCGAGTGGCAAGTAAGCTCGTTGAGTTGTTGAGAGTGTTGCGCTAAATCAGAACGGACTTGCCGTAGTTGTCTGTTGCGGCGGTAGTCTCAAAGAAGTCCCAAGGCGAGTGATATCCACCGTTACATATGTAGACTGGATTGGCTGCATGCTCAGCGAAACGATTGAGGAGGTATATTACGGGTGCCCCGGGCCGAGCCTCCGAGGTTGAGCGCACGCCCCTCCGCCACATCCGAGGTCGCGTCTTGCGGTAGACTCGATCCCAGTCGGTAGAGGCCCCTACCCCCTTTTCTGGCACTCCTCCTTTTGGAAGCGCTCAGAGACAAAAAGGAAATCGGAGTGCGAAAAGGAGGTAGGGGCCTCTACCGACTGGGCTAGACTCGATCCCAGTCGGTAGAGGCACCCTACCCCCTTTTCCGGCACTCCTCCTTTTGGAAGCGCTCAAAGACAAAACGGGAATCGGAGTGCGAAAAGGAGGTAGGGGCCTCTACCGACTGGGCGAACTGGGCGCCCTTTACCTTGGTCGCCCCGTGGGAATCAAGACTTGGAGAAATCGCGCGTTGGCTCCCTAGAGCACTTGGAGGGACAGTAGCTTCGCGCGAGTCTTCCAACCTGCGACGTCTCTCAGCGACTTCTGTATGTCATTCTCTAGCACTTGCAATATAGATGAACAACACTACAATATACCACAATCAGCCTTTCTTGCCGGTCAACGCAGTCTCTGTGCCCCCGCTTCGGCCCTCGCAATCCCGGCTTGCTCGCATTTCACAACAACCTCCTCGATCACAAACCGATTGTGTTGTCCTCCCTCCCTTCGTTCCGCGAGTGCCGCGACCTGGCCTTCGTGTCTTTGTATTCACGGGTGCTCCACTGTCTTGAGCTCGTCAGTGAGACCGAAGATCTCTCCGACTGCGCAGCCCATGTGGATTTCAACCAACTCAAAGCCCACGCCACAGAGATCGTCACGCGCTTCGCGGATGGGAAGACTGTCAATCGTTTACGGACTGCACGCGCTGCAGAGCTTAGGGAACGAGAGAAGCAAGGAGAGTCGGCAGCACGAGTGAGTGAGGCGGACACGGGCACAGGTGCATCAGCGTTATTGTCGATCGGATAGAATCTTTGTTGTATCTGACACATATTTGTCTGGCAGAGTGCACAGACAACAGAGTGTCCGGTGACCTGATGCAGGGTGATATGGTCTTTGAGAACGCTGTCCTTCTCCTTCGCGATGCACTTATTCTCCGCCTTCTTACTGACTGTATCAAATGTGGCGACTCCGGCTGTGTATTGCTTGTTCTGAAGGTCCTCGCGCTGTACTACCGAGGCTGTGGACGGACAAAGTACGCGCAGGAGGTACTCTTCCTCATACATAATTTCAAGCATGTCTGGCCGGAACCACTACGGTAAGTACAAACTTTATATGCTTTTGTTCAACGAGGCTAACCGTGAATAGGAGGATTGTGTTGAAGAACTGGCTTGTGAATCCCACGGGCAAGGCGAATGCATGGGTCGAAGTTGACTTACTCCAGGAGCACTTGAATTTCTGGATCAAGGTGAGCCTCCTCTCATTTGCTGTTCACTCCTCACTAATGACATCTCGCTAGACAATATACAAGGCGCACGGAAGCAGTGCCTCATGGGAGTGGCTTGCGATGATATCGCCATGTGTTGACGTCCTCTGGCGCCTCGCGGCGTCGATGAACTCAACCTTGGGTGCGCAACAAGGCACGAAGCACACGACACCGAGCCTAGAGCGGGACATTGCGCACCTCCGGGCATCGCTGCGACACTTCCGTGTGTATGAAGTGATCCCAGGCCACGAGATTGACGACGGATCTGACAATCTGGTGGTGCCCGACTCACTCACTTTAGGGCTCCAGCGTCTTGGAGAACCACTGAAGGAATTCAACGCGGTGTTCACGAAGCTACAGCCGCGTTGCAGAGCGCCGCCACTCCTTGGACACAAGTACGTGAGGGACAACATCGCGGCTCCGGTGCGAGCGCGAGTGCACCGCAAGCCATCGCGCCGCCACTTGATGATTCACAACCAGCGGCCTCACACGAAAGCAATGCGAACGATGATGCCGAGAGCAGCAAAGAAGAGGAGTCGGATATGGAGTCGGATGTCGAGGATGATGTCGAGAATGACCTAGTTCCGCAACAGGTGATGTCGCTCGACAACGCAGGCAATGTTTCGCTCGACATGGACGACTTGAGTGCAGACAACTTTGGACTGTATTTCTGACTGTGTATAGGATACATACATGCTACAGTATTTGATTGAAGACTGTCTACGTCGAGGTAGTGCCCTCAAGCTGGCTTTCGCGCTGCTCTCCCTTGGAGACTCGACACACGATTTCTCTAAGTCTCGATTCCCACGGGGGGACCAAGGCAAAGGGTGCTGAGTTCGCCCAGCCGTTCTGGCGAACGAGAGGAGTGCCACGACGGAGTTTAAATTTCTCGCCAGATTAGGATGGGTACGAGCCTACGTCTTTGGTTACGATCTCTGACAGCAGTTGCGGACAGCAGGTTGCGGCTAGTGTCCGTAGCCATCGCAGGCTCAGATCTCAGATCTCAGACACGGCACACTCAGATGCAGTGTTGGCACGCCAGGCGCCTGACTTTTGGACCTTTGGACCATGTCCATGCGGCCGGACCGGGGGTCTGACTAGGGTCCATGGAGGGTCTGACCGTGGTCCAGGTTTAGCACGTGCCTGATAACGTCCTTGTATTTGATGAGCTATTACTCTGAGCCTTAACCCTCGGCGAACACTGATGCGACACGGTCACATGGCTTTGTTGACTGCGCGAAGCGCGCCTCGCCTTACTCGAAATCGCAACTCCCGTCCGTCACCATAGTAGTGCAACATGATCGCAATATATATATATTTCGCTTATTCCTCATATTCTGCTTTGTACGCTCACCACACCCTTCCACTCTGCCTCAATGAGCCCTCCGAACGACGTCTGGAAGTACTTCAAGAAGGGCAAGAATCATTACAAGCAGAACACGACTCATAAAGAAGCGTGGTGCACCTACTGCATAGATGCTGAAGTGTCTTCAATACACGTGGGTGAGCTTGATGCAGAGCAAGTCTCGGCTGATGCACAGCCTGCACGGACAGAGGAGGCTATTCGGGAAACATGTGAGTATCAGTGTCTTCATTATGATTTGCTATGGCGCAAACACGCATCTGAACCTTCAACAGTGTATGTCAGTGCCACGGCAATCTGTGGCAAGGTTGATGCACTCCTCGCTCACCTATCAAAGCATTGCTGGCATGTACCCACGGAGCGGAAGGAATGGGCCGCAGGCGTTCTTCGCGATCGACATCGCGAGGAGGCGCGGAGACGTGCCTCACCGGAGGCGTCGGTCCCTAGCCAGGGAGCAACCGACCCTACGTCAACCGAGTCATCTTGTGTGCAACACCACCGCAAGGTGCGACGAACAGGGACCGACTCGAGTGTCGCCGATGAACTGCTGTCCAAAACATCAAGTGCTGGACAACCTCCGACAAATCGAGCATTGCAGTGTTTGACTTGGCCGCAGTACCTTCAGAACGAGTTTGCTGCTGACTTGTGCAAGCTGTTCATCGTCACAAACATCGCATGGTTTACCCTTGAGATCCCATTCATCCGCTACTTCTTTATGAAGTATGTTGGCCAAGCAAACCTCCCAGGACGGAAGGAGCTGTCAGGTCGTGTTCTTGATGAGCAGGCAGATAAGGTCACGGAGCGCATGAAGGCTGAGGTGAAGGGATGCTATGTCACTGGTCAGTGTGACGGCTGGAAGAACATCAGTAAGGACCATATCATTGCGACAATTATCAACGCGGAGTACATGGTACGTCACAGGTACAAGATGGGGATAATTGAAATTGACTGAGTATGCTGCAGACATACCTCGTGAGCACGTTCTGTATCACAAAGGAGTGTAAGACCACCGAGAACCTCCTCGAGATCATTTTGAACCAAATCAAGTATTTCACGGAGGTCTTACGAGTCAAGGTTGTCTGAGCCTGGTGTACTGACACAAGCGGTGATGGGTCGAAGATGTGTCGCTTGCTTGTACAACAAATGCCATGGTTATTTGTTGTAGACTGTTGGGCACATCAGGTATGCCACTTACACTTCGAGTATTCTACTTGCCAGCAGAGTGACAGCTGACATGGCATTGGCCCGCCGCCGCTCCTGCAGATCAATCTTGTTACGGGAGACGTCTTGAAGCGAGCAGCATCAATGTTCAAGGACCTGCTTGACGACGCTCTGGAGGTCATCAAATGGTTCAACAACCACATGCGCGCGCTCGGTATACTGAAGGACACTATGGAGGAGAAGTTCGGGAAGGCTCTATGCCTAATTCTTCCTGTGATTACACGTTGGACGTCCCACTACCTCGCAGTCCAGCGGCTCATCAATGTGGAGCGCGCGTTCCGCCAACTCTTCCTTGATGACCTGGAAAGCGAGCTGGTCTTGTGTGCAGGAGAGAAGGAAGAGGCGAAGGAGAAGGCAAGGAATATCATGGAGAAGCTCAAGGAACCAGAGTTTTTCAGTGGATTGAGGCGGTACGTGTCATACCCTATTATTAGCTAGACATGTGAACTCATCGTAATACATTCCCAGCCTGTCTGAGCACTTGGCGCCGCTCGCCATCGCCACGAATCTCTTCCAAAGCGACCACACCCGTCTCGACGTCGTCTTGATCACCCTCGCAAAGCTCTATCAGATCTTCTCTGACAACAAGTACGATCTCACCATCCGCCGTGCTATCTTGGCAAGCCTCGAGAAGCGGTGGGCAAAGCAGGATCAAGCCATCTTCATCCTTGCCGTCATCTTCAATCCGTACACCCGTGTCTCCGCCTTCTCGCGCGAAAGCCCTTTTCGTCAGGCTGACGAGATCCAGAACCTCGCCGTAGAAGCTTACCAGCGCTTCTACCGCTGCGAGCCGAATAACGAGTTCAGGACGAGCATTGTCAGGTACCTCCACAAGCAGAGCCCTTACACTGATGAGCAGATGGGCTTAGAGTGTTTCAAACAAGAGGCAAAAGCGAAGGTACGCAGCACAGCCTCATTCTCTGTAGACTGTCCTCATCTGATTGTGTCTTGATTCATTGGAAAGGGTACTCATGTCAACCTCGTCGAGCTCTGGCGCAGCAAGGTTCCGATCCAGGATGACTACGATGATCAAGACGCGCCCAGGCCGCCCCTCAATGGCGCTGCAGGTTTCGCTTCGCTCGCCCTCCTCATCGCATGCATCGTCCCGAACACTGCATCAATGGAGCGCATGTTCAGCCATTTCAAACTTATCCACACTGCAATCCGCAACCGCATCTCGCACGAGAAGGTTCAAAAAACATCCTTGGTATGTGCCGACGTCATGAAGACCTATCCGATGCCGCTCCTGAGGATGCAGATGACACAGAAGTCATGTCCGGTCTTCCGCAGGACATGCCATCTGCGCAGTCGTTCTCGGACGTCATGCGCGTCCTCGTCGAAGGTGCCGAAGAAGATGAACTTCTCCCAGGTGCACTCGACGACGAGCCTGCAGACCTCGAAGCCACGGTGCCCGTACCGCTGCCGGTGCCAGCAGTAGCTCCCAGTCATCGCCGACAGGCTCTGCTTCTCGACCCGGATCGACCTCAGCGCAACCACAGGACACTCGACTTCGCATCCGGATCTGGATCCGCCAACATCTCATCGAAAAGGAGGCCCTGAAACTTCGTAACCTCTTCCCTCGCATTGACGACCTCCCCTCGTCGTCCCGCTCTATCTTCAACGAGTTCTGGTCGGTCGGGCAGAACTTCCTGTCGCAGGAAGAGGCTCTCCAGGATTCCCTTCACGCAGCGGCGACAACGAACTCTGGACGCGATGATACATCGCCGGCAACACCAGCCTCTTAGCAGGTTGAGGCTCAAACATCAGTACTCAGCCTGTCCGGGTGCGTAGAATACAGTAAAAACATTCCTAATACATAGCCAGTAGCTATCTTCTAATGTACATACTTGACTCATCTGCATCTCGCCGTTGTTGCCGTTCCACGAGCTGAACGTCGCGCCGCGCACATCGAGGTCGCCTTGGGGCGCAGTGTTGAACAATAGAGAGCGCCTACTTAGGCAGCCGAGTTCACGCACCGGTACTCCGGGTAACAGGAGTAACACATGCATTGTGGATAAGAATCACATGCATCGGGATTGGTACTATACAGTAGCTTAGTCAGACGGTCTCCTACATGTATATAAGGACCCCTGTAGCGTAGTACAATCCCAAGTCGCTCAACAGCAACTTTGTGTGCATCAAGCCTCACAGCTCAACAACCAGGTAAGTTAGTGTCCCGCTACACTGCGTAAGGAAGCCTGCTCGTCAGGTTATGAGCCCTGAAAACTGCGCGGTACTGCACCCTAGAGGCTGCGTCCGCTGCGGGTCAGGATTAGCTTGCCTGGACGTCGCCCTTAAGGGCTTTGACGTCAGGGTGAGACTTTGCGCCTATATGGCTGCAGGTCGTGCACAGCTTCGCTGTCGACATCCCAAACAAATAAAGTCCAGTGTGGTGCTAGCGCCATTTTGGCGGCATAAGTCAGAGCACTGATAATGCGTTCACAGAACCATATCAACAAACCGCTCTACCACCACTAACCAACAGAAAAATGTCGAACTCTCTGCAGAACCTCGTCCCCGTCCTTGACGGATCGAACTACCGCCGCTGGGCTGATTTGATGAAAGCATACTTGCAGTCGCAAGGTGTCTGGATTCTCATTGAGTTGCCTGACGGTTTCGATGAGCCTACTTTGGCTACGGACGGAGCAAACCGCTCTGAAGTTCTCGAATGGATGCAGATGCAATCCAAGGCTATGGGCAGCATTCGCTTGCGCCTAAGCGTCGAGGTCTCGCAGCTCGTCAGAAACAAGACGACTGCAAAGACAATCTGGAATACCCTGAAAGGGCTCTACGGAGGGACTAGCGCCATGGGGGCTTTTGCCTTCTTCAAGGCAGCAGTAAACGTCTGTATTCCGGCAAACGAGCACCCCGGCCCTGCGATCTCAAAGATCCAGAGCAACCTCGACGAGCTCGATGGAGCTGGCCTCTCTCTGCCGCCGCAGATGAGAACCCTAATCATTCTGGGGGCCGCTCCACCTCGGTACGAGACAGCTATACAGCTGGCTCTCAACAAGATTGAGATCAAGGATCTCACGCCGAGCAACGCCCAGGATGCCCTAACCGCTTCCTGGGAACAGTCGAAGAACAAGGGGCAGTTGTCTGCCCAGAAGATTTCTGCTATCAAGCAGAAGAAGGGCAATCCCTCCTTCTCGCAGCAGCAGCGCCCTGAGGGCAGCAGCAGCGCGGGTAAGAAGGAGTGGAAGGACAAGGGCAAGGAGAAAGCAAAAGGCTTTACTCCTAGGGGAAAGTGCGGTGGTAAAAACCGTGGTAAGCCGCATTCGCACGACGAACATGCAGAAATGCACATCGCCGACACTGTGTCGATTCCCGCCCCGACGACCAGCACCGTCGTCGAGTTAGCGCCTTTGGGCAGCAGGACTCGAAAGGTCGCAGCACCAGCTCCCAACAAGGGCAAGAAGCGCGCACGCGGTGACTGGCTCGGAGAAGCCCTCCAGCTCGCCAAGGACTTAGACGCCGCCGGCACGCCGGAAACAATCCGCGCGCTGAAAGAAGTCGTGAGCTCTGCTCACATCGAAGAAGTCCCCTCGGACACCGAGTCGCGCGCCTCAAAGCGCAGCAAGCTCAGTGACGACGACATGGCCGATCGCATCGACGAGGTCATGCGCGATGAATACATCAGTGAGGACGACGACTTCCGCGACGCCGAAGAAAGGTCCATCGTCTGGGCATCAGACGAAGAAGACATCGACGCGCACGACGCCGAGTTAAACGGCATGATAGCGCAGGCCGCGGGCCTTGCGCCCCCTATCGTCGACGAAAGCTTTCGGAACCTGTTAACGGGTGAGCTCCGCTGCATGGAGCCATACGATGGCTACGACGACTGGGGTAATGAGTACGTCACTCATATTCCTAACCCTCAGCAAGTTACTAACAGTGCTTTAACAGCTGCTTCTGACTTGCACAACGGCGCTCGGACATTAGTTAATGTACTTTGTAGCGGCTTAAAAATGTACAATGTATTCATTCGCGCGATTACGCTGCATGCTCACGTTGTAAGGGTAAAGGAAAAAATCGCTTCTCAGCGAATGAGTGGCTACTGGACTCAGGTGCATCTTTGCACATTACGAATGACATAAGAGACTTCTCAGAATTCGAGTATCTCCAGACTCCTATCCGTACTCAAACGGCACAACAAGGAGCGGTAGGAAGCATTATTGCTAAAGGAACTGTGTTCCTAAACTACCAAATAGACGAACAATGGCTGCAGACGCGCCTATATCCTGTCTATTACATGGAAAATTGCTCGGCTCGTCTCTTGTCATTAGGGATGTTCCTCCAAGACGGACTAGACTTGCGCGCAACAGCGCAGCATATTAGTCTGTATGAGCCAGGAGCGCGGAAACCTTTATTCAGGTTTACACCACAGCACCCGGACACTACCACCTTCACCCTCGTGGCTGAATCGGGTGAAAACGTTCAGAATATTTATGTGAACGTAAATGAAGTCGATTATTCGACTATGCATCGCCGTTTTGTGCACCCTTCTAAGGACGTGCTTGCAAAGGCGAAGGAGCATACATCTGGATTTCCCAGAAAGGTGGAGATTCCTAAGGACTCACCTATATGCCAGGGATGTGCAAAAGGGAAAATGCACTCTAAGTCTTTCCCGCCGTCCAACTACCGGGCAAAGGTACTGTTTGAACTCATTCATTCGGATTTAAAATCCTTCCCAGTAGATTCCTATCATAAGTACAAGTACTACATACTGTACTATGATGACGCTTCATCGCACGCGTGGACTGTAAATCTGCGCAAGAAATCTGCAGCGATTACAGCCACAAGGTAATTCCTAGCCATGATGAAAACTAAATATGGAAAGACAGTGCAGAAGTGGTTGTCTGATGCAGGGGGAGAATACGTCTCCACTGCATTCAAAGACCTTCTAAAGGATAATGGCATAGAGATCCTTCAAAGCTCGCCGCATACTCCTCAGGAGAATGGCAGAGCTGAGCGTTTCAACAGGACACTCATGGACAAAGCAGAGGCAATGCGCCATGATGCTTGTCTACCTCCATCCTGGTGGGAATTCACCGTGGATCATGCAGTCCATGTTTACAACAGGACGCCAATTCGTCGCCTAAATTGGCTCACCCCCTACGAATTGATAAACGGCGAGCCGCCATCTGTGGTGCACCTGCGCGTTTTCGGCTGCGGTGCATACGTCTTTATACCCAAGGACGTTAGAAAAAACGGTTTATCGCCCAAATCGGAGCTGATGATTTATCTTGGGGGAGATGGCTCTACAGAGCGCACTGGCGGATGGCTCTTTATGAGGGCACCAGACAATGTTTTGTTCAGATCATCCACCGCGATGTTTGACGAAACCATGTTTCCTAAGTGCCCCTTGACAAATCGTCGGGGTACAACTCGAGTTTGGCCACCTCGAGAAGAAATGATCCCAGAAAATCAACCAAATACCACACCTCAGGTAGATGAGGATGACGATGATGATCATCCAAAACATCACCTTCCTAAAAGGGGAAACGGTCATGTTCATGACGATGAGCAGGAGCTGCAGGATGCGCCCATAGACCCAGTACCGCCGCCCCATGCACCGGTAGAACACCCTGCGCCCCCAGTGGAGCCGCGACGTTCAGCAAGGGAGCGGAGACCAGTAACTCGTAGAGGTAATGTCTATGGAGAGCAGCGGAAGCCCCAAGACATAGTAAAGGACATCGAAAATCAGGGGAGATGGAAAAAGATGGTCGGTGAGGATGCGGGTAGCTCCCGTACCAAAACCGGACCACAAAGGCAGCAAAGACAACAGGTTCCCGGACCTAGTTCTGCGCCAAATCCTCCTCCACGCGACGAACCTGTCGAGTCCGCCCCATCCGATGAGGATGAAGCGCAAAGCGCTGAGTTACTACTGGCAGAAATATGCCGGGAAGGGGGAGTTAAGTTAGTCGAGTTGCTGCTTGCAAAAGCGCTACCCACCCTCGACAACGATCTACCAGACGGGACCAGCCCGAGAGAATGGTCATTCCGCGATATACTAAAGCTACCTAAAAAGGAGCTTGAGGAGTGGATGGCAGCGTGTCGCGAAGAACTTGAGGCACTTCGCAAACGCAATGTCTATGAACTGGTTGACCGTCCTAAGGGACGAAAGGTCACTAAAAACCGCTGGGTATTCGACGTCAAAACTGACGGTCGGAAAAAGGCCAGATTGGTTGCCAAAGGTTACTCCCAGATTGAAGGCCTTGACTATGATCAGGTCTTCTCTCCAGTCGTACGCTTTGAGACTGTACGTCTAATCCTCGCCTTAGCTGCGCTTGAGGATATGCATGTCTCCGGACTCGACGTCCGTAACGCCTATCTCTATGGCAAGCTCGACGAGGAAATCTATATGGAGCAGCCTGAAGGCTTTGCAGTACCAGGCCAAGAGCACAAAGTACTCCGGCTACTTCGCGCTCTCTATGGACTTAAGCAGGCAGGGCTTGCGTGGTGGCGCACCCTCAATGAGTCCCTAAAGGAACTTGGCTGTAAACGCCTCGTATCCGACGCCGGAATATTCGTCTACAGGACAAAAGATGGTCGCTTCGTGCTGATCATTGTCTATGTAGACGATGCCATATTTTGTGGCAAAGATAAGACCCTAGTCCTTTCGTTAAAGGACCGCTTCATGAAGAAGTGGGAGTGTCGCGATCTAGGTGACGTCAAGGAATTCCTGCGCATGCGCATAACTCGGAAAGGCCGCGAAATCCATTTGGATCAATGCGCCTACCTTGAGAAAGTGCTGCAGCGCTGTGGCATGCAGAATGCTAAATCTGCGCCAACTCCACTCCCTGCTGGATACAAGCCTGTTGCCAATACTGGCACAGCTGACCCAGCGCTTCGAAGCAAGTACCAGACCATCATCGGTTCCTTGCTATATCTAATGCTTGGAACTCGACCTGACATTTGCTACGCCGTGACATTACTTGGGCAATTTGCAGCAAATCCGTCACAGGACCATTTAAACAGAGCGCTGTATATCTGCCGCTATTTAATTGGTACAAAATCCTATGCGCTAGTCTATGAAGGACAAAGCGGCAATGGATTATTGGCATGCACTGACTCTGACTGGGCAGACAGCCCAGAAGCCAGAAAGTCACGGTCTGGACACTTTTTAAAGTTCGCGAACGGCGCGTTCAGTTGGCTGTCTAGAAGACAGAAGACAGTTGCTCTGTCATCCACTGAAGCTGAGTATATGTCGCTGAGCGATTGCTCGTGACAAGTAGCTTGGATAAAGATGCTCCTGGAGGAGATCGGCTACAAACTCGGACCGCTGCCTATCTGCTCAGACAATCAGGGAGCAATATTCATTAGCTCCAATCCCATCACGGAGCGTCGGTCTAAACACATTGACATTCGCTACCACTACGTGAGGGAGCTAGTAGAAGACAAGAAAGTCGAAGTCTTCTACGTAAGCACTGATGACAATCCGGCAGACCTGTTCACTAAGAACTTGGGTCATATCAAATTTCTCAAATTCAGAGGAATGCTCGGACTAAGGTTTTACGATTAGAAGTCCAGCATAGTCGGCTGCACTGTGCGCCATTTAATGCTTGCGCGCATCTACCACTGCACTTAGCAAGGGGGAGTGTTGAACAATAGAGAGCGCCTAACTAGGCAGCCGAGTTCACACACCGGTACTCTGGGTAACAGGAGTAACACATGCATCGTAGATAGAATCACATGCATCAGGATTGGTACTATACAGTAGCTTAGTCAGACGGTCTCCTACATGTATATAAGGACCTCTGTAGCGTAGTACAATCCAAGTCGCTCAACAGCAACTTTGTGTGCATCAAGCCTCACAGCTATCAAACCAGGTAAGCTAGCGTCCCGCTACACTGCGTAAGAGTAGCCTGCTCGTCACCTACATGTACATAAGTAGTGAAGGGCAGTCATAGACTCATTGGTTAAGTGAGTCAATTGAAATGTAACTCGCAGTAGATTGAGGGTGCGTTGGCAGACCGCATTAGCTCTATCAAGGGTGAGGGTTGTAAGTTAAACAACCGGGACCACTTATAGACTGAAAATTACACACTGCCTGGCAGCAGCAGGCCTGATGGTGGCTAAGAAGACACATTCTTCAATCAATGCGCTGTCTCTTTGTCGGCTGATCTTGTGTGTGATTGCTGCCAGCCTGAGCCCAAGAACCATCGCCCCGCCCGACTTGAGCATGCCGGCGATGTCCGCGGCCGCGCGCATGAGAAGCACGATGAAGGGACGGCGCGAGAGGAGAAGCGAGGGAGTATGCGGGTGGTGGTGAAGGTGAATGCCAGTGTGGAGCTGAAGATACAGGGTAGGTCGACGATGAGGAGCTGGAAGGACATTCAAACAGCTGCCGACGCTGTGGCTGCAGCGAGGCAGATGTGGAAAAGCTGGTCAATGGCGTCAACGACCAGCCAGCTTCCTGTGGCGGCATTGGGATCAGAGGACTCGGGGAATCAGGTGCGCCATTGCACCGTTTCCGCCCCTTGATCGGCACCGAGCGAGGAGTCTGTGGCATCTATGGGTCACCGTATTAGCCATTGAATAACTCTATGGGATCTGCAGTACTCACTCACGGGTCCTAGCATTGGCGATTCCTCCCTCGTGGGTGTTTTGGCGCCGAATGGGTCCTCAAGCTCCTTCACGTCGTCGTGCGACACAAGCTCACCGGCTGCTGATGTCAGATGCATTGCCCCACTGTTCGTGATAAGACAAAACATACCCATCGCATCTTCGAGCATGCTGAGACAAAAGTCGGAAATACCCGTTCTCATATCACGCTCCAGTTGACTCTGGGGATAGGGAAAGGCCCATTGAGTTGAACAAACATATTGAACGCAGAACCACGCGGAAGAGGTAGCTTACCAGCGTTTCAGGATTCTGTATTGCTTTCTCATGCGAGTGACGGGTTCGCTGTCATCCGCCAGGTCATGTTAGCCCAATGAGATAGCGAACTAGGCTACACAAACCTCTTTGAGCTCCGTTACCAGTTGCGAAGATAACTCGTCCATCAGCCTGAGGTACCCAGGTTCCTAAAGTTATTTACTTTAGCAAGTCGTGACGCTGACAATTGTACGTGTGCTTACTTCCGGCTGTCGCAATCCTTTGTCTTCTTTTGCGTGAGATGCAGAGGCTTCGTATGGCTGAATCAGCTGCTGCGGGGTTGCCTTGGTTCTAATGATCCACTCTGATGGCCATTTCTGCGAATCGTTGGGTATGTGGGGCCTAGGGTGGTGTTCGCGTCAGACAGTACTTACACGTCTTGCACGAAGGCCCAACGACTTGGCATCGATGCAATCGACAAATATGCACTGGTTTCGCTCCATGGCATTGTGAGACTTGTAAGGCATTCGTTCCTCGGAAGATGAGCCTGTGCCTTGGAGGACAGGCCCAGGTTTGCGTCTCAACGCCCATGCCCAAACTGTTGCTTCAAGTTCCACATGGTTGTGGTCCGATTGTTGTTTCTTCCAATGAATATCCCCGCTTACTAGAGGCTTGCTTGCAGCCCCCAGTATGAAACCCCCATTCTTTTCCACCTCGTTGGAAGCAGCAATCACCCAATCAGTAGTCTTGGTACATCCGCACACAAAGACAGGGTCGTATTTTAGACCACGATTGCGGTTGAAGAACGTCTTCCAATGCGAGTAGTTTTTCCGTATGTACTCGTCAGGGTATGTAGATGCGTCGGTGATATATTCCTGATAGGCATCTTGTGGTAATGTGATGTGGGCACCATACTGATGCTTCGATGCATACTCGGCACGGAGACGGATAGTAGATAGCCTGAGGGCAGTATAGTCAATCCATCGACTGAAGAGATAATGATGCAATGCCATATGCTTCGAGCTCTACCTGCAACTCTGTGCTGGAGATGCTTCGACTAGCGATGAATCGATGAAGGACAATCCCAGCATATTTTTCTGAATATGATCATTTGGGATGTTTAGCCGCTCGAAGCCATCCGGTACCAGGACCCCTGACAATTGGTGGGGATGCCTGATCCTCATCCGGACAAAAATGGCACGGACGGAGGCCTCAGGCCTCATCCAATCCGGACAAAAGTAGGGGTGGGCCAGGCAGAGGCCTGATGCATGTCCGGACGTTGCGGAGCAGGCGATGTGCGTCCAGCCGCCCAGCTTGGTCGCGGAGCGCTTCAGAGGGTGTATGCTGTGAGGCCTCACCCCAGTCCGGACATCCGGCAGCACGTCCATGGTCAGAGGCCTGCTGCCATCCGGACACCGCGGGGGCTGGCGCGTCCGGACAAAAAGTCGAGCTCGGGATCAGGCCTCCCCACCAATTGTCAGGGGTCCTCCGGTACCCCTAGACGGTTACACGGGTCGCGGACGTCGACCATAACGTTGAAACAGCGCTTGAAGTGTCCTTTTTCGATGTATCCGACGTCGCCAATCTGGATTTCACCATCTTCCGAGGGCTCTGGATACCAGAGCGGGTGCCCGTAACCATGTGACTTCAGCTCGTTTGCATACGTTTCCCAAACTTCGCGGGTGGGCATTATTGTACAGTGAGCGAGGGTGAGGGTGAGGATTATGAGTGTGTGCATAATGGCTGTTGTGAAGTGTGATTTTATACTTCAAATCGGCTTGGACCACAGTGCTCGGTTACGGCGCCAGAGACCTCCCCCCGCGGATGTCAGAAGCGTACAAGCATTTCCCCGAGGAGATAACATTGACGTAATTGCGGAGACACACCTAGCTGACGGGGCCCTTGTCGAGGCCACATATTTGGAACCTTCCATGCGCATCCTGCGTCACAACTTGAATCACCTATCTTTGTAAAGAGGCACAAGTGCTGCACGACATGTAATCGCGTGGTCTGGGGGAACATGGTTAAAGAGGCATACACAGAGAAAGACTGAAGGAGATAATGGAGTCATTGATCATCAACACAGATGGTCCACCCTGGCAGCCGAGCGGTCCGCCAATGTAAATTACACAACATTTGAGGGGCCTGCCAGTGTGTCTCAGTGGCAAGGGTAATGTTTCCTTGTGCTTGATAGATGGCACCAGTTTACCACCTACGTGCGCTTCCTGTCATCAACCCATCCACCTACACAACTTATTTGTCTACTCACCTCTACGCCGAGTTGACCGCACGCGCACGGCTAGGGCGTGACAGTGACAAAGATATCAGCGAAGACTTCAAATTTTGTTCCCCTGATGCGTCTCTTAGTATTTTGTCAGTTCAAAACGGTCCTTCGGGCTCTTGTAACATTCTGGCACCAGTGTCGTAAGGAATGGGAGGCTGCCGTTTATACCGCTCAATTTCGCAGCAAGGAGTGATGACAGCTCTAAAATCTGCACTCCGGGTAGTTGTTTATTAGTAGACGAGCCTAGGAAAACGGCATGGAATCTAGGACTTAGCTCGCTGCGTCTCTGCAATGAAACACGTTCCACTGCGTGCGAAAGGACGAGGCTGGGATCAAGCCTCTGCTATACAATGAATACGTTATTATGCAGCCTGATATGGCTGAGATTGAGGTTTCCGCCAGCAATATCTTCAGGCTTGCCTAGCTACGATTTGAAATTGAAATGGAAGTACATGTCCCTGCGGCGTGCGAGGTAAGCTCAAGGTTCACAGACAACCACATCCAAGACCGAACTGCTGTATGTCAGCTCAGCCTATCATTATGAAGACATGACTCACCGTAGATGCATACTATAACCGCTTTGAATGTCGGTCAGCACCAATTCGTCAATGGGGTGCACACCCGGGGTCAGAGCCAAGAAGTCCATCCGCACGGACTGACAAGTAGATGGCAATAGAGGCCTGGAAAGAATAATGATGAATACAAAAGTAAGCAGGACTGCTGAAGGTACGCACCCGATGCGTACTCGGTTCTCCAGAGGCATGATTCCCAATGAGCCCCCACCCAACTTCTTGCCGTCACTTTTGCCTTTCCGCCTGCGCCTTCTCTCGTCCGGATGACTCACCTCAAATCTCCTGGTCCACGAGCTCTGGTTGAAAACGAAGACATCGAGCGTGAACTGGTCCAACGGGTATATGTCACTGGGCATCCTCCCCTTCCCTTTCGCCACGCCCTCCCTGATCGTTGGGAGGAGGCCAACACTGACAACGATCGGCTGTCCGCCCGCCTCCGCCTTATTATCAATCTCCGCGCTCAAATCGACATTGCTGGAGAACCCAGGTACAGTTAGACCAGGCGTCGGCAGAGAGCCCGCACCCATAGTTCCACGATCGCGCCGCATGTCGACTGTAGGCCCCACAGCGCCCGCACCCGTCTGCTGGGCTAATGGCGCCTGCCAGTACGGTGTAGGTGGAACTGGTGGAGGGGGACCACTATACGCAGGATATGCCGGGGTACGCGGAGTGTCCAGCTCCTCTGGTCCGGTGACGTCGAGATGAGGTTGTCCTTGCAACGCGGCGAACGAGTAATACGTGTCCTGCGGGCTAGTGTACGTAGTGGGCGTGCGCGTATATGTCGACTGGAACGCGACGGACGGCGGTAGGAAGGCGGCCCGACTACCTCCGCCTGGCGACGTGTTAGTAATGATTGGATTGGGATGTCGAGGATCGGCAGTGAGGGGTATCGCGCTCTGCGGCTGGTTGGCGGGGTTGAGCATGGCGGTCGGACCTAGGTAGTTCACCGGGGACTTTGCCTTGTGCCGCCCGTCAATGGAGGGCGAGTCAAGGGCGGTAGAGATGAACCTGCGGCTGCCCGCAACATTGGGAATGGGTAGTGACGGTGGGCGAGGCAACCTGTCCTGTGCGTTCTGGGTCACAATCGTTGGCACCTTGCCTTGTATGTTTGGGAATGGCGAGGCAGGGGTCGGCAGCGCGATTTGCTCGCCGCCGTCTTCGCTTGAGCGAAACCCTGCGGCGTTCGTCGCAGTCGCAGATGAGAAGTTGAGCTTGCAGCTCCAGTACGATGCATACGTCTTGGTAGGGTATGATAGTGGTTCATCATCCACTCTAGCTGACGCACTGAGCCCGTCAAAGGGTCGGACACTGATGTTGATTGAGACAGAGCGCCGCATTTCCTGCGCTGCCGCGGCTGCAGAGGCAACACTCGTCCGCTTGCCTGCTTGTCCACCTGTCCCAGACACCGTTGTCATATCGTCGACTTCAGGCGTGCGGAGGAATGAGACGGCATACAGCAAATTCACCTGTTCATTTGGGCCGATGCGCACAGGGAAGACGTCAGCGTTGTCGCCCCAACCTACAAGCACCGTCTTCGCGCCAGTTCCGCTGACGGTGACATCAGCGCGCTCGACCTCGAAGCTGAAGTTCGGAACTGTGGAGGTAGGAATGTCCGGGAAGGTATTCTCAATCTCGACTGAGAGGACGACGGTGTGTTCTTCGTTGCCGGACTCACGTTGCTCGCGGCTCTCTAGATCATCGTCGTCGTCGTCACTATCTCTCTCGTTCGTCTTGCGCTTCTTCTGCCCTTTGTGAGGGAGCAAGAAGTACGGGACGAACACCGTGCGCATGCGCACGTGGAAGCCAGAGACAACCTTCATCGTTTTCCGGAACGATTTACGGAAGGTCGAGCTTGCAGGTGGAGACGGCAGCTTTGTCTTTGCAGCTGCGGACGCCATCAAGGACGCCCTTGATTGATGGGGTTTCGATGAGGAGCCGGGCGCTGGAGGGAGCGCAAAGGCCGTTCGGCGTGTCTTCGAGCCGAGGCGAGTGGAAGGAAGCCTTAGCGGAGCATCTTCCGCGAGGGAGAATGTAGGATCTATCGGATTGTGACAGACGGTGAGCATCTCGCGTCTGACATATGTATACGAGCTCGTCACCTGCTTGAAGACCTTCCAATAGGTTGATCTCCTCAAGACCGGAAAGTAAGTCCTCGTCGTCTTCTTGGTCATTGGAACCAGCGCTAGGACCGAGGGCCGATTTAATGGGAGACAATAAGTCCAGCGGGTCGGCCGAACCGCCGACTTCTTGCAAGAGTGCGGCGATCGCCTGGCGAGGGGGTGTTATTGGCAAAGGCTTTTCTCGAAGGGTTGTCGACACTGTCAGCGATAGCAAGGGGTCTTCAAATTTGGTTGCCATGTAACCTGGGCGTAGCATTGAAATCGGAAGTACGACTATGCTGAAGACAGTACGCACGAACAAGAACCGACATGCGGTATACAGCGATCCATTCCCGCTCATCTTCTGCCCACAGCAATGCAAACGCCTCGGAGGATTGACGTGTTGATCCTACGTGTTGCTCTCCCCAAACACCGGTCGTGAGCTGCGTCCCTTGAGATTGTACATATTGCTGATCCGACTTCGTGGCAGACGGTACAGGGTTTGGGGTCGCAGGTGGAAATATGGTCGGATGAGCCGCAGCAAGCAAAGCAACCGGTTTGTCTTTATTGATAGACGTCGTCCGTGGAGGTGGACGACCTATCTCTGGAACAGCGCCAGACGAGGTAGATGGGACGGAAGTGAAGGGTGATATGTATGACGCTTCGTATGAAATTTGAAGGTGTGCAAGGAATGAGAGAAGGCCAAGAGGGGGTTTTGCTGGCTCCGAGGGGTCCTGCGAGTCGTCTTGCGCTTGAGGGAAGCGGATGATCAGGAGGCAGTCGATGACCTCATCTACGTGGGGATTAGCGGGCAACAAGGGAGGAGTGATTGAACGATGCACCTCACCGAAGAAGGCTACTTTCCTGTCTGTGGTCTCAGCATATAGGCGAGAGAGCCATTCCTTCCCCGCTGCACGGGAGGTATCGTCCGGGAAGCCAAGCACGCTACCCGGAGCGAACACTTGAAGTACGCTTGAGTTGAAAAGTTCCTCGAAGCTAGCCATCTCTTGGTACGATTACAGCAGCTTCGCAACGTAGAGACGTCTTCACAGCGTGTGGGAGGGGTCGGGATGGAGACTTTTCAATGCAATGAACAGACCTCGAACGGTATGCCCACAGTGAGCAGATGCTTCACCCTCCCTCCTCGTAAGTCTACGGTGTACAGCAGCGACAGACGGCGTCGACCAGAGTATGGTATTTGAAGACTGATGAGGTTGCTGAAGGTCCAACTTGAAGGAGTGGTATAGGCTAAAATAGGCGCCTTCAAAAGTAGGAATACATTTCGTGTCCTTGCGTATGTGACGTATCAATAGGGTGCCAACTTCCATTTCGTTAGCGCGAGCAGGCTATTACTGGGACTCATTGGTTCTGGTTTAACTAAGCTAGCGAGGGCTTTTTAATGTAACGTACGCAGCTGTGCGGAGTCACTCAGTCCTCCACATCTAGGACACTCGATATCATCGCAAATCTGATCATCTTGGTCTCAAGTATGTGACAAAGAGTGTGTGAAAGCGTCCTTGTCTAGTGACACTCACGAGGGAATCGCGTTGCCTTGTCCATATATCATCGTACGCATGAGGGCGGCGGGCTATCGTGGACCGGGGGTCAATGTCCAGACGTACATGAGAACTTATAAGAGCATGAGGCGGGGGAGCAACATTGTAGGCTGTGGCGGACAGAGGTCTAGCCAAGGGCGGATGCCGCACTCTACGATAACGACGCACCAGAAGATACGCCGGTTCGCCTTGACTGCCCAGCCAGTGCCGAGCGCGTGGAAAATGCGTTAGTGGTGTTATCCTCATTGCAAAACTCATACCACACTGCGTCGCGAGCAGAGCGCGACGCATGTATGACATCGGCTTAGAATGTCTAATGGGGGCGTAACTCTATAAGATCAGAGTACTATACTTTTCCTTAGAGGGGTGCGTGGCAGCAGTAGCGTATATGTAGGGTGGGATAGATCTAAGCAAGGTAAAACAGGACAGGAGCAACGCGCGGACGAAGCATACTCAGACGTATTTCGAGAACCAGGGGATCAGCGATTGCGCGAGGGTGTAACTGAATACAAGCTTGGGACCGACAACCAGGATCTGAGGCAAAGTCATCAGTGCACTCTTTGATTAGTATGGTAACAGGATCCAGACCTTGGGCGTGAGACCCTTGAAGAGAGCTCCCGGGCCCTCGTTTTTGACCAGTTCCTTGATCACGTTCACACCGCTGACCTTATTCTCGAAGTTCGCGTTCTGAATACGGGTCTTGATCGTGTCGAGCGGAGCAGCCACTGTGATCGACGCAATGGCACCCGCGACAGACGCAACGAAGTTCTGTCCCCACGTCGCCTTGTGGTAATCCTGAATACCGAACATGTATTCCTTCGTTGCTGCCGATGCACCGAAGAGCTGTGTGATCCCCAACAGTGAGTATGAGGATAAGCGGGTGAGGAGCGGGGACATACGGCGAAAGAGCCGGGAGCGTTCCGGGCCATGGTCCAACCCCATCCACGGTACAGCGTCGTACCCTCCTCCAGAAAAATGCGGACAAAGCCACGCCCACGGAAGGCCTCCGGGTTCACTTGCCGCTTGATCTTAAGGGCGTCGAGAGGAAGGAGGACGACCTCACCGATGCCAGTCAAGCTAGGTGTTCAGAGTCATTATGTATGATATCTATGGCAGAGCAACGGACGCGTACCTGCCAGCAGTCGCTTGCATCATCATCTTCCCTTTACGCTCACCGAACGTGTTCGTGAACGAGTCCCGGTAGTTCCGCCCGAGGATGTCGCTGAACCACGGCTGGCCACCGTACTTGTACACCCGCTGAGTGATCTTGTACCCCGCCGCATACCCGAGGCCAGGGAAGAGCGAGAGCAGCCTCTTCCCAAGCGGCGCGGCAGCGTGCTCCCGGAAGATAACCGAGGAGAAAGTGGACATGTTCACCTATCGTGTGAAGTTGTTGTCACATTCGTGATAGCGTACAGAGCTGCTAGCGGACTTACCTTGGACTTGTTGCTCATTAACCGCTTCGCAATGGTATCTACTGGGTGGAAGACGAGGAGCTCCGCGACACCTGGCGGCCAAAGCAAGCATTAGCACTGTCCCGGCCGTTCAAAGGAGCCTCATGGTGCATACCTGACATTCCGGAACCAAGGATCCGCGCAGCACCGGAATCGCTGCCCTTGACATTCACAGTAGGCGACATGGCTGCTAGAGGTCGGGAAGCAAGAGACGGGGTGTGGGCAACGGTCGGAGGGAGGCGGGGGAAGACGAGTATGTCGACAGCAGACGCGGATATGTAGCAGCAAATCGTACGCAAATATTTACAGCGACAATCGAGATCGTATGACCGTGTAGGCGCTCATGTTCTCCCGTACGCGTCTGTCCCAACTTTCGGCGCGAAGTAGCACACGCAATGGCACCAATAGCGAAATTACGTCTAGCGTAATAATTCGGGACCTCATCTTGCTCACAGCGGTACCGGCAAGGACCCAATCCACGGGGTTTGAGCGGAATTGAACCGAGGATCTGCGTCACCTTTGGCGTGTGACCTAGTGAAGGTTGTGCCATGTACACTTCGCTGAAGCGGATGTAAGGAGAGTCGCCGAACAAGTAGGCAAAAAGTGCGATGTACAAGGCTCTCCGAGCCCGTGGCGTATGTACCCCCTCGTTTGACCATGCGCAGGCTGATCTTTAGGATAGACTGTACGAGATGAAATGACCAACATGCTGCCGAGACACGGAGGACTCATCCAGATCGTGAACACATACAAATACAGTGAGCGGGGAAGCACAAGTATGATAAATGACGTGGCCATCGCGCAGGAATGGCGATACTGAGCTGAGCTGACCAAAGTGCTGAGCAGCGGGGCTTCCGGGAGGTAATTCCTTCGCCACCTATGCCCACTGGTTCTTGTCCCATCCGGGATCCTGCAGGAAAGCGCACAGAACCTTGCTACCGGTCTGAATATAATGATCAGCGCTTTGAAGCACTGCCACGCGTTTGCCACGGACCTGTAGAAGTGGATGCCCTGCGACTACAGTCAAAAAGCGTTCCAGCCCTTCTCTTCTGGCCTCGATAACCTCGTCGGAGAATCGGTTGGTGAAGACCTTCCCTGGTAGGGCCGGGATGTTCACCCGAGTAGACTCATGCTCGAGGATGTCGCGGAACGCCTCGAAATCAGAGTACCGGCGGCGCACAAGGGAGTGACGCAGCTTAAAGGCGGGTATATTGGTCTGGTAATATTCCACATGGAACTGTCGGACTATTGAGGCGTGTAAGCTGAATGTGGGAACGCACCTTGCACACGATCTCATAATCAGTGTACATCTTTCGCCCAAAGCCTATCCGTCACTTAGCATGTCTCATATGCCAGGCAGGGGTTAATTGACGCACCATGGGTCTGCGGGTTTCGCACTTCAATTTCTAGGAAGCTCTCCGGCACGCTGTACATTTCCTCGATCTACAATTACGACGGAGCACCTCCTGCTCAAATTCATGTCTCAGGGAGCAGATATTTCGTTGGGGAGACTTACGGTCTGCTCGCGACCACCAAGACGTGGTTCGTCGAAGACGCTGCTGCGCGCAAACGGAGAGACCGTAGTCATGATGAGGGTGGGTCGTAGGGGTTAGTGGCCAAGTCACTAATCGCAGTACCGCCACTGCGTACCAGACCAAATAGCGTGTGAACTAAGGTGTCATCATTTGGGTTTATTAGGCTAGGGTTTCATCCGTAACTCTGCAGACGAATATTATTCTCAATACAAAGTGCTCGCCGCCACAGGCATGAAGGGCATCGCGCAAAAAGTGCAAGCGTGTGATCTTGTGCTTCCCCTCATCGACTGCCCCAGGACATCTTGCAGACTGCTGACCCCCTCTGGTCGTCGTACGGCGCCGGCTGAAGACGTTTTCTCCTCTTTTCCCTCAGGCGTCTTGTTGACTGAACCTTGTGACTGTGGGTACGACCTCCCGGAGATTATCGCACAGAACATCCCACGCAAAATCTGCTATCGTTTCCTCTTCTCTGACTTGTTCAGTTGGCCCACTGCTCCAGGGCGAGACAAACTGTATGTGTACGGCTGGGCAGGAACGCGCCAGAATATTGACGGCGTAATCGGCTACAGGGCCGGCGACTTACTTAATGTCGGTGTCGGCAAGGCAAAATAACAAGAAGAGGAAAGCCCGCAATGTTATCAACAGGGAACGCACCGTCACCACGTTGACTGAAGGCCCCGAGAGCGCCTTCCTCATTCCAAAACCAACCGAGGAGCCTCCTGTTGTCCTCATGACTAGTCCTTTTCCACTGCCCTCACCTGTCCCCCCGAATATGCAATCTGGCTTCCAAATGGGCCCTGGCGACTTCAGCTTTGGTTACAGTGTCAACGCACCCTACATCGGAACTATGGGTCCTCCCAACTATCCGCCACAACATCCCGCTCCTCCTCAGTTCTTCCACGGGCCTCAACCGCCCCCAGAAGCCCCCATAGGAGACGACGACCTTGAGATCTTGGAGAACTTGAAGCAGAAAATCAAGAATGGCCAACACGAAATATTCAAGGCCGCGCCCAACCCTGCGTTTCTCGCAAACCTCTACATGGGTCCTCGGAAGGCTCCTCTTGTTTCGCCAGTTCCGCCTCACCCTGAGCAAATACCCGAGGCGTCGGATCGCAACAGCCCAGATGTCTCTCAGGTCCTGGCTGAGCTTGCTCCTAGTCGCACTACCCTGGACACGTCGGCGGGCGCTGAGGCTGTGCCAGCGCCCCAAGCTGCGGAGGTGGAGGCGCGAAGGGTGGATAATGTGCTGTATACTTGTGTACGTCTATCCGTCATACTCATGTCGTTTTCGGTTCGCAGGATGTCATAATGCGGTCACCCGTGGCGGCCTCTCTGTCAATTCCGTATTCGGGTGTGAAGGATTCCCGAGTAGAGCCTATCCAAGGTGCTACGTCGGCGATGACGACTAAGCCTCCTCCCACAAGCAATGCAGAGCAAAGGGTACGAGTGAAACAGGAAGTGGATGAACGCATACTACCTCCTACAAGAGTCGACACACAACCTCTTAACAGGACACAGTCTGACCGGTCTTTGGCGGATGAACCTCCCTTGGGAACAAGAGGCCCAGGCTATTCTCCGAGCAAGCCTGCCTATGACGGCAAGGATGACCAACGGCTCTCTCGGGATAACAGCTGGACGTATCGCAATGGGGCCGATGACAAGGCAAAGTACGATACTGATCGCAACGGACGTTTCAATGGGGACTCGAGGATAACGGTTCGACCTGATAATCGTGGGCCTGACATTTCTCCGCGGTTCCATGATCGCGAACGTGATAGAGATTGGGAGCATGACAGAGATCGACGATCTGACTTTTCCCGCTTCAGGGATGACAGGCGCAATGACGACCGTCTCAGAGGATCTGACAACCGCAGACCTCCAGAGCCGCGTCTATTTGAACCCCGGGTTGCGGATACATACCGTCCACTTGAACGTAGACCTGATGATGGAGGCCCGTTGCGCTCCCTAGATGATCGTCTTCATCCTGACTCGCGTCCCCCTTTCCGTAACCTCGGTGAGGAGAGAGCTATTGTTCGTGGGCCTGCTGACCCTCCAAATCCGAACCATCCACTCCCGGGTGATCACCGTCAGCCTACTACTGTTGCGCCAACTGTGGATGACCGTCGGCCTCCTCTGTCTACTCCGAGTGACCGCACTCCGAGAGACTTTGAAGATCGGCGCCCGCCGCCACCCCCTGCGCCAGCGGACCGTCCTCTGAGAGGGCCTGAGGATCGAAGGCTCTCACCGCCTCCTGCCAACGACAGACTGCTGCGCTCCCCAGCGGATCGTAGACCTCCCCCTGGTGCGTATCAGGACAGGCAAGCAAGACCCATAGATGATCGGCGACCTCCACCTCTCTCTGGTCTCTCTGGTCCGGAACGTCAGGTAAGGCCTCAAGATGAGTCCCGTGGCCCACCACTGCCACCGTCCAGCGCAGAGCGGCCACCACCTTCGGATGACAGGCGCCCGTATGTGCCGCCCTCAACTTTCGATCGCAACAGAGGGAATGACGACCGTCGCGTGCCCCCGGCACTGGAAGACCGTAACACTCGTCCTGGAGCTACTCTTTTACGCACGCTACCTGACGAGCGCAGTCTCCGATCGCAATTGAGCAAGGAAGATCTCAGTGCCCGTCCACCTGTGTCTTTGGAGGAACGACTCAGCCGTCACATGCCTTCACTCTCAGAGCGTATAACTGCGAATCCTACTAGGCCAGATGACAAGCCTACTCGAGAACCTCCTGCGCGGCTCGATGAACGCAGTGCTCGTCCTACGCCTTCGCTTGAAGAGCGTTTGTCTCGCCCAATTGTTGATGACAGGATCTCAAGGCCCCCTGTTGAAGAACGTGTCACTCGTCCTATGCCTCCACCTCCTGCTATTGATAGGACTGCCCGGCCTGATGACCGCAGCAGTCTACTGGCGGAATCCATTCGTCCCGTGCTGTCAGGCCCTCCCGACCGTGCACCGCGTTCCGACGATCGTGGCCGTCCAATAGACAACTTCCGAGCGAGGTCTCCCCCTGATCGTGGGCCGGCTCCACGCCCATCTGTGTACCCTCCTCGTGCTCAGTCCATCGCTCGCGACCCTCCGCGCAAATTCGAACCACGCTCTCGCACACGGTCCCCTGCAAGGCCTGACATCCTCCGCGCTGCTGGCGATCCGCCACCCCCGAGAGATCGCAACGACATGCGTCCCCCGTATCGGCCTGAGCCCGGTAGGTATAATGGCGATCGCAGACCTGACATGATGGATGTGGACCCGCCGGCGCCACGATTTGGTGCATCTTACCGCAGGCCGTCGCCCCCTCCGCCTGCTGCAGATAATAGCCTTGACCCGTACCCGCGCCCCCGCGCATGGCCTCCGTCGAACGATCCATACCCTGAAGATCCTGCGCATCGTCCTGCGCCCGATGTACGTCCATATGACAGAGAATGGCGCGACGGCGAAAGGAACTACCCTGACGATTGGGACTCTCGCGCGGGACGTGACTGGGAACGACCACCTCCGCGAGAGTATGAGCGAGACAGATTCGATGCACCACCTGCGCCTGGCTGGGAGACACGTGAAGAGCGCGAGCGTAGGGTGTCCTCGACCTACCCGCCGCCCGCAGATGCGGCTCCTGCTCCTCGTTCGTTCGAGACTCGCCCGCTGGGCTCACGCCTGTCTGATGGATACCACCCGCCTGAAGACCGTAGCTACCCTAGAGATCTCGAACGCCCGCGGTACCCTGCCCCCGAGCCGGACCCTCCATTCTCGCGCGTGCGGCCACGCAGCCCGAGTCCGCTGCGGAGACCGGGAGCAGTAGACGACCTCCGCCCGCCAGTCAAGAGGGCGCGGGATGACTCCTATGGCGCAGCGTACTACCCGCCCTCTGCTACGGAACCCCCTCTCCGTGCTGGGCCGCCGGCGGACTATCCTCCTCGTGCACGCTCTCCTCCGGCTGTGGGTAGCTCCACGTACTTCGACGACCAGCGCGCCCCGCCCTACAGGTCGGGCCCTCCGCCGCCGTTGGCTAGAGACAGGGAATATGCGGATCCAAGGGACAGAGCCCCTGACGTGGGTGGATACGCGTCGTTTGAGAGGCGCGAACCCCCGCCGCGGATTCATCGCTCGCCGCCCCCATACAATAGATTTGGGCGGGATGAAAGGCGGTACTCTGTCCCTCCCCGATGATGATGAAGTAGCAACGAAGTGAGCCCCTTTTAAATGATGAGACTTGCCCCAACATTATTGACGGACGTGTCAGCTCAGACCCAGCACAAAACATGGAATGTTCACAAGCGCACAAAATCTGTATCATACCTATCTAAGAACTGTTTGGAACGAATGTACGCGTCGCATGCTTTGCTGATTCTTGCTTGTCTTGTTATGTACATAAACATATATGCGTTTGAATATGATGTATGCTGCTCTTCCGCGTAAAGATGCCGCCACGCCAGTACCGCTGCGATCGTTGGAGTCAGCTTGACTGCGAAGACTCCGCGGGTTAGTGCTTTGCTCTCATGTATCGTATCAACATACTAGTCACAATTGCACTAGTCGTCGCAATTCAATGCATAGAGCTTGCTAAATTTTGGCCACACGTACAGTGTGTGAGCTTCAATTTGGTGTGAGGTACATATCGATGCTTCTATCCCACACTCGTTCAAATTGACGCCGTTTTAACAGAGCTTGCTGTACAATGGACCACCACACCATATCATCTCTTCCGTGTTCAGTTTGCGGAATGATAACGACTGGACCCCAGGCGCTGAGGGCGCACTCAGCTTCCGGTCCAACGAAGGTCAGTAGCATGCATGAATGATACAACTATGCGTGCGATGCTGGCCGGCAGGCGATTCGTATATCGCACTGGTTCCAGCCGCTAGTGGAGGAACAAAAGGTTCGCGGTCGCAATTGCAATGAAAGTTCGTGGAACCCATGATATCCGATGACTCGGAGCGCAGCGCGCATACCCACGTAGATGTGCCGGTGTGGGTCTGTAACACATATACGAGCGCCAGAACAAGACCAACAGCAGTGCAACACAGACACGAACACCGGCCAACACTCGCAGGTCCACAGTCGAAGTCACCGGCCACTGACCATGTGGCCTTCCTCACCGACCTGACTGACTGGACTCGGAGACTCCACACCACGCGACGACCGGATGCCGGTCCTCGGTCACATAAACTCTGTGTAGATGCCCGAGACAGCACTTGACGAGCAGGCTACTCTTACGCAGTGTAGCGGGACGCTAGCTTACCTGGTTTGTTAGCTGTGAGGCTTGATGCACACTAAAGTTGCTGTTGAGCGACTTGGGATTGTACTACGCTACAGGGGTCCTTATATACATGTAGGGGACCGTCTGACTAAGCTACTGTATAGTACCAATCCCGATGCATGTGATTCCATCTACAATGCATGTGTTACTCCTGTTACCCGGAGTACCGGTGTGTGAACCCGGCTGCCTAGTTAGGCGCTCTCTATTGTTCAACACTCCCCCTTGCTAAGTGCAGCGGTAGATGCGCGCAAGCATTAAATGGCGCATAGTGCAGCCGGCTATGCTGGACTTCTAATCGTAGAATCTTAGTCCGAGCATTCCTCTGAACTTGAGGAATTTGATACGACCCAAGTTCTTAGTGAACAAGTCTGCCGGATTGTCATCAGTGCTTACGTAGAAGACTTCGACTTTCTTGTCTTCTACTAGCTCCCTTACGTAGTGGTAACGAATGTCAATGTGTTTAGACCGACGTTCCGTGATGGGATTGGAGCTTATGAATATTGCTCCCTGATTGTCCGAGCAGATGGGCAGCGGGCCGAGCTTGTAGCCGATCTCCTCCAGGAGCATCTTTATCCAAGCTACTTGTCGCGAGCAATCGCTCAGCGACATATACTCGGCTTCAGTGGATGACAGGGCAACTGTCTTCTGTCTTCTAGACAGCCAACTGAACGCGCCGTTCGCGAACTTTAAGAAGTGTCCAGACCGTGACTTTCTGGCTTCCGGGCTGTCTGCCCAGTCAGAGTCAGTGCACGCCAATAATCCATTGCCGCTTTGTCCTTCATAAACTAGCGCATAGGATTTTGTACCAATTAAATAGCGGCAGATATACAGCGCTCTGTTTAAATGGTCCTGTGACGGATTTGCTGCAAATTGCGCAAGTAATGTCACGGCGTAGCAAATGTCAGGTCGAGTTCCAAGCATTAGATATAGCAAGGAACCGATGATGGTCTGGTACTTGCTTCGAAGCGCTGGGTCAGCTGTGCCAGTATTGGCAACAGGCTTGTATCCAGCAGGGAGTGGAGTTGGCGCAGATTTAGCATTCTGCATGCCACAGCGCTGCAGCACTTTCTCAAGGTAGGCGCATTGATCCAAATGGATTTCGCGGCCTTTCCGAGTTATGCGCATGCGCAGGAATTCCTTGACGTCACCTAGATCGCGACACTCCCACTTCTTCATGAAGCGGTCCTTTAACGAAAGGACTAGGGTCTTATCTTTGCCACAAAATATGGCATCGTCTACATAGACAATGATCAGCACGAAGCGACCATCTTTTGTCCTGTAGACGAATATTCCGGCGTCGGATACGAGGCGTTTACAGCCAAGTTCCTTTAGGGACTCATTGAGGGTGCGCCACCACGCAAGCCCTGCCTGCTTAAGTCCATAGAGAGCGCGAAGTAGCCGGAGTACTTTGTGCTCTTGGCCTGGTACTGCAAAGCCTTCAGGCTGCTCCATATAGATTTCCTCGTCGAGCTTGCCATAGAGATAGGCGTTACGGACGTCGAGTCCGGAGACATGCATATCCTCAAGCGCAGCTAAGGCGAGGATTAGACGTACAGTCTCAAAGCGTACGACTGGAGAGAAGACCTGATCATAGTCAAGGCCTTCAATCTGGGAGTAACCTTTGGCAACCAATCTGGCCTTTTTCCGACCGTCAGTTTTGACGTCGAATACCCAGCGGTTTTTAGTGACCTTTCGTCCCTTAGGACGGTCAACCAGTTCATAGACATTGCGTTTGCGAAGTGCCTCAAGTTCTTCGCGACACGCTGCCATCCACTCCTCAAGCTCCTTTTTAGGTAGCTTTAGTATATCGCGGAATGACCATTCTCTCGGGCTGGTCCCGTCTGGTAGATCGTTGTCGAGGGTGGGTAGCGCTTTTGCAAGCAGCAACTCGACTAACTTAACTCCCCCTTCCCGGCATATTTCTGCCAGTAGTAACTCAGCGCTTTGCGCTTCATCCTCATCGGATGGGGCGGACTCGACAGGTTCGTCGCGTGGAGGAGGATTTGGCGCAGAACTAGGTCCGGGAACCTGTTGTCTTTGCTGCCTTTGTGGTCCGGTTTTGGTACGGGAGCTACCCGCATCCTCACCGACCATCTTTTTCCATCTCCCCTGATTTTCGATGTCCTTTACTATGTCTTGGGGCTTCCGCTGCTCTCCATAGACATTACCTCTACGAGTTACTGGTCTCCGCTCCCTTGCTGAACGTCGCGGCTCCACTGGGGGCGCAGGGTGTTCTACCGGTGCATGGGGCGGCGGTACTGGGTCTATGGGCGCATCCTGCAGCTCCTGCTCATCGTCATGAACATGACCGTTTCCCCTTTTAGGAAGGTGATGTTTTGGATGATCATCATCGTCATCCTCATCTACCTGAGGTGTGGTATTTGGTTGATTTTCTGGGATCATTTCTTCTCGAGGTGGCCAAACTCGAGTTGTACCCCGACGATTTGTCGAGGGGCACTTAGGAAACATAGTTTCGTCAAACATCGCGGTGGATGATCTGAACAAAACATTATCTGGTGCTCTCATGAAGAGCCATCCGCCAGTGCGCTCTGTAGAGCCATCTCCCCCAAGGTAAATCATCAGCTCCGATTTGGGCGATAAACCGTTTTTTCTGACGTCCTTGGGTATAAAGACGTACGCACCGCAGCCGAAAACGCGCAGGTGCGCCACAGATGGTGGTTCACCATTTATCAATTCGTAGGGGGTAAGCCAATTAAGGCGACGAATTGGCGTCCTGTTGTAAACATGGACTGCATGATCCACGGCGAATTCCCACCAGGATGGAGGTAGACAAGCATCATGGCGCATTGCCTCTGCTTTGTCCATGAGCGTCCTATTGAAATGCTCAGCTCTGCCATTCTCCTGAGGAGTATGCGGCGAGCTCTGAAGGATCTCTATGCCATTATCCTTTAGAAGGTCTTTGAATGCAGTGGAGATGTATTCTCCCCCTGCATCAGACAACCACTTCTGCACTGTTTTTCCATATTTAGTTTTCACCATGGCTAGGAATTGCCTTGTGGCTGTAATCACTGCAGATTTCTTGCGCAGATTTACAGTCCACGCGTGTGATGAAGCGTCATCATAGTACAGTATGTAGTACCTGTACTTATGATAGGAATCTACTGGGAAGGATTTTAAGTCCGAATGAATGAGTTCAAACGGTACCTTTGCCCGGTAGTTGGACGGCGGGAAAGACTTAGAGTGCATTTTCCCTTTTGCACATCCTTGGCATATGGGTGAGTCTTTAGGAATCTCCACCTTTCTGGGAAATCCAGATGTATGCTCCTTCGCCTTTGCAAGCACGTCCTTAGAAGGGTGCGCAAAACGGCGATGCATAGTCGAATAATCGACTTCATTTACGTTCACATAAATATTCTGAACGTTTTCACCCGATTCAGCCACGAGGGTGAAGGTGGTAGTGTCCGGATGCTGCGGTATAAACCTGAATAAAGGTTTCCGCGCTCCCGGTTCATACAGACTGATATGCTGCGCTGTTGCGCGCAAGTCTAGTCCGTCTTGGAGGAATACCCCTAATGATAAGAGACGTGCTGCACAATTCTCCATATAATAGACAGGATATTGTTACGAATGTTAGGATGCGCGCCTGCTGCATCCTGGAACATGTGACATAAACCTAACCCTACCCTCTCTCGGACCGGTTCCCTTCCCCTCCTGCCATCGCCTCCCACATAACCGAAGTCCGGTCTGATCCTCCGGCCCGGCTCCGCAACCCCTCGTTCTCATGACTCCCAAGGCTAGGTCATCCCCCTTCATGACTCGAGCCTGTACTATACTTAGATAGGGACTGGTGTGGTACTCACACCGAGGATGCTTCCCATTGGCTCTCCACTATATCCCTCACTCTTCCCATGACTCATCCCTCCGGACTCTGACTCATCCCCACTCCCATGACCCCTAGGGTTCCTCCGACCTTTCCCCTGTGTTTCTCCCATTGGCCCCACACCGAGCTCGACCTCGGTGACCTTGCCCTAAACCATAGAGACGCCCTAGGTCTCTCCTGTATATATACTGCAGTCTGTAGATCGTCGAAGTCCCAACTTCGACCTGGTTTAATCTATACTCAACCTTCACTCACATCCCCTGCAGTGAAGCCTCTGAGTTAGCCGACACCAGACTCTCGCTTGCTCGATCCTGGTGGTAGCATTGTGCTCCCAGGCATCTATCGTCACTCTCATCGAAGGACAGGGTTTCCTTCGTGTAGCTCGCTAGGCCCAGGTAGGTAAGTCCTAGGGGTTAGGTTGACTGACTATTTGTGTAATAGGTCAGTGGTCTCCAGAGTCGACCTTAGCCGAGTTAGCGCGAGTCGTCGCGTAACAGATATAGGCGCGTCTGCAGCCATTGTTCGTCTATTTGGTAGTTTAGGAACACAGTTCCCTTAGCAATGATGCTACCTACCGCTCCTTGTTGTGCCGTTTGAGTACGGATAGGAGTCTGGAGATACTCGAATTCTGAGAAGTCTCTTATGTCATTTGTAATGTGCAAAGATGCACCTGAGTCCAGTAGCCACTCATTTGCTGAGAAGCAATTTTTTTCCTTTACCCTTACAACGTGAGCACGCAGTGTAATCGCGCGAATGAATACATTGTATATTTTTTAAGCCGCTACAAAGTACATTTACTAATGTCCGAGCGCCGTTGTACAAGTCAGAAGCGGCTGTTAAAGCGCTGTTAGTAACTTGCTTAGGGTTAGGAATATGAGTGACGTACTCATTACCCCAGTCGTCGTAGCCATCGTATGGCTCCATGCAGCGGAGCTCACCCGTTAACGGGTTCCGAAAACTCTCGTCGACGATGGGGGGCGCAAGGCCCGCGGCCTGTGCTATCATGCCGTTTAACTCGGTGTCGTGCGCGTCGATGTCTTCTTCGTCTGATGCCCAGACGATGGACTTTTCTTCGGCGTCGCGGAAGTCGTCATCCTCACTGATGTATTCGTCACGCATGACCTCGTCGATGTGATTGGCCATGTCGACATCATCGTGTTTGCTGCGCTTTGAAGCGCGCGACTCGGTGTCCGAGAGGACTTCTTCGATGTGAGCGGAGCTCACGACTTCCTTCAGCGCGCGGATTGTCTCCGGCGTGCCGGCGACGTCTAGGTCCTTGGTGAGCTGGAGAGCTTCTCCGAGCCAATCACCGCGAGCGCGCTTCTTGCCCTTGTTAGGAGCAGGTGCTGCGACTTTTCAAGTCCTGCTGCCCGAAGGCGCTAACTTGACGACGGTGGTGGTCGTTGGAGCGGGGATTGACACAGTATCGGCGATATGCATGTCTGCATGCTCGTCGTGCTTGTGCGAATGCGGCTTACCACGGTTCTTACCGCCACGCTTTCCCCTAGGAGTAAAGCCTTTTGCTTTCTCCTTACCCTTGTCGTTCCACTCCTTCTTCCCCGCGCTGCTGCTGCCCTCAGGGCGCTGCTGCTGCGAGAAGGAGGGATTGCCCTTCTTCTGCTTGATAGCAGAGATTTTCTGGGCCGACGACTGCCCCTTGTTCCTCGACTGCTCCCAGGAAGCGACTAAGGCTTCCTGAGCACCGCTCGGTGTGAGCTCTTTGATCTCGGTCTTGTTGAGAGCGAGCTGTATAGCCGTCTCATAGCGGGGTGGAGCGGCACCAAGAATAATCAAGGTTCTCATCTGCGGTGGCAGAGAGAGGCCTGCTCCGTCGAGCTCATCGAGGTTGCTCTGGATCTTTGCGATCGCAGGGCCGGGGTGTTCGTTCACTGGGATACGGACGTTGATCGCAGCCTTGAAGAAGGCGAATGCCCCCATGGCGCTGGTTCCTCCGTAGAGCCCATAAAGGGTGTTCCAGATCAACTTTGCAGTCGTCTTAGTTCTGACGAGCTGCGCGACTTCGACGCTTAGGCGCAAACGAATGCTGCCCATTGCCTTCGATTGCATCTGAATCCATTCAAGGACTTCAGAGCGGTTAGACCCGTCCGAAGCCTGTGTAGGCTCTGTGAAGCCGTCGGGTAACTCGATCAGAATCCAGACTCCCTGCGACTGCAGGTACGCCTTCATCAGATCGGCCCAGCGACGGTAGTTCGCACCGTCGAGGACGGGGACGAGGTTCTGGAGTGAGTTCGACATCTTGTTGGTTAGTGGTGATAGAGCGGTTGTTGATATGGTTCTGTGAACGCATTATCAGTGCTCTGTCTTATGCTGCCGGAATGGCGCTAGCACCACACTGGACTCATTGTTTGGGATGGCGACAGTGAAGCTGTGCCCGACCTGCAGCCATATAGGCGCAAGGTCTCCCCCCTGACGTCAAAGCCCCTGAGGGCGACGTCCAGGTACGTTATCCTGACCCGCAGCGGACGCAGCCTCAAGGGTGCAGTACCGCGCAGTGTTCAGGGCTCATAACCTGACGAGCAGGCTATCTTACGCAGTGTAGCGGGTCGCTAACTTACCTGGTTGGTTAGCTGTGAGGCTTGATGCACACAAAGTTGCTGTTGAGCGACTTGGGATTGTACTACGCTACAGGGGTCCTTATATACATGTAGGAGGCCGTCTGACTAAGCTACTGTATAGTACCAATCCCGATGCATGTGATTCTATCTACAATGCATGTGTTACTCCTGTTACCCGGAGTACCGGTGTGTGAACTCGGCTGCCTAGTTAGGCGCTCTTTATTGTTCAACAAGCACCCCATATGGAGAGCCAGGAATCGGGGTAGATTGCTCATCGAAATCATGGCTGGTTCGTCGGCGAGAAGAGCGGGACTGTCATTGCGGGACGCGGCCATGAGGTTATCAGACGCTGAGCGCATATGCGAGCGCGATCATGGTGATCCGGGCCCTGTGCTGCAGCGTGCATACATATAGATATGATGTGACGTGTAGCCCAACAGCGGTGCGGGCGAGGCGACGAGCATGTCTATCACATCATGAAGATCAGCGCGAAACCTGAGAGTAGGTTGGAGATGCCTACTAATAGAGATGGCCGGTGCAGTAGCCTTATTGCTCGCGTCGACGGCGCAGTGATAGACAGTTACTACATTTCCAGCTCATATCCCGTGCCACAGGAGGTCAGTACTCGCCGTGCTCGGCAACAGAGGGAGCCTGGGAACCCCGGCCTATGGAACATGACAGCGAAGTGTTCCGCCTTGACTTTGGGCGACGGATGTTGCCGTTACGCGGACGGCGTTTGGCGTCCTGGGGCACGATGGGCCAAATTCTTGCGAGATAGAAGACGAGTGGCACGCACACGCGGGAACGCGTTCTATGAGCCATTGTTAGTCGAGACTGGGAATGAAATACGGAGGCCGGACTGTTTTGTATACCTGCCAGTGTGCTTGCATGATGATCAAGTCGATGCCATCATAGTCGAGAACGTCGCCCGGAATGTCATTCAGACTCGGCGACTAGGTTCGGCTGGTGCGGACGATGACCTTGGACCAAACTTGAACTCTCGTGTAACACGGTTGAGGTGCATCACATTGAGTTCAACTTCCTTACCTGCCAGTAGAGGAGGAGCATGTGCTGATGATACCGGCAGCATCACGTCGTGCCACTTTGCAATTGAGAAGGCGCGCACCGGTATGCAATGCATCGAGGCGCAACCGCGATGCACAGCGCCGTCACTGTATGGCAAGTGCAGTATATGCGCGTAGCATCTTTGGCGCAATGAGTGCGAGGGCATGGGGGGGCGCGGAGGAGTGACACTGGGCGAGGAAGGAAGGCGAGCCCTGACGTTGGGACAGCATCACTGCGGCGAGTTTCGAGGCACTGCGACGAGTGGTGGTGGGTATTTCGCGAGGGGGTGAGAGCGGCAGTGATGGGGGCGGAGGAGGCGGTGCAGGGAGGCTGGAAGAGGACAGAGTGTTTGACGTCGGGGCCATCTTCGATCACAGACGCAGAGTCGGCGTGGGACAGACTGTCAAAGGTCCATTGCCAAGTCGCAGGGCGCCAGCTTATTCACCATGTTTTCCTCCGCCCATCACCCCGGCGCGTCTTCCCGCTCTCCTCCTCAGATATGAGTGCTCTCGCAGCTCCTCCCCCTCCGCCCCATGTCTCTGCTGACCCTACCATGGCCATAGTTCCCCTTCGCCTCCCAATGCCCGTTCGTCGCTCCGTTGACCACACCGAGGCCGTCCGCATAAACAACCAGATCGACGAGGAGCTGAGGGTGAGTCCCGACGCGCCATGCCGCTACCTCCGCCTAATCGCGTAACTCGCCGACCCCAGCGCGAACATGAGATCCTCAAGCGGAAGAGACCGAAGGAGATCAAAGGTGCGCGTCAAGTAGCCTTCATCCTGCAATCCCACCACAAAGCACGCTTGGCGTCCTTTGGGCTTCGAGACGCGGTGGCTGGAAAGCACTGGTAAACATTCACACCCCGATGTGCCTATCCATAACACCATCTCAGTATGCTTCTGAGATGGTCATTGTTTCCGGTGCATCGAGCGCAAAGTTTCGGGACAGCACACGTAGTCCAACTCTAGCCTCTCGGTTCCGTTGGAGTTAGACACTTGCGCTGATGCGGTCTAGTCATGCTTCTCGGACAGGCCGAATCTGGGAAGTCAACGCTACAAAAGCAATTCCAGCTATACTACGCTAGCCAGACGCTCGACAAGGAGCGTCCCACCTGGCGGCCGATCGTGTACTTCAACATTCTTAAGGCCATCCGGATGATCCTCTCAGAGGTCGATTACGAGTACTTCTCAAATTCCCCCATCTCCCCGCTCGCGTCATCTCCCTCAACGACGTCTCTCGTCTCCGTCGGCGCACGTTCCAAGATATCTGTTGGCTATGGCACGGGCAGCCCTTCCGTCGACCCAGCATGGCTCATGGAACTCAGTCAGCTTAGGAACAAGCTTCTCCCGCTCGTGGCCAGTGAGGATGCGCTTGCGAGCGAACTCAGTGGTGGGGTTACCGTGAGCGGTGGCAAATCCGGCGTGTTCGTAAGGGCAGGGTGGCAGTCGCTCAGTACCGCCACGCGGGCTTGGCCGCTTGCGGATATTCGGAACGGCAGTGGGCCGCGGGCACCCGTCATGACTGACATTGTTGCCAAGACGCTGGACGCGAACCAGAATGAGATAGAGGACCTATGGCATCATCCAGGCGTTCGTGCACTACTTGCCAACAACAAGCTGAAGTTGGAAGAGTACGCGGCGTTGTGCGTACTGGCTGTATGCGCTGGATCCATTCGTTTGCTGAATATGGTGCAGTTTCCTGCAGAGCATACACCGGATAGCAAGGCCAGATTACCTGCCCTCCACAGGTGCGATCACCCCCTCGTTCGTATATCTTGATATCCAACATCGCGTCTGCAGAGGATATCCTGCACGTTCGACTACAAACCCTCGGCGTGAAGGAGCACGCATTTGATATCAACATGGGCGGCATCAACTACAACTGGCTGCTTTACGACGTCGGCGGTGCAGTGCGTACCCTCCCGTCTCCCCTCACACGAGCTCACATTAACCTACAAATTGTCACATCGCAGCGTGGTCAAGTGAGTGTTCATTTTCGTTCTGCGTCATCCCGACCCGGGACGCACCGCTTCATCTCCACTGACACTTCCACCCGTTCATCTCCTCTCGCCTGGTCGACTCTAGCGACAAGCCTGGATCCCGTACTTCGAAGACGGTGGGTGTCCATGTCTCGCCTGTAATTCAGCCCACCGCACCCGCGCGCCTTTGCATGCCAGGTTCCGTGGCCGCATCGCGAGTGCCAGATACGCTCAGGTGTCGGGGCGCACGTACAGTGCCTGGAGACGCCACGTCTCGGCGCCCGTGGGTATTGGATGGTCCACCGTGTGCTCCGGATCGGCAGCGTTGGGAAGATCTGTCAGGCCCGTGGGCAGTCGGAGGTGCGCGCCCACTGGCCTAGCGGTTCTCCTGCCCCATCGGCATACATGCACCTGTTTCCGGCGCCGTGCTGGGGCGCCCTGTTCTACCCTCTGCACACGCAGTGCTGACGAGTGGTCCGATCCTGCAGCGACCGCGATTATTTTCCTCGCGCCAATCAGTGCTTACGACCAGGTCGGTCCCACCTGATGCGTTCTGAACCTTGAACTGAACATGGCTCTTTACCAACTGCTTCTTGCTACGCAACGTGCCTCTCTTCCGACGTCAATGTCGTTGATCTACACGACCATCTGTTGGTTGCTCCCCTTCTCCGGCACTCTATCAACCGTTCGCTGGAACTATCGCATGCAACGCCGGGCGTGACCATTGACAGTACCTCGAGGAGGACGCACGGACGAACCGGATAGACGACTCGCTACAGCTTTTCACCTCCATCTGCTCGAACAAGCTGCTGCACAAGGCTGCTCTGGTACTGATGCTCAACAAGGTGCGGCTTCCGCTTCGTTCATTGTGGGAAGCCTAGGATTGACGTTTTCCCGACATCAACTCTGCCTTCCATCTTTTGTATGTGTCCGAATTCGTCTGATTCTTGCGATGTGAATGGGGCCTTCATTATTCCGACCGGCATATCGCCACCGCTACGTCTCGACAGACTGACCTGTTGAGACAGAAACTCGAAGCCGGGATCAAGGTCCGGAAATAGTACGTACCACTTCCGCTTCCTCGATTCATGTCCTCTAATGCTCATGCGACCGCAGTATCTCCTCGTACGGGGACCGGCCAAACACGTTCGAAGAGGTGTCCGAGTACTTCCGCGCACATTTCATCCAGGTGCATCGACGGAAGGACGGCCATCGGCGGCCCCTGTTTGCGGTAAGCCTTCCTGTGTGCTTGTCTGCGGTTAGATCGGTAGGTGGTTGACATGGGAATTCCTATGGCAGCACTTCACATCCATGCTCGATATCAAGGCGACGCAATCTATCATCGTTAATGGTGCGCCGGCCTCAGTTTCACCTACTTCCCAGTTTACTCACGCTGTCTCGTCTCTCCACAGTCAATGAAGCGATTATGCGGCGGCACATGGCGACGGTCGGTCTTGCTTGATATCCCGCCCCCATGAGTTGTGCTCCGTCTCCCTGCGTGCTCCACTGTGTCCGCTATGTAGTCTAAGCTGTATCATGTCTATTATTGTAGCTCGTGCTGTCTTGCTTGTTTGTTAGTTTCTTGATAGGGGCGTGGGCTGCTGTAGGATAATTAGTGCGTATTTAACGACGACGTGTGGAAGGGCGGTAATTCTCAAGTCTGGTCTGCGAGGTCACTGGTGGAGGGGCTCAACGTGTTCGAGTATTGACAGGTGGTGATCATCGTTTCGGACTGTCTTTCGCCTGAGGGCCCTGCTTACAAAATATGACTGACCGGCTTCAAATATCTATTTCAAGAAGACTCGCACGCGGAATATCATGGCAAGCTTGGGCTCAGGTTTCAAGGCGGCGCCCTCCGTTGGATGCCTTCACCCAAGGTGCATCCGGCCTCCCGCTAAAATGGCGTATATAATACTCACCTTGGGCATGCTTGACTATAGACAGAAAGACGTGTCAGTGACACTGACGGCTCAACATCCTCTACACACTATTCGTCGGCTTCGCTCCTTACAGCACCGAGGAGCGAATATCAAGGTGAGGCACAGCTACATCACTGCTCACGCATGGTCTCATTAATTCTGTATGACAGTGGGCCACCCTGCGCCGAGAGGTATAGCCTACCTGTACAGCGCTCCGTGTCTCCGGCCCTTCACGCCAACTATCACAGCGTCAGAGGATGATAGCAGTGTGGGCGTTCGCTGGTAGTTTGACCGAGAGATGCACGTTGAGCTTCCCACTGGAGCATCGCGGAGTGTCAAGAGGCATGCGTATAGCCTATCATTTCGCCCCGCAGACTACTCCAGGCGCCGCGAAGTTGAGCGCGCTGCCGGGTCGGTTCACCATTTGTAGATCATGTTGATTCAGACTCATTGACGCATGTGGTGGCTCGCCAGAGCGTTTCCTTTGCGGTTGTGCGTCCGAGTCAAGGCAAGTAATATTGACTCCGTTGCTTATTGTGATGGCTCCCTTGGACAGGAAATTGATGATATACTACATTCCAGTCTCCAGCCCTCACTCACGCTTCTTGACAAAAGCATAGAGGGGTAACACGTTGAAGAGTGTGTGGATGAGTTTGTGTCCTTCGTTGACGAACCCATGGTGCTCGTAGATGGGGACCTACGTGCAGTTCTCCAAGGTGAGACTCACGATTCGGAGGTGATACCTCAGTTTCGCGCGTTACTCACGTTCTTTGGGTTTGTAGTTGCGAGGGCCGTTGTCCAATCGTTTATTTTCGACTTTCCGGTTGGCTAAGTATCAGCTACTGCCGACGTATCAATGGGTGAGAACGGTACCTTCTCGAGGGGGAGCTTCATAATCGCCTTTGAGATCCCCTTGCCATGATACTCTTCTTTGATGAAGTTGAATTGGCACCAGTGCGAATTGAGTTCAACCTTTGGGATAAAGAAATCGTCAGCAGTATTTTGCGCGAATCGTGAGACTGGATCACCGACATGCTCGATCCCTGTCAAAATATCCTCCAGCTTGGAGATCTCGTGTCCCATCTGACATCCCATGAGCTGACGCTTGGCTGGTGGTATCGGTTGGGTTACGCACAGTGTGTAGCACGAAGGCCTTGCTCTCGTCAGTCGGCAGCTGATTGATGTATAGGCCAAACTGCGCCTTGCCTTCATCCCTAGATGACCTAGCTTCAGCGCCCGTGTTCGACGCACTGCCCTCTTTATCGAATACTCACGACTCGAAGAGCACCTTGCCGGGAGGTACCCATGCCTGGAAGCCCACCATGGCCCCGTCTTCATCAAACGCACCGTACATGTCACCAGCCCTCAAAGCGATGTCCGATATCATGGCATGAACCAACAATGGTAGACGGGTGATGTCGCCCCCTGTGCACGCATAACAAAGTGCGTCTGCGCATATGTAGCAATAGTTAGACATAATCGCATGACAACAGCCAAGAAGCGCACCATCCTGCATGAGTGCGCAGACGATTTCTGTGGCATCAGCCACGTCAGCCTCTGTGTAGGATGATTTGTGAGTTGCCGTTATGCCCATGATACTAGCGAACACACTGCTGAGCCAAACTCCCACTCACCAGTAGGGGTTTCGATCTTCTTGATGGTGATGTTTAGTGGTGCCATTGGAGGACTGCTCTTAGTGTTCGATACTGAATGCCCTACCTTCAGAATTTGCAGATCCTTTATATTCCGCTCGAATCGACATCGGTGTCATCCAACTTCCGCAATGAGGATGCGGCGCAGTGACTGCGCGGCGCCCACATCCCCCCGACGTATGTAATATTGCTCCTTGGAACCCGTCCTGCTAACCCTTGTGATAAGGACACTTAGTAGGAATATCACGCGCGTTGAAACTTGTACTGAAACCTACAGCAATGTCTCGCAGGAATCACAGTCTACACTGCAGACCGCGCGGTACTGACCACTAGCCGGAGCACACGGCAACCTGGTACCGATGGGAGGCTAGTACCCGCGTGGGTACTGCGGGAGAGTCCAATTGTCAGTAGTGCGGGTGGTGCGGCAAAGGATGTGCAGTACCTTGGTTAGCTCGTTTCAAATGTGCCCAAGCGTCGAATGGAGTGTCTCCTTCACTACTAGGACTGCTGTGAGTCCACATAACTTGGCATGGTACTTCGCCTCGGGCTCGGACTCATGTCGTTACTTGTTTAAGCATTTCCGTCAGAACAGTGCCCGTGTTGCGATGCGGGTGACAATCTGGGAACAGAAAACGCAGATCTCTCCCTTCCTGTGAAAAGACTTAGTTAGTTTGTAGAAACCACAACCAGGTCGATGGTGTCCTGAGGGACTCGGAGGGCCAACGAATTGAAGAAGGCGTTGCGTGGACACGTGATCGTCGCGTCCAGGCGCTCCCGAGTGGCGCTGTGGCGTCGCGGTCCTTGTTTCTTTGCCCAACATTGATTCTGGAGACCCCACTATTCCGCTCTCTTCTGGCTTATCAAGTGTATCATGTTGAAGAAATCTACTGGCGCGGCGCGAATGAAAAAGTGCGTCCACCGGCAAGCATCTTGGTATATGCGCGTTCAAATTTCAGAGTCAAGAACGAACCGGACTCGGAGACAGGAACGTTTGAAGAGGCTTACGTTCGCTCGCGTTTACTGTGGATATACACTTGGGACTCTCAGCTAGTAAGTCGACGTCACGAGTGTGCGAAACCGGCAATGACAGGGAGCCGAATATGTTAGACTTAGCCGTGTAACAAGAGGGCCACTCCTGTAGGCACAACGGACCCCTTGATGACAGGGATACATGTGAAATGCCACACAGCTGCATACACTGACTATAAACAAGTATGGATGCATCGTTAACACTGTACACACTGCGGAATGGAAGAAAACGCGACTTAGAGGGGCAGATCACGCATATATGAACTTCTGGACGGTGAGCAGTGCCGCCCTGCCCATCATAATGATGAATGCGAGTCTGTTCCACGAGACACTCACGTGCGTGGTCTTAACGATTATTTTAGTGTTTAGAACGAGGTGCCGTCGTTATAGGATGATGACGCACGCGCAGCGTTTTATGAACGATAGATGAGTTTTCTACGTGTGTCGTGTCACTCTGGAGTACTCTGACCCCTGGCTATTGTAGTATAGGCGCGAACGTGCCCAAGCTCAAGCACTACGGTCTAACCAACTCTGCTGGCTAAGTGAGTGGTAGTGCATCCGACGTCTTCTGCGCTTACTGAGAGGCACACAGGTCTTGCATCAAGCCCCATCGTTTGAGTCGTTGGAGTATATACTACGGAGAATGAGTGATGTCGCTGCGCAGCAATACATTACACCTCGGGTTTCATCTCGGTAAGCTCGTCTCCCGATATGCGCCAATCCCCTGCGGTACATGAGTGACCTTCATTGATGATGTACAGAGCGTGTCACGCAAGTGCTCCCCTTCACGTGTATGCGTCAACATAACAATGAAGGATATAGGCAGGAGTAAGTCATAACACATTAGTACGGCTCTAACTATCCCTGTTACAGCAGCATTGTGCTCGTGCTATGCTGCTGGACTTCGTGGCGTCCTATATCTCATCCCAGGTCGAAGACGATGGCAAAGCACACCCGATGGCGGCGGGCCCTCCCCAATGCAAGTGCCCTCAACCCACAAGATCACGGCACGTTTTGACACAATCGCACGTTCGTAAACCCTTCGCAGGAGACTGGGAATCTAATGTGGTACGTGAAGCATGAAAAATGTAAACGATAGCCATCCAAATCATCCGTGCATTCTTCACTCAGCATGGCGTGCACGCCGAACCAGCATGCCCCTCGGACCATTCGTGCTGCACAGTGCAAGATGTAGTACGTCGAGGTGTTCTGATATCCACGTTGGCGCTTTGCCTCCGCTGCATCTGGTCTTCTGCCTTCGTCTGGTGGCCTCGAGGCGACCTATCCATTCATTCAAACTAAGCACTTGGCACACTGGCCATTCGCACCCTCGGTTCCGTCAGCATCAGTGCAATTTGCTGGACTGCGGACATGAGATGAAGACTGCTTAGCAGAGAAAGATATCTACCTCGAGCTGAATAGACTTTCGGTGTTTGTGTTTATCTCTCAGGCTAGCCTTGTATACACACGCGTCCGCCTGCCTCGCCTGTGGGTCACTTGATACGGAAGGCGTCTCCCGGCAGTTCCTCGTACACCGTGTGGCCTGCGAACTATGACGAGGCCACCCACAATCTTCTCGTGGTACGTTCTGTTGGGGGTCTCTGTAGTTTCGAGCGCTGACCGGGATGATTGCAGAGGCAGAAGCGGAACACATTCGACGCTAGGTGGGCGCATGAGCAAGACCCGGGCGTGTACAGAGGGCTGGATTGACCTCTGACGCATCCTTTTACCGCTGTGTCGGGCCTGCCCTTTCCACGCACGCAAGTCGGACCCCGCTAGCGGCTGTCTCCCAAGGAACGTTGGCTTCCTGGTTTCTCTTACCTGGAGTCGTCGCTGTCATCCAGTCCACATCACCGTACCGCATTCCACCATGTACACAGAGGCCATCTTCAATGCGGCATACTCCATCGAACAAGAGTCTACGATACGGATCGGACGGAATGCTGTCCACATGCCACATCTACTCGGTGTCTGGTCGGCGGAGTCAATGTCCAAGCGAACTCTATTTCCGCACGAACCGCTGCTGCTATAGCTCATCTGGGATGATCAGCGATGTATCCCCGGTGCGATATGGCATCAGCTCTTCCTCTCTGATACCCTCCTGCCTGGTGGGGCGTGGAGAATGCAATGCCGCAAGTAGGTTCGCAATGCTAATCAGAATTGCCATGCAGGTACGAGTGCGGCATTCACAATGTGGTTGAATTGCCGGCGCCTTCCACAGCAGCCACCCCGGATCGCGGAAACGCGCTAAAGTCTATTGTGATCGGATTTAGGGCCGGCACCGGTCGGCGCGAAAGGGTATGGTATGACTTCCTGATATAGTAAGTCGAGGCAACGTGGCGGCCTTTGCGATGCGAAACTTCTCGACTGAGGCTCTCTCAGCTCCCAACGCCTCGTGTGCCGTGGACTTACCTCACACCCGGCCAGCGTAACGGGCTCAGAATCACCCCATCTTTGCGACACCCATGGCGCCGCCTCCCCCGCCGCCTCCTCCCCCTCTCTGTTTGCCGTTTTCTCGAGGCAAATCCCGCCGCCGCCTCACCTTCACCGAGCAGTCCGCCCGCGAGTCTTATGGTTCGCAGCGATCAAGTATCAACCGCCTGGAGCGGGCTAACTCCTTCTCGCCCACCGCGACGTTGACCTCGCACGCGGGCGAGAAGATCTCCTTCGACGACTCCTCTCAGCACGAGTACGACGCGGCACGCTCTAGACCGGATGAGGCGATCGAGGTCATGATACCACGCCAGGACGTCCGCCAGGGCGTTCTTCGACGAAACACGACGAGGGGCAGAATCCAGGCGCCACCGCCTCCGCCTGTGACCCCGCAAAGGAAGAGAACATTGTTTGGATACGGATGGGGCAGTGGGAAGAGGGAGAAGGAGAAGCAGAGGGAGCTAGCGATGATGGAGGAGAAGACGGAGGAACGAGAGGACTCCCTCGACCTGACGCGCAACGAGTCGTACGACAGCCGCCCCCCGCTCTACCAATCCCCGAGGCCATCTAACGGCACTGTACATTCTCCGAGGCCATCCAACGGCTCTGCACGTCCCCCGCGGATGTCCAACGACTCCGGACGCGAGTCCGTCACAAAGTACCTGAACCCGCTGCCGCCGCAAACGCCCCCCACCAACACACGGTCGAACACATACAAGTCCAATGTCACTCATACAACCATGCGCTCGGGAGGCTCTGGTACACGTAATGGTGGAAGTGGTAGCGGGGGCGCGGGTGGTAGTGCGCAGAGACGGCCTCGCTTCGTTGCTGCGGAGTCGATGGACACCCTCGTTGGTTCTGCGTACGAACGCAAGGTCAACGATCTGGATGCAATACCTGAGCGAGCCGACACAAAGGACCGCCTTGATGCATTGAGGGCTTTAATGGCGAAGGAGAATATCGCTTATTAGTGAGTCTTCCCGAACCAGCATCTCGGGGATCAGCCTGACCTTTGTCAGTATCATTCCCTCAGAAGATGCTCATGGCTCTGAATATGTGGCAATCAACGACAAGCGGAGGGAGTGGATTTCTGGGTAGGTTTTCTCTCCGTTCGAAATATGACTCATGCATTGAAGACTTCTCATAGCTTTACCGGGTCGTCTGGGCAAGCGATCATATCTGACAACAACGCCTATCTTGTCACCGACTCGCGATACTGGGTCCAGGCCCGCCAGCAGTTAGATAGCAATTGGGTTCTCATCAAAGCTGGTGCTCACGACGGGCCCAAAGACTGGGCTGAGTGGCTCCTCGACCGCGCCCGAGACGCGCGCATCGGCATCGATGCGCGTATGATCTCGTACGAGAAGGCAGCCTCGCTGAAATCCATCCTTAACCAGCGCGGCTCTAAGCTCGTCTACCCGACGCAGAACCTTGTCGACCTTATCTGGGCCGAGAGGCCGGCGCGGTCTAAGGAACCCGTGTACGTACAGGGTTTCGAACTCTCAGGCATGCACGCAACAGCGAAGCTTGCCGACTTGAGGGAGTGGATCCGCCAGCAGCCTGCATCATCGCTCCCGTTTTCCCCAAAGGAAACGAAGCCATCGCAGATGCAAGTCGCCACCCTCATCTCCTCGTTGCCCAATATCGGTGCGTGACGACTACACATCCCATAAGATGCGTTGCTGAGTGTTTCAATAGCCTGGCTGCTGAACTTGCGTGGAGACGATATTCCCTTTAACCCCGTGTTTCATTCGTACTTGTTCGTCAGCTTGTCACAAGCTGTACTTTTCATCGAGCCTGCTAAGGTCTCGCCAGCTGTGGACGAATACTTGCAGTCCATCGGCGTCGAGCGACGTGAATACAACGAAATCTGGAGCTTCCTCCGCCTCAAGCCCTGGGGCGAAGGGAAGGTACGTCCCCGGGGCTGTTCCCCTCTGTCGCAGATCTGACAGGTCGTTTGGATGTAGGTTGTCATCACACCCGAGACATCCTATGCCATTGCACTGATCCTCACGAGCATGCGCTATACCGTACTGGCCTCATACGTCGACCAAGCGAAAGCAATCAAGAACGATGTCGAGCTCAATGGACTTCGGAACGCGTACCTGCGCGACGGTATCGCGTTCGTGCGTTTCCTCGCGTGGTTGGAACAGAAGATACAACAGGGTTTCGAGATCACCGAGTACGAGGCTGCGTGGCGGTTGACCGAGTACAGGCGCCAGCTAGAGAAATACCAGGGTCTCGCGTATGAGAATATATCGGCAAGTGGACCTAATGCCGGTGAGCCATACACCGTGCCCGTCGTAGCACACTGTGCTGATCGCACTCTTTCAGCACTACCACACTACTCGCCTCGCAAGGCGACTGCCCGTTTCATTGACCAGGAATCCCCATATATGAAGTACGTATCGAGTGATTGAGTCACCGACCTCATTCTGATCACACGCACAGCGACTCCGGTGGGCAATACTCCGATGGTACCTGCGATACGACAAGGACAGTGCATTTTGGTCGTCCTACCGACGCTCAATGCGAAGCTTTTACTCGTGTCCTCCAGGGTCACGTACGTCAGCCTCGTTTCTTCCCATCCTCACCAAATTGAGATTGTTGCCATGACCAGATTGCCATCGACAGCGCAGTCTTCCCTGAAGGCACCAGCGGCCTTCAGCTTGATGTCCTTGCCCGCAAGGCGTTATGGAAGGACGGGTTGAACTATATGGTGAGCGTTGCATGATGGCACATGTCAAGCATTCCATTCACACATTTCCGCTCAGCACGGAACCGGGCATGGTGTCGGTTCCTTCCTAACAGTGCACGAGGGCCCGCAAGGGTTCTCGTCCTCTGTGCCCCTCCTTCCGGGACATGTCGTAACGAACGAGCCTGGTTTCTGTACGTGATCATCTGTTGACATTGAGAGCACGGCCTGATTGCGATATAGATAAAGAAGGTCAATTTGGTGTGAGAATCGAGTCATGTCTTGCCGTAAAGCGCGAGAAGGTCGGTGGAGTACACCAACTTGACGATATACGCATGATTGACGATGTCTACAGACGAAGCACCAATTCAACGGCAATGTATGGCTCAGCTTCGAGCGTCTCACTTGTGTGCCGATTCAGACGAAGATGGTGAGGGTCTCAATGTTGACGAGGGAGGAGAAGGAATGGCTCCGGGTACGTCCGCGGCTTCTAACCGTGCTGCCGCATGACTTATTGTGATAATCGCAGGCACATAACAAGCGCTGCTATGACAGGCTGGCACCCTACCTTGAACACGATCAACGCGCGCTGAAGTGGCTTCGCCGGGAGGCCAACAAGGACATCGGCCTCGCAGCCCCCGGACCAGCGGGCATTAGCATAGACTGGGATTGATTCCCTCATGACAGAGGTTTGCTTCTCTCTTTTCTCCATTCCTATCGCTACGTTGTGTCAGTTGTGTGTACTTCTACGCTGCCGCATACCTTATCATCATCGGCATATGGGCTGCCGTAGGGCATTCTCGCCGAAGTTAAATACTGACACTGTATCCGCTACTGACCAGCTTCCTCCTACACCTCTAAGCACTTTGAACTTTGGATTACTTATTGCGTTTGTCCTGCGTTCTACCCCTTCTCTATATACGGTTCGGGTTGTCTGTACGTACATGCGTAGTCCCTCTTCGACAATAGCTAAAGCTGTTCTTTGAACAGTAATGAATGTCAACGACTTTTACGCTAGATGACGCGTCCTACGGACCAACAAGGTTGTCTTATCAGAAAGTCAAATGCGGATCTGCTATTGCATATGGAAGCGTTGAGTAGCACGTGGTCGTAAGGTTCTACCCAACTGAGAGCGTTCAGGACGTTGTCTATCGTTCGTCTCACTGTTTACGACCTCCGGACTTCGTTCTCATACAAGTAACGACAGCTAGGGAGGGCTGAGATAGCCTGTTCGCACAAGGCCCGGAGATGATAATGCAGGCCCCGGTGGTCTTTGGGCGGAACAAATCACCCCATCCTCTGATTGTCTCAGTAGTCTAACCTTGCAGGTTTCGCTGCCTCAAACGACGATGCGACAAACGTATTGATTCTGAGGTTACCACTCTGTAGATATCGCCAGTGGGTACTGGCGGAGGGCATCGTGGTCGACAAGGGACCAAGCATCGACAGGTGGTGTATTGTTCTTGGTCGTCGTCTGAAGAGGGATAAAATGGCAAATTCACAATGTCTGTGGAGATTAGTATCACCCCCTCCCGAGTTCTGCTCCGTGAGCTGCTCGGGGCCAGAGTTGACTCATTTCTTCTGCGGGGCGGACAAGAGGCTGCTATAACGATAACGCCTCGTTTACGCGAAGCAGGGAACGTGGCAAAATGTGGGCACGAAGCCGATAACATGACCACGATTCCGTCAATGTGTATGCTTTCAGTGCAATGACATCGCCTGTTGCTGAATACAGGCTACCTTTCCTGTGAGTGTTTTGGAGCCACATCAACCTGTGTGTCGACCGCTGCTTGCTGATCTTTCCAGAGAACGTCGTATGCCCCTGATGCTTTGGACTCGTGGCAAAATGATACGTTTCGCCCAGGTATAAAGACTGGACATAGCGGGGATCCTCATTTCAAGCACTGACACTATGTCGACTAGCAGAATTCCACCTAGCCCTCGCGGGGCTTCAGCTCCGGTGGACGGCGCTCACGCCATCCACGAGTCAGCTGTCGACCCTCGATCTGAGGGAAGTGCAGCGGACTCGAGGATGTCCAGAGCACTAGTTGCTCCTGTCATTTTATCCACGGCATGTAAGTACCATAACGCTCACGCGCTTTGTGGCCTGGAATCTTGCTAATGTGCGTTGCGTAGATCTCTTCAACATATTGGTACTATTCGATGTACGTAGATCGGTTTACGGTTAAGACCATCGACATGTGCTAGATTGATATGTTAGTGCGTAGGTTGTCCTCGAAACAATCCTCGACGATGCCTACAAACGAAACACTGTCATGAAGATGTGGGATGGATTTCTTATAGGTCCGTTCTTGATAGATTCTATCATCTGCCAACTCAGCATCATTGTACATCAGGTCAAATCATCGGTCAAGTCGGTTTCGGTATCCTGTGTGATAATATCGATCAGAAATTGTCACTCTCCGCCGCGGGCATCATCGTTCTGCTCGGGAGTACGCTCTGTACGGTGGCACGGGCGATACCCATTAGCAATACAGGCTTTCTATGGCTGATAACAATTTCCCGAGGAATCATTGGTGTGGTACGTAGCACTTCTTTGGATATCGCTCGTCACTGTGGCTTATCGTTCTTCAGGGAATAGGAGGGGTCTACCCTGCAGCCTCCATGCTGGCACTCCAATCGACTGCCGAACGGCCTGGGTCATCCAAAAATACGACAGGTATCGGCTCGCTTCGGTCGATACCCAGCATTCACTAATCTCGGTCTGTTCAAGTGTTCGTATTGACCACGAATGGTGTTTTCACTGTAGGCATTCTCACTGTCCCATGCCGCCGTCTCTAACCTGATCATGGTGCCGTAGGCTGGAGGACCTCTCGCAACCATTGTTTTTCTAATGGTGCTCTCGGCCGTGCAACCCGAGCATCTTGAGACCGTATGGCCTGTATGCCTTGGAATCGGGATAGTTCTCCCGGTAGTGGTTGTCTTCTGCAACAGCCTATGGGTGATCACTCGATGGTGAGTATAGTATTGGCATGGCATATTCACGCGCTCACAGAGCTGTAACGTAGGTACAGGAACAGGGTTTTGCAGTGTGCGCACGAGTGCTTCCGCCCCCTTTTCGATACGTCGCCAATGCGTTCACATGTCGTAGTTTTCTCTGTGTACGTCGAAGAGTTCAGACACCACTGGTTCGTCATGTCATGTTGTTGCTGCCTATGGTGAGCCCTTGTCTTTATGAATTTGGTCTGCCACTCACCGCCCTTTATAATAGGTTTGTCTACGGTTTTGTGAGCACGTCCATGCCTGCGATTTGTGACATTATCGTGAGACATACATCCAGGTCGCATTACCCAAGATTGTATTCTCTGGACTGATACTTTTCGACGTCGTTGATGGAGACCTGTGGAGAACAGCGGGATTCGAACTACTTCTCGGTGTTTTTTCTCTGTGCGGGAGCTTGATCGGCGCGGTGTTGTGCAACTCCTTCGGCTGGCGAAGCGTTGTGAGCACTCCCCCCAATGAAGAGCATCAATTCAGTGAACTGATACGTAACCGGTAGATCCTCGCCTCTCTCATCGGCTACAACATATTCGGTAAGTCCATTGTCCACGTCTCTCACACTGTGTACCAAGAACAATATTGCACGACTCATTTCGTGGCTCGTTAGCTTTGATCATAGGTTGTGCCTACGACTCACTCATCAAAATAGTACCTCTCTTTGTACTCCTGTGCGTGACACATTCCTCGTACGATATCGATAGCTCATCACCTGATGGTCGAACACCCAATCAGTTTCGCTCTGATGCTCTCTATGGGGAATTTGGTATGATGCCAATCGCAACTCGTTCTCGATTCGAACTGACACCTCCTCACAGGGTCTGGGGAACCTTCTAGGTTTTATCACAGCCAAGTGAGTCGAACTGCATTGTTGTGCTCTGATGCGGAGTTTGATGTTCATATCTGCTCAGCTCATATCCTCGACGGGTTAGGTGAGATCAACAGGGTGTTCTGCAATAATAAGTCTCACTATCGCCAATGCAGGGGTGCATTCTATGGGGTCACAGCCGCCTTTGGCTCTGCAGGTGCGGTATCTGGTATCCACGCGTTCAACACTATCGACGAAAAGCTGCATAAGCGGTGAGTGTCGACCCGTAACTAATTTGGGTTATTTCTGATCAATAATGACAAGTAGATGGGGCTTTATCATTGCCGCTTTGTTTGGGCTCGTCGGTATCGTCATCGCATGGTATTTACCCGAAGGACGTGAAGAAACTCCACTTGAACCATTAAAGAAAACACAGCACGAAACAGAGATACGTGTAGACACGTCCGACTATGAAATTGGCCAAGAATCAGAAGCATTTGTTGACAATGCACGTCTATTCCTACGTATGCCTCCTTGTGACAATAACTAAAACGAGGAATGGCAGGCTGATACGGTCCAATCCGTCGCTAGTGATTTCTCAGGCCCACAGGCTAGCGTAGGAGGACATTCTTCGGTGCTCTCATCGCCGCCCACACCCGGTCTCACCGTTGCGTCCGCATCGCCCATCACCCCTCTCCGTTTAGCATCGGCAGCATATTCTCCTTTGACTCCAGTAACCACGTTTTCCCCTGCAATGATGACCGCACCAAGATCTGGTTCACCCATCGTTCCTGGTGCATATCACTCACTGGGAATACACGCACTCGGCGATGCAGTACGTTTGGTCCTCTACAATCTTGACCACGCGCTTATACACCTATGCTTGTAGCCTGTCAAGGCTATCTTGGTCGACGGTGAATCAATGCCAACTTCGCTGGATGCAGTTCCAAACGCGCGCCCCCTTCATCCCGAGAATGTTGTCCGTATCGCCTCTCCACGCCCTCGGGTCCGGCCAGTCGACGATACTGCCGCCGCACGAGGACACGCTACAAACCGCGTATGTGCTATGTATGACTCTTCCGCCACATCGATTCCCGAACGCAATGAAACGACTGGTGCTGGACTTGCGAGTGTTCGTCTCAACGTGCAAGCGCCATCGGTGGCTATGCTTCTACATAGAATGTCTGCGGTTGAGTACATGGAACCTTTGCAAATGGTGAGTAGTCTTCGCGGTTGTGCTTGACGGAGCATACGCCTCATGTTATGCCAGGCCCCGACCCATCATCATGTTCAAGAAGCGTTGTCGCAATACGTCGCATCGTCTGACCTCGCGGAGAATTTCGCGGACACCCCTACTTTCCTCGAGACTGTTGTTGATAGGGCCACTAATCTACCGCTGGACGACCGACAGCCATTTCCCATCACCCAAGAGAACCTCGAGCGAATCACCCGGCTTAGCATGTATCAGCCTATCATCTTTTGCGACGATAGCGGGTCGATGGCTGGAGACCGCTGGTCCTTACAACGCAACTTGGTCGACCGGATCTCCAAGGTCGTGACGCAGGTCGTCCCCGACGGTTATGGTGTCTGGCTTCGTTTCATTAACTCATCAAAATCAGGCAACAGCCTGTCTCATGGTGGGGTGCTTCAGATGTACAACTCGGTAACCCCGAGTAATGGGACACCACTGGGCACGACCTTGCGCAAGAAAATCCTTGCGCCACTGGTGTACAGTGCCATTCGTTCTCGCCCCAATCACAAACTCGAACGCCCGCTCTTGATTTGCATCATCACCGACGGCAATCCCACCGACCATTCCGACTCAGCATTCGAAGATGCCATCATTGAATGTCGGCGATTCCTTGTGCGGGAGGGATCGCGACCAACGCAGGTCCGGTTTTGTGTCAATCAAGTTGGAGATAGTAGTGCGGCCGGGACGTTCCTGGACAGGCTAAGACGCAACCGAGAAATTCAAGACGTAGTCCATTGTACTGCAGGAATTCTGGATTCAAGGTTTGCGGAGCTGCAAAATAACGAGCAGAGTCTGAATGCCTGGTTGCTCGAGACGTTGGCCGATTCCATCGCTTCCTAGACGATTGTGGGACGTGTGTTAGCTGTAGAGCGTCTTGTTATCTTCGATATGTTTCGGCCGCGTTAACATGCACTACGTTGGCGCGTAGACTAATACGATGGTTGGACGACTAGCAAAATGTTGTTTGGTAGTAGTTGTAAGATCACTTTCAGTCGCCACTGATGGCTGAATAGTTTTATGATTTATGTTGCACGTCGGTTGATAGAAGGCCCGGGGTGATGAGGTGTCGTTGAAGATAGAAGAGCTTAACCGCTCTGTGGAGAACCTCATGCATATGGACCAACTGTCTGGGAGATGCCCAGTGACGGGGAGCCTCGGCTTCCAGTCGGGCGGGCCAGGGTGGGAGGGAGGGATATTTAGTCTTAGATGACGATCCTCAGGTCGCGTCTGGGAGGAGGCCCTTATGGATCGGGAAGCATAGATGTGGAATGTTTCGGCGCTTATGAACGCCGCGCTTTCTGGCCTCAGGACCCCCCACAGACGTGGCAAACTCTCCACGTATCTTCGCGCTTTTCTGATGCTTGACTCATGACCATGGACAACTGTTTATATGACAGTCACCATGCCGAAGATCTCTAACTTCTCTTCAACTTATCCGTCAGAGAGTTTGTTCCAAGTTCAACCGTGTGGTGTACACCGTCGTGCTTCATCGGCAAGCTTTCAAATCGACCATGGAAAAGCAGGACTCTCAGCAGGTGCGTAGCCCGAACGTCCGCGACTAATCTGGTCCTATATAATGGCGGGGATGCCAGTGGTAGCTCAAATATTGGTTATCAACCCTTGATACTGTGACTGGGCCTCTATGAAGAACGACGAAGGAGACGTCTGATATTGATCTCCATGTGAGTCTCGTATGGGATATCTAACTGCTACATCATAATAAGTACGAGCAGACTCCCACGAAGCCTACAAGCGGTTGTATGTTCTACCAGTGTACGTCAGTCATGCGGTTCCTCGGATAGTCTCCGAGTCCGCAAGGATCATATACTAGAAAGGCTGAACAGCATCACAGCTTACTTTTGGGGTAGGTGATTAATCACGCAGAGGGAAGGAGGCCATTTCCCGCGAGGATACGCAGGACAGAATCCATTCCGACATCAACGTCGCTCTACACACAGCCTACCGATATTCGCAAGAGATAACATGTAGACACGAGACACCTAGGGGCTCACGTCAGGACACGGCGGTTAGATATCGAGAAGCCACTTTGTGTGTAGGTTCGCTCGCTAATAATGTGTCAGGCCCTCAGAGAACATGTCGTCTGCACCTCAGATCGTCGGGTACAACGCCCGAGCCGAACATTCATATATATATCTAGAATGCTGGAGACACATTGGTACGGCACGCAGAACTCGAAGAGCTGACTCCCCCTATGTCTTCGCTGTTTTTGAACGCATACTACATCGGGATCAACTTCACCGCGATTCTGTATGGTTGGTCTACGTCTATGCTGCCAGTGTCTGTGTTGTAGCTGATCACTACCCCAGGTGGCGAACTCATCACATACGGTGTCACGATGAATGCGTTGTGGGCGAAGTCCCGCCGAGGACGCTCAGATGTCTTCTTCATGGTCTTCAGCACCTTGCTCCTGGTATTGATGACTATCATGTACGCCACCAATGCCATATTTGGAGAAGAGATGTACGTCGTAAACACCGACTATCCGGGTGGTATGCAGGCATACCTGGCCGAGAATGTCAACGTGTGGTATCAAACCTTGGGAAGTGCTGCGCCTGTCACAGCAAATCTCATGGGAGACGGCTTGATGGTGCGCCATTCTAGCATTTGTGTACGCACATCATTGATTACCTGACTCGTACTCGTCTACAGATATTCCGTTGCTATATCATTTACAACAGTGCTATAGCTATTGTAATCCCTTCTATAGTTTGGCTAGGAACACTGGGTAAGTACTGTGGCCTGGCGCCCTTACTAAGGCTCCTCTATTCTCCGGCCACAGTTGCTAATATTGTAACCAGCCTCCGGCATCTTGTTGCTATATGCCTCTGGGAGCCCTGACGGCGACTTCTTCGCGGGAATCTCGAGAAACTGTGGGCTTGCATACTATGCAACAACCATCGCCCTCAATGTCATGACCACCGCCCTAATAATTTCTCGTCTCCTGTGGGTCTCAAGCTATATGCACAAGAATCTCGGTCGCACCACATCGAAGACATACATCGATGTGGTTGTTATTGTTGTCGAGTCTGCGCTGCCATATACCTTATGTGGCATAATCAATCTCATTACCTACGCCATTCAAAGTGACACCAATGTTCTGTTCGTGGCCATATATGGCATGATGACGGTACGTCTTGTAAATGTACTATAAACAGATGAACTTCCTGTTGACGATATACAACTAGGGCCTCTCACCTCAACTCATTATTATGCGCGTAGTCATGGGACGAGCATTGACACGAGGACAGGTAGCAGACGCGACAACTGAGTCGATGATCTTCGCCAGCGGGACCCACGAAGTCACAATGCCTCAATATGGGGGTCAAAGCTCCACTGCGGGGGACACAGCTACCTCAGACACAAATTTCTAGTTACAGGATCTCAGTGGTAAGGCCCCACTTTCCATGGATGTGATGTGTCCAAAGATGTAGTAGTGGCAAAAGAGCAGAATGGTGTCTCATAATTTTCGTACTACCGCCATTTTACACTCCGATGACGGCCTTCTTTGCAGTCTGCTTATCATGGGAGATATGGATATGTACCACTTTTCAATTCGAATGATAGCGACAACATACGGGTAGAGAACAGAACCTATACATCCTTGTGAGTGTAGTTGTCCCTATTCTGTTCCACTTCCTTGCGCCACGTCAGTTGTACAGCCATCCATTCCAGATAGTTCGCCCTCATCGTGGCATATATGGCCGGCCAGTCGCTGCACTCATGATCCGTGCTCCACCTCTCCTTCGTCGGATTGCGAGACAGTATGTCTGCCGGCTCCAGGGTTGTGTCCGCGGCACACAATGCAAACTGTCGCATGTAGCTCAAGCAATGCACCATATGTCCTGCCTGGTGTTCGTCGAGCTCGTCGACCTCCAATGCCAGACGCATCCACCGCATGCAGTGCTGTTCGTGGACCATTGCGAGCGAGAAGAAGCGCTGATTGGCCCCGAGACGAACATTGCCGTCTCCAACAGTCGCAGTCCAAAGCCACTCCACCTCTGCCTCTGTGTTGTCGATTGAATACCGGATAGTATCTTCGACGGGCATCATCACCTTTCGCCTGGCGTTCTGGATTGGTAGGCGTGAAGGGTAGTCGGAGCCCTTCATACCTGCAAGGAAAGGTTGTGGATCAGAGTTCGTTCAGCCAATTCAGGCAGCTTCAAGCCACTTACTGTATCTGGAGAGCGGTTTGGGACGCATCGATGCAACGGCCCTTATATCTTGTATGAGAAACGTATCCAGCATGACGTTCACTACTGCGAGGACGGTGAGAAGGAGGGCGATTACATAGTTGATGCTCTGCAGCATAGCCGGTAGCTTGGGTGAGGTGTGCGAGGAGGAGGGCTGTGTTTGTGAGAACATTCACGTTCACGATGGTGAACTATCACTACGGCCCACTCCTTATGCTATAATCTGGACCTATCACTGATAGTGTCCTAGTGCATGTGCCTCGGCGCAACAGTGCAGTATGCACGGACATTCGGTTTTGAAGCGCTGATGTTCAACGATTTTTCAAAACGAAATACAATCATCTCACTATCAAGATATCACCAGCTTTCGCAACTAGGCCCCCGGGCACTGTTGTAATCTTGCTTGCTGAAGCATGCTTGTTCTCAAGATCGCTTCCATGACTTCTCTGGCGTTGCAGGTTGTCGGGAAGGAGCCTTCTGGTGTGTTCTGATTGATCATGGAAGTACGACCCCGTTACCAGCTGAATCAGTAGATAGTTCGAGGGCTCTGCTCACAGAATCATGTTTGTATGCTTGGCAAGCAGAAACATTTGTTCATTCCACTTCAGGGCCTCTTGAGCGTGCATATGACATGTGGAAAGCAGCGTGAACACACACCCATATTGGACCTCTTGACATTGTATGAGAGAGTGTAATACCGTTTGTCAATGGTTAGTTGACTCATTGCCTCGACTTGAGATGGAACGGCTTGTCTCTCCCAATTGTTTATCTTTTACCTTGACAGCTTTATAGAGTCTAAAGATCATGTTGGAATGTGGTTCGCGCTGGTACCACGCCTGTGTGAACTATCAACGCACCTTATACGCAGTATCAATTATGGGCCTGTGGCGCTAGTAGTATGGAATGGTGCCAGCCAGGGTGTTACCTCAATGTGGTTCGGAAACAATCAACCTGATCGGAAAATTCAGAAGCCCCATCCTAATATTGCTTGTACTTTCCAAACACTGCAGGCACAATGGATTCGTGTCAACCTCGCCGCGTGGGAGGATATCAGTAGTAGACTGTTACCTGGATTCCCCTGCTACTGCCTATGTAACAAGGCAGACGATTGGGATATAGTATGTAATGTTCCGCACCTCTGTATCTTGTCGCCGTAAATCTGATGTAACCACTGTTACGTTCTAAGGGTACTAAGAACCATCATCTCCTAAGCATGTGAATTGTGATTTGAAGCTCAGTTCATATACTCTCTATGTATGCTAGGTGCACACTGATCATTCGTATATCCAATGTGTATCATGATAACTCATACCTTGTTCTTGTCCACAAGTGAGAGGGCTCCTCCAAACTACTCAGTTCACTTCAAAACCATGCGAGGTCGACGATGATTCCCTCCAACTCTGTATCTGTGTACCAGCATTATAGCGATCAGTCCTATCTCATTGAACACTGGCACAGAACTCACCATATTCTCCCCGTTGACTATAAGCAGTGGTCTGAACTGCGGGGAGGGCGCCCACGGCAACCTGGAGGAGAGCAAGTGTGATGTAGAGTGAGTTCAAGGTGCGCATTGTGGGAGATGATTGACTATGTTCGTCAGTCTCAAAATGCTGTCCTGATTCCTGGAGGCAGGGGCACGCACTTTATATAGTTTCCAAGAGTCCCCAATCACCCCTCGCAGTTGAAAGTCGTATGTCTTTCAACGCAAGATATGCCAGTGTCAAGATGAGGTCATTCTACAATGGAATAGCTATATCATATTTTCCCATAGATACTATGCCAAGCAGCGCCGGCACTGATGGTGATAGGTACAGTACATCACTCACCGGGAGTCCGCACTAAATTGTGTTGGGCGGGCGCTCGGGCTACCGTGTAGCTGGGCCACACGTTTATTCCCCACTCCAACTCGAGGCCACCCGCGGAATCTAAAAGATCTGAACAGTCGAAGGACAAGTGCGGTATGATGCGTGTGAATTACACCCAGTCATGCTTTCGGATCCTATTAATGATTACACAAATATGTACGCATATCCCGTGTGATTCAGATGCTGTGATAAATCACAAGCTACCTTCGTCACCCCTTCAATGTGCAACGTCCACTCGACCCACAGTGCCCACATCCTCGGAAATGCTCACAGACATCCTTTCCAGCACCTTTCCAGCGTCGGTGTGTCGCTCTTGCTCCTTTTGGTTGGACTCCACGGCATCATATACCGCTCTCCAATCGAGGCATTTCCGACCTACAAATTTGTCCACAGTAGCGATGTGGGAGGGGTACTGGTATGGGTCTAAGTATGTGTCTCCGCGGCAAAGCACCATTTGTCGGATATAATTCATGCAGTGCTGTGCAAGATGAAGGTCACGATGTGCCGCTGGAGTGATGATTTGTGAACGGATGATATCAAGACAGCGAAGTTCATGAAACATGGAGATCATGTGGGGTGTTCCTTGAGGCCCGAGATGCACGATCCCTTCTCCCGGTATGAGTGTGCTCCACTCGCTAGTCGCATTGAGTCCATATCGGAAGCCGTCGTCGAATTCTAGCAATACATATTTCCGTGGCACATCCCATATTTGTGCTGTTATGTAAATAATGATATGCTTCAGTAACACAGTCTAGTTTCGAGGCTATGGTCTTACCGTTTGTATGGGCCGCGGTGTTTTGTATCGCCTGTCCATGCAGGCGGCCCCAGTATACTGTCTTGCAGATAGCGGAGACCAACAATAGCAGTGTCATGATGGGAAGGATATACACCTTGAGCCTTTGTAGCATATGCATGTACATAGTGACGATTTCCAGAGTCTGTGGATACAAGCTGAGTCGGGCTCTGCCATCGTACTGTAGTCATGATATATATACTCTGGTACGAGCTTCTGTACTAACTAGGCTATTTGCCGTCAGTGCAGTAATGGCCTTATTGTTGTGTCACACTTGGATCTCTATTGAGACTTGTGGTAAACAAAGGAACAGACAACACGACTGTAACAAATGTATGCAAATGGCTGTATCATCACTCGTCAGCACCAGGTGCAGCCCGAGTGGGCTGTGTGCATCTCGGTGCAACGGGCCGTGTAGTATGCACCGTCACACGGACATCATTCGACGTTAGAGCGCTGATGCACGGTCGGAGTTGAAGAATGGAATCCATCTATCTATCAAGACATCATCGTCTTCGCACATAGGTCGGCGCTGTTGGAATGACATTCTGCTCGCCGAAGTGTGATGGCTTTCCCTTGAAGCTCGCTTCCATCGGGCCCGCCGGGGTGTCTATGACATGTGGTATAATACACTGCCGGGTGACCGCGCCCAATGAATGCTTCGTCGATGGATGACTTATCAGTACTGTATGCTGAGCGGTTGGTATGGCTAATTGTGTGTCGGCACCGAGGTCTGTGGTTGAAATGCGGTTGCCGCTGATCTCCAGGCTCCTGACCGAATTATCAACTGGCAACAGCGTACCTCATGAACAGGTGAAATATTATCCATTACAATTGAGTTCAGAGATGGCTTTTGGTGCTACCGACCGTCATATTTCATCCCACAGCTTTGTGATCAAGCCGCTCATCTCATTCATTGCCCTGCACTCGACGCTCGAGGTTAGCTCATTTTCGTAGTTGATCTGAGCACAGTGAATAACCGAATGTTATTAGCATGTCACGCAATGGCGAGCCCACTGTCCATGAGCAAGTCTCTCTGATTGACGATCCGTGTAAACAAGACTATAATACACAAGGTATGGCATCACAAGTCATATGTTATCTCATTCCAGCTGAACCTGCTCCCGTCTTTGCCTCAGAATACAAAGCATATGATGAACACCGCAGAATAGCCCGCACCGTACGAAGCATGCCATACTATGCTTTGGCGATCATTTTCTTCGTCACCATTGTCGATGTGTGCACAATCATCTATGCCTCGCACATACTCCGAGAGATCTACTTTGAAGACGACATGGCTAGCTTACCACTGGGAGACCCATACATTGGATTGACCGAGCTCTATACATCCAGCATCATGAATGCGACCAGGGTCACCAACCGCAATATTCTGAATAAGCCCCGCATCGTGACCCCAGTGTATGCTGGCAATCCAAGTATGAGCACTGCGGAAGAGGAGCTTATCGCAGACGGCCAGTATGGAACTTTCTCACCGCATGAAAAGCATTTCTCAGTTGATCAACGAGTGAGTGTCACTTTTCTGGTATTTATCTCTACTAAAAGGAGTCCCAAGACGATAACAATCGTGCAATTTCGAACCATCGATTTTGGCCTGGAGTTATGCTCCCTCATGCTCCTTCTCCCCGATGCAAATTCTCGGGTAGAGGGAAACCATCCCTTCACTATGAGCATACAGCCTCCAACCCTGCGCATATGCCAGCTTGATGTGGACCGTTCTTTGGACCCTACAACGCTTACATGGCGTTCCCGCCCTTCATGCGGTCATGCATTGAGGACAACACTCCTGACAACGAAGTATGGGCAGGAGATGGAAGTGTTTCGGTTTTCTTGCCCATGGGCTTCTTTCCCCACATTTGAAATCTCATGCACCACCGAGCATGTCCAAGAATGTGCTATCGACATATGGACAAGTCAAAACCAGACATGGGGTGGGTGTCTTTTTGCAACTACTGGATAGGTGATGTCCTCACGAGCAACACTTCTAGGGCTATACTTGCGTCAGCATCAAACCTTGTAGTTTTACGGTACTATGGTACAAGCCATGCACTCTTGTCACGGTCTGGCAGGGCCCTAGGCCTTCATCCGACACTTGTGAGCTTCTTGTTCTAGCATATTATAGCTCGCTGATCTCACACTCAGTACCCTCGGACTCTGGAGCTCCCATGATTCGAATACTGGTGACTTTCAGTATCACATTCAAGCTGGTATCAGTTCATTCAAGGGACATATACTACATCTCATTCGTAAACTAATCATCCATATATTCAACATATATGAGAAAAAATTATGTTCATACTTGTTTTTGTACACCGTGACATGGCAGCCTGAGGGAGCTGAGGACCTATACAATGTGTATGGCACCTCTATGCGCGGATGCCGGAGGGACGGGGAGGTGACATGATACCGCGTGTTGAACCATGTGGCTGCAAACCGCTGGATGAGCACAACTTTGCAATGCGGTGACCTAAGAAGACCGCGGTGACCGTGTCTGAACAGAGAACTCCATTCATCTCCATATATCATGGATGGGGAACAAGTGTCGATGGGGATGGTCACTGACAGAGATGTGATGGGTGCCTCGATACTTACTAGAAGCTCAACTGATGTGTTTGTTCGTCAAGATACTACTAGTAGCCTGCATGTAAGCATTTCTGGATTGCAACTATTTCAAGTCAACTGTACCAATCGCGGCACCTTCCGTGACTCCCGACATTGGACGCGACACTCGGAGCTATTCCCCTGAGAACTGTTCTTATGCCGAGGATTGCATTGTCTCGGGCTTCCTGAGGAATACCCATACTGGCCAATCAATGAAAGGAGAGTTCATGTTGCGGTAGCCTTGTAACTCGAAGCCGAGGTGATTATAAATTGCAATCTAGCACGAGTATCAGTCCGTGTCCGTGTATGTGTACTGGGCATTATGAGCTAGGGTGATTCTTACGTTGTGCATATCCGTGGTCGCTAAAGCCATAGTCCAGCCATACTCATCCGCCTACCAGGAAAGTAAAAGTTGAAGTAGTCAATCTGAACCAAGACGAGTCTTGCCTAAGGGACTGACCTTGGCATATGCGAGATTCGACATGGCTGTCGAAACTCCTTGACCCTGATACTGAGCAGACACGAAGTTAAAGTTGCACCAATATGTAGTCAGTTCAGTCTAGTATTTGTCAGTGAATGCGGATCCCAACAAGCATGAGCACCAGCTTTACATTTTCCATGCCGGTCAGCGAGTCGATCACTTTCGGAAACTCAGCGGCCATCTACGGTCTGCATAAGTGACATGATGCATAGAACAATTTATCCAACCTACCATCGGTGGGACATAGTTGCGAGCTTTCTCTGAGATACGTGACATGAAATCCACAAGAAGGGCTCTCTGCTCGTCGCTGTTTGCAAGGTCAAGTGTCAAACGTTTGAGGAATATAACAAAATACATACGTAGAGAAGAGCACATCGCCCGGTGCCACCCAACCCTGAAAGCCAACCATGGCCCCATGTTCATTGAAGGCAGCGTACAGCTCGCCACACATGAACGCAATGGCACCGACCATGGCACGAATCAAGTAGGGCAGTAGGCGGACATCCCCACCAGTGAGCGCAATGGACAAAGGGTCTACAAGAAAAATCAACACTCGTAGCTATGCAAAAAACACATCATCCTTTCCTACCTTCGGACATGAGGCTGCAAAATATTTGAACAGCATCCTCTACATGTTGTTCTAGTTCGAGTCAATGATGCTGAAGGTGCACGTCGAAGTGTTGATGATGCACATACCAGTAGGTTTCTCCAGTCGCTTCACGGTGATGTTAAGGGGGGGCATTGTGCGTTTGTGCGGTGCGATGAGGGTTCCACGGCAGCGTAATGAAGTACCATCGTACAAGCCCGAGAACGACTGTAAAAACGATCCTGAGTGTTCCGGAAGAAGATATCAATTTGATATCAGGACGCTGCCTTCCCATCAACATGGAAGCCATAAACATTGCTATCTAGCCACCCAAAGGCATGCGTACTTCTCATACGCCTGCATTCTCGGCCTTTGAAACCGCATATGGGTTTCCGGCCCCCTGGGTCTTGGAATTGAGTACTTCTCATGTGAGAATCCAGTATGGGCGCGAACCTTGTACTGGCAGTTGAGAATTGCAGCGGTTTGCTACTAGTACCCACGCCCTCGGCCTTGAAAATGAGTTGCAACCCACTCGGACCGCACGTCGAGGTGAGTGTGGTTGTGGTGTACGACTCATTCTCACGGCTGGGAGACGAGACCACTAGTATCCGGTCGCTTACTAATCTCTAAGTTCCTAAGATGTGCTCGCTGGACTAACGGAGCGCCGTAAGTCCATGGTTACGAGTAATCGAATCTACCACCTACTCTGTTGCACAGATAACACCCAAGTCGACGCTCACCCAAATGACCAAGACCCCGATCAATGTGACGGAACTTGATCTGTGCGGCAAGCCGATCGATTTGAGGGGTGAAATTGGTCTCGGAGATCTCTAGGTCCGACGTAGGGGTACTCCTACGGGCTAAAATGTCTTACTTAGAGTGATTGAATCCACAAGGCTGGCACAATCTCAATCGCAACAATCAAAGCTTGACGGGATGCCACCAGAGTGTGGCAAATCACTTGCAACCCTAAATCAATTTCTAGGCTGCTTGTTAAGTTGTTATGGACAGACCCTGACAAGGCACAAGACTCCTACAGACACGAGAGATTGAGCGATGAGTACAATCACATGAATTTGGCCATTCCAAAACACGCAGTGCAGAGCCATCACACCTTGTTACATGGTAAGTCGGCATCCGATGGACTCTTCGACATAGTTTGCAACTGTATGCTATAAGCCGTCACAGACTCTGCAGCTGCGGTGCTACCACCGTGATGGAGTCTGGAAGTTGAAACTTCGTGGATCCCTCCCCCACCCATGAATGTCCCGGACGAGGAGGACAAGGCTTCTGTGACGCGCTGCCGCGTGAGGCCTCGGCCTCTGACGACGCGCATAATGACTAGCTGAGGCGACAAGCCCTGTGATATCCGTCAACTAGGGTAATGCGCCAGACGAATAGCTTCCGTTACCGTCATCATCCCATAGATGGCCACGAACAACACGTTGGTGTCGCTCTGAACGGCATAAGTGACTAAGTTGACGATCCCGCAGAGAGTGTAAGGCAGCGCGGATTCGACGATAATTGCGATGGCATTGACGTATATGTCTGACGATGGAGTACCTAGATTCTTGCGCATATAGCTGGAGATCCACAGGAGGCGAACGATGATAAGGGCGGTAGTCATGATGTTGAGCGAGATTGTCGTCGCATAGTAGGCTAAGCCGCAATTCTCAGAGAAACCCGCGAAGAAGTCGCCGTTCGGTCGACCGGAAGCATACAACAACAAGATGCCGGAGGCTGATGGGGACCTCACATCAGCGTCAAGCAAGGCAAAGTAAAAGGGCGCAGTACCAAATGACCCCAACCAAATGAGCGTTGGGATGACAGCAATGTAGTACGTGTTGTACATCACATAGCAACGATAGATCTAGAGGAGTGGGTAAGCACCGCGTTAAGGTACAGAACACGCGTACAGACCATCAAAGCGTCCCCAAGGAGGTTTGCTGCAATGGGCGCAGTACTACCCAATGTTTGGTACCATACGTTGACGTTCGCAGCAAGATATGCGTCCATCCCTCCCTGATAGCTAGCGTTTACCACGTACATCTCTTCCCCGAAGACCGCGAGGGTGGAGTAGAGGATCGTCATCATCATGAGGAGCGTGGTACTGAAGCCCAGGAAGAATCTGTCTCCACGTTCCTGCTTAGGCTTCGTCCAGAGTGCATGCACAGTTACACCATATACAACGAGCTCGATGCCTGAAAACCGCTCAGTCTGGCTACAGCGCCGACATTGACGAGAGACGCACCATAGAGGATTGCGGTGATGTTGATACTAATGTACTCCGAGTTCAGGAAGAGGGAAGACATGGCTGAGCCTAGGGAGCACACGAGAACCGACGAACGACTAGCTTCGGGGTGCCGATATATGGGAATTCGACGATTGCATACACACTGGTGTTATAGACCATGTGTCCGGGTAAGTGTGTGTCAGATGTCCACGAAGGCCGTAAGAAACGATGGGCTCTTACAGCCTCCTCGATGGTATCTAGACGCCATACTATATGGCCCGGGCTACACCCTGGCACCGCACGGGCGGTACAAGTGGGCTGAGGACCTAACGTATTCCAGCCTGAGGTTAGGTACCGTAGACTGAATTCGACCCAGGGGAACGGGAACTGACCGGCCTATACTTTACACGAAGCGGCCGTTATATCAACTTCGAAGGTACTGTCCGCATTGCCAACGATTTGAGGTGCATCTATCATTCGCATAGAGGAATGAGCTGCCAGCGTGTCACCAAGGCGAGGCCTCCAAAATGCGAACGCCGATAAGTATGCGCTTCACACAAGTACCCTGGCCGCCATCCCGAAGCACAGAGGCAACTTGCGTGGCCGCCGACGCGGTCATTGAACCATGGACGAATGGATGCACAATGAAGGCTCTGTGACTCCTCCTGTCACGTCACCTGCAGCGATGGCCTGTGACCGTCATGGCATTAAGTCGACAACTTCTTATATGCGATCACGCCGCAGGCCGCGCACACAAGACATCTTCGTGTTATTCTGATGACAGAACATGCGGGCTTCCATCTAGTGGCCACGGCGGCGCTCAGCTCAGAAGGCGTCTTTACGGTGGTCTCTGGCTTTTTGAGGCTCACCGTATCCTGGGCTCCTCAGTGTGTCCCACTCTCCCGCTCCTAAGTCACTGTCAAGGTGGTCCCGGGCCTGCAGTGCCCGACAATGTCGCAAGAAATGTCTGAAGGGAGCTCGCCACGGGCTTTTGCGAACCTCAAGCTGGCATGTATCAGTATCTTCATGGACTCGAGGGCTTGGCGTTCGTCTGTTCCTTTTGTGACCCTAGGTGAGTTTGATAGTACTGTCACAATGTGGTAACTTCGGTCTGATGTTAGTCGCATGACTATTAGTTGTCGCCGTAGGTCAGACATCTAGTGTCAGAGCACCCAAGCTTATGTCCTGACTGATTGACTATGTAGGTTTGGCGTTGGATAGTCTCAACGCCAACATCGTCGTAGCGGTCTTCCCTTTCAGGCTGGAGGAGCTCAACTACCATGATGTCTCTGGGCTCGTTGGCTGGCTACTCTTTCTCTACGTAAGCCTCACGCTTGACTACCTTCAACACACAGTAATCACTCTTACAGTCCATCGCACTGGTCATTTGTGAGTCAGTAGCCGTCGTAGCCATCGCTCCTGTAGATAAATTCACGCCAGCGACACCCCTCATTGCCATCACATCGGAACGTCTTGGCTCGCGGCGGGGAATCATGCTTTTCGGTCAAGGATGCCTCATAGCTTCTCAACTCTTGCTCATGCTCGCACCCAAATTCTGGGTCATGTGTATAGGCCGTTTCATAGAAGGCATTGCGTCCGCCGTCATCATGACGGCGGGACTTGCCCTAATGTGCGTACGATACTGTTCGCTTCAGGATTCCAGTGCACATTTACATCGATGATCCCTCCCTCAGATGCGACACAACACCAGAGAAGGCTATCGGAAGTGAGTGTTATCCTCTTTATCGGGCAGGTACCCCAGTTTACCACAGTTTTCGCCCGGAAGGTCAACTTGGAATTGCCATGATCGGCATGCCCTTTGGGTGAGTGACACAAGAAGCCCGCAGATAGAATCTACCTCACCTGGCCCAGTGGACTGGTAGGTCCGCCTGTAGGAGGTGCTTTGTACGATCGCTGGGGGTATCGTGCTCCCTTCATTTTCTCCATTCTGTTCACGCTCTTCGATGTCGCCTGCCGGCTCCTAGTTGTGGAGAAGCCCGCAAACGAGAGAACTCTAGCTATATCAGTAGATCAAAGCCCTACAGTGAGGGCCGATGTTCTTCCTGAACAGCGAACCATTGCTGTGAGGGAGAAGGAGGCAGCTACCTCCGAAGACACCCCCAACTCTAATCTCGAGGGGCAGCTCTCCGTGTGCGATGGTGGTTCTCTGGTAGAGGCTCCGCAGATTTCCGCACTTGGCATTCTAGTACAGTTTGCGCGCTCCCCACGGATGTTGACATCCTTGCTTGTCGTTTTCATTTGCTCGTACGTAGCTTGCCCACGTACCATTCAGCATTTCTCACATCACGAATACGCAGCTTCGCCTTTTCCGCCGCGGACGTGGCGATCCCGCTGCGGCTACAAGACATATGGCACTTTGACTCCAGGAAAGTCGGGTTAGCGTACCTGGCAGCCATCATCCCCACACTGATTTGTACGTCCCCGTCTTGGTGCAAAAGTTTAAAAAAGCCGACACATGTTGCTCCTCTGTAGCGAACCCCTTGGCCGGGTCTCTCTCCGATTGGTGTGGACCACAATGGATCGCAATCCTCTTCATAGTGTGTGGAACACCGTGGTGGGGAGCTATGACCACCACGTTTTCCCTACCGTTTTTCATCGTTTCCTTTGGTATCGAGAGTGCGTACCTCTCAGCCACAGGCGATGATCATTCGCTCATGCATATCTAATAGATTTCTTCATTGGCGCAGTCGCACCTCCTATCACATCCGAACTTGCTGCTGTTACAAAGATTATGAAAGGTGTTGGTTGTATGTACGCTATCTCTGAGTCTCCGGAAGTTACTCAGAGGACAACTGGTGATAGATGCGCATACTTACGGCACCTTCAACATGGTGCTGGGTGTGGCAAATGCAGGCGAGTACGGATGACATGATGCTACCCAAAATGCACTGACTGGTGTCAATCAGTTGGCTCCATCGTTGCTGGTCAGGTTCGAGGTCATGCATCTGAACTACGTTCTTTTCTCATGTTCGACTGCAGGTATATGGGCACAGTCGCCGCGGCTGGGATATTCTGTGCTACATACATACCGGCTTGCTTGGATTCGCGCTGTTAGCAGTCATGCTTTTCATCGGAGAAACGCCCTTCTTGCGCGGAGGCTGGAAGCTCAAGAACGCTCCTTTCCGTCGAGGAGCGGCGGTAGATGCTTCGCAAGAAACATCTGATAGCTAGTAAGGCAGTGCCGTATGTTGTTGCACTATCACGTCCAAGCCGTCTTATTGGAAGGCGAGAAGATGACATATGTGATCAGTCTCTTTCATAGTTTTTGTATATTTATGGGATATGGAATAACAATGCGGTAGAAATATTCCAACTTGGATCTAGTTGCGCAAAGGAAGCAGGACTAGCGTTCTAGACAACAGCGAGAGATGGTACGTACGGAGGATCGTACCTATCCTCCCCCCTCTAAAGCCTTCCTTGATTCACCCAACAGTTATTCAAAATAGAAAAAAACTTGCCTTCAGTCTGGCGAAAGTAGCTGAAGCCCGATTGCACTATCCCTATATTGTATCCTTCTACTGAATAGCGTCTTTATTAACATGAACAGGAGTGTACGGATGACGGTCGCGGTATCGAAAGCATACGTCGTAAATGATACAGCAGCGATCCAGGACCAATGGAAAGTAACAACAACAGCGACAGATATACAGCGAAGTTCATCTGCGGTTCGTCTTGCCCATCTTCCGCTTTCCTGAGTATAGATGTTTCGGCTAAGGACAAAGTCAGCACCCATCCTGCTCGATGATTTTGGTAGACGACATACCATCTTGATCTTGATCGCACGATCGGACTCGCCAGCCTTCGCGAGCATATTCGGTTTCCTCTGGCCCAGGTCCCGCAGCCTGATAGCTTTTGCTGCTTGCTATGCGCCACACAAAGGTCATCAGCATCGTGTCTCCGAGAAAATGACCTGAGCTACGCACCGTAGAGTCGCGCATGCCGGCCAACCGCCGATCCGATCTGGGCTCCCGCTTGCCCTTCGTGACGACTGCGCCAGAGTTCACCTTCGCCCGCTTGTTTGGTGTAGGGTGGTCCTCGCCATCGACATCCATCCACTCTGCCTCCTCCTCCTCGTCCTCCTCCTCTCCATCGACTTCCATTTGCGCTTCGTCCTCCTCTCGCTCGCGCTTCCTTTTTGCGCCGGCAACCTTCGCAAGCAGTGCCGCGCGCTCTTCGATGCGGCTTGGATTGTACCCGGCCTTGGTGAGCTCGGAGGAGAGCTCCGAGATCGTCCGCAAACCTACGGTACGTGGAAGCTTAGCCTGATTCCTCATTGACTTCTTCGAGCTCTGCGAAATAAGCTTCTTCTCCCGAGACGCCTTCATCTCCGCATGCTCTACCTCATCCTCCGAGTCGACCTATAATGATAATCAGCCAAAAGCGGAGCAGAGAAAACGGGAGTAGGCTCACCATGTCATCGCTGTCGTAAAACCCGTCGGCCTGCAGCTTCTCCTCCTCCCGTTCGAGCGCGTCGAGCTTCTCGAGGATGTCGGGATCGATAAAGTCGGCAATGTTCTTGCCATCCACGATCTCTGGCATGATGTCCATGTTCCATTCCGGGTCCGAGAGCATGTAGTTCTCTGCGGCGAGGGGCATCAGTAGGATTATAGAGAAGAATGATGGACAACGACGCACTCTTGAGGTTAATGTTATATACGCCTGCACCACCCTCTTCCAACTCGATATCCCGCTCGAGCCGCCGCCTGACAGGATCCTCCTTGTCGTAGGTCTTCTTGTTTTTGACCACATCGGGGATGAAGGGCTCGCGAACAACCTCATCACGAGCCTTCGGTTGGGCAACATGTAACCGATTGAGGATTGAGTTGATCTTGTTGCCCTTGAGCTTCTGGTCCACGCGATGCTCCAGGAGGGCGTCGCACGCCTTGGTCTTGAGCTCCATCACACCCTCATCGGTGTAGCATGATACCTGCACGTTCATGACGTCCTCCGCGTTGATGATCTCCTCGACCAGCGCGCGATTCTCGGGAGACAGGTCCTCCAGCCGTGTCACGTCGATCTTGTTCATAACGAGCATGGTCGGCTTATTCGCAAAGAGGGGCTTGATCGACTGGAAGAGCTTGCACTGCGCCTCCACGCTGTACCCACACTGCTCGCTGAGATCCATGAAGTACAACACGCAGCTCTTCAAATGTGCGAGCGCGGTGATACTCTGCATCTCGATCGTGTTCATGTCCTCGAGAGGGTGGTCGAGGATCCCCGGCGTGTCGATCACCTGCCACCGCATGTACCGGTAATCGAGATGCCCCACGAACAGGGACTTGGTGGTGAAGGCGTACGGTTGGACGTCGACATCGGCGCGCGTGACCTTATTTATGAAAGACGACTTGCCGACATTCGGGTAGCCGCAGATGAGGAGCGTACGTGCAGTGGGGTCGATCGCGGGCAAACGAGAGATGTGCTGCCGGACCTGCTCGAGGTAGGCAAGTGGGTCTTTTTGCCGCCGTGTGATGGTCGCCATACGACCGAGGGCAGCACGCTTCAGCTGCTTGCATCGGTAGAGACTGTCACCGAACTTGATGAGCCGGACGTAGTCTTTTGCCACCTGGTCTATGAGATGTCTTGCTGTTCGGAGCTGTCCGAGGGCGAGCTTGTAGTGATTTTTGTCGTAAAGGACGTTCATGAGGGAAGCAAGGAAGGGATGGAGATCCTGTAATATAGAGTCAGCATTCTGAGAGAACATATAATATCGCGACGCACGTCAAGCATGGGAAACTCTTCAAGGATCGCACTTAGTTTCTCATCGAAGGAGTCTTGCGTGAACTTGACCTTGCGCATGTAGAAGTTGCGTATACGGCTGATTTTAAAGTTTTTGTGTATGACCTAGAAGTATAGATTGAGTATCCCGCTGCGTCCGCCTAGTGATGATAACTCACAGTCGGTGTCTTCCGTTGTGTTTTGGACAAAACGATGTCTAGGAAATCCGCCGCCGTAGGGACGGGGGAGATCTGCTTCAGCCCGCTAGTAGACATGGTGTTGCAGGCGTAAAGCCAAAGAGCCTTGTTGTTATGAGAGGCCGATGGACGTAGGGGTAAACCTCGTCGAGGTCGTGGAGAACAGCGTGCGGCCTTAGCTTGCAGTACCGTCCCGCAAAAATTCGGATTAGGTAAGAATTGGCCGATCTCAGATCACCTCACAATCTGAGATTGCGAACGATCGCGCTTGTTGTGACCGCTGGCATCTCCTCCCTGAAGCCCGACTGAAGCCTCCTCCGACAGTCACTGACATGACAATGTTAATCCTGCTCCCTTCTAGAGTGTATGGTTGATGATACAGCAACAAGACTCTGTGTGGGGTCGTAGACAGCTCCATCCGTACACTACGCAGCGGCTATGCAAATGTGCTGCGAAAGTGAAGACCTACAGGTGTGCACGCCGTACTGTTCCATCCGTAGCGCGAACTGTGATTTATGGGCAACCCTGCAGAACCACTTGCACCAAAACCCAAGGCAGCCCATGCCAATGGTCGGCGGTCGCAACAGGTGCCCATACATGAGCGCCTTGGAGCGAGGGATACACACCCATGTGCAGATGTCATCTCTGGATCTTCGTCAGGTCTGTTGAGTGAGGTCTTATCTCACCCTTCGGTATAGCTCTACTCGCGACCTTGTGATGGCCGGACATCGAGCTGCGAGAAGCTGTGCCATGAACCACATCGTTATGGCCACTCCGTCAGCGACGAGGTAGGGCATTGCACCACCGTTGGCACGCCACAGGCCTTGCCTGTAAGAGGGACACCGAAGAGGTGGAGGAGCGCAAATAGGTCACTACGCATGCGGCTCGGGTTGTGCATGTTGTCGTCTTCACAAATGCCGCGTGGCACTGACTCGGGCTTCACGGGCCCTCAGTCCCAGGTTAAATGAAGGCAGGGTGGAGTCCGGTGGTGGCACCCCCGGGTAAGTGACACCAGCGATTACGCAGCTCCATTTCTTCGTCGCCGTGCCATGACGCCTCCAAATATCACTATTCAGAAGCTGGATGTCCCTACAGGTCAGCACACAGCTAGCTACCGGTTGAGCACGCTAGAAATGATCTGTGCTGCGTAGAGGGCCACGTCGAAGAGGCTGTACAGATTTTCTGCAAGCTCATGCAAGAAGGTTCTCTCTTTGATCGTAATCTATGCCTGTTATCACTCAGTGCCCCCATACAGACCCACTGGCCATCGCCTTGACCGGGGGAGACCTTCGAATCCTTCCTTACTTGATTCGAGCGATGGTCGGAGCGATTGCTTTCACATGCGGCGACATGTATGCTGCCCTCAATCAACACGGCGCGATGGTTGGTTTCCAAGCCTGGGTACCTCCAGGACAGCTCCTCTTCTCCACGTGCGTTGTTTTCTTACGAAGTGTTTGACAGTGACATGTTTATCATGTTCTCCAGCGACGAACAGAGAGTGCGACTGAAGGACTTCGTAGAACGTCAATCCGAGAAAGCAAAGGCGTACCTTCAGCAGGCCGTGAGACGAAAAGCTGCAGTGATATTCGACTCGATACTCACTCTTATACAATAGTTAGAGATTGATTTCCCGAAGTTGATAGATGATTCCACGGGGATAGAACAGGTGGGTTGACGGCCTGAGGCTCAGCAGCTGCGATTGGCGGTGCTGACCAGACATCAGTGTGAGCTCAACACCTATTGGTGCAACTTCAATTTTGTCGCTGCAGAGTATCAGCAGCAAGGGATATCCAAGGCGATGTCGAACCTGGTCTACGAAAAAGTGATGTCACTGAAGAGCCTAAAAATTTATCGTCCTACTGACCGTCGCATAGGCAGTAGCTCATAAATGGACCATGGCTTTGGCTACCACGGATGTCCGCAATGTGAGTAGGAGGCGCTTAGGGGAGGTGGACCCAATACTGACACTTATGGTAGATCACCATTTACAACCATTTGGATTTCAAGTTGGTGGGCTACAGTAACATGTCTTCGCCGTGTATCGACTGGCCTGCTTGGATCTATATCAGAAGGACGTAGCGGCGCTTGAACCACTAGGCCGGAGTTTGCGTTGCAGTCCGTTCGCCATGTCTCCTGAAGAATGTTGAGGTCAAATTGTAATGCGTGCAAACAAATGTTAACTACGTGCGGATAGAGTAAGGAAAGTGCTCGAATCCTATGTTTCGTGACTAAAGGTAATAAATGATCGATACATTACTGCAGTACAAGAGCATGTGATAAAATGACATCGTGCAAAAGAGAATAAGTGTCGTTCTGTCCATCCAGTGTCCCGTCCAGTGCGCATAAACAAGAAGCAGTGCTGTACGTAGATGAGTCATGTCCCATGGAAGGCATCATAGCAACTCCCGCGTTATACATCTGACCAGAGTGCCGCCGGCGATAAGCAAGTGCGTAGCTTGCACAGGAAGGCTAGTCTAAATTCCCCGGAAGGTGTGTGAAGCAGGCGGTTGCAGTGGCCTGCACCTCCTCCGGCAGCGTCATTACCCGCGGCCGGGCGAACCGTCGGCATGCTTGGTCACGAGCTGAATACAAAAGAAGTCTGACGTGGCCGCTCTGTAGGTGCTGTGCCTGGCAGTTCGGGGATGTGAGGGCGACGATCAGCGCGTGTGCGAGAGGCATCAGCGAAATGCTTCCGAGTGTTCCGTTGTCGTCGCAGACTCGTCAGTGGCGAAGTCCTGCCCTGGCACCCGGGAGATGAGCAGGACGCCATGTTCATCCAGCTCGGCCGCCCTGGCGACTGGACCATTCGCATCCTTCGCGTCCGGCGCTGCAGTATACGTCCTCGCCGGGACCGACGGGAGGGTAGACGTTGACGCGGTCATGGCACCCGGGGCGCCCCCGAAACTGGACCCGCCAAGGGTGCTCTTCGACGGGGGCGACAGCATCTCGACCGGCGAGTTGGAATCGAGGTTGAGCGGTGGACGGTCAACTGCGCGAAGGGGACGAACACGGCCGGAGCGGTAGCTCGGGCTTTTGCGCAGTCCATCCGTGTATCTGACTATACGATCCCACAGCGACTTTGGGTGGCTCCTCTCTGACTGAAGGAGGAGCGCGCTATCACTAGCCGCAGACACGCTGCGCCCGTGATTGGGCACAGGGAAGTAACCGTGGTCCTCCGTCTCGTCCTCGTCCTCTTCGATCTGGGGCTGGAAGTACGGTGGAGAGGAGAGAGTCATTGGGACCGTCGACCGTGAGGATGATGCAGAAGGCTGCTTGGAGTGCCCATTGGGGCGCCACTCGCCTTCCACGTCTCCGTCGTCGATCTGCCAATTCGGGTCCCGCGAGGCTTGGCGGGAGTGGCCTGGTCGCGAGCTTGGGAGGAAGTCATACACGGCATGGAGGCGTGACCGAGATGAGCCAGAGGGTGCACTGGAGGGTCCTCTCGGGTGACGAGACATCCGCGCGGAGGGACCAGACGAAGTGCGTGTGTTTCCCCGCCGGCGGTAACAGAAGAACAAAACTGCAGCGAACGCAGCGACGACGAGGGCGGCGGCGATGGGAGTGGCGATCTGGATAGTTGTCCACGAGTCCGATCCTAGTCGTCCGCGTCAGACAGACCGGCCGAATCGGAACGTAGGCAGCTTACGTGGTGCAATGTGGGCTCGCCTGCGATCCACGGGTACGCGAAGCCAAAGAGGAGGGGGTCGTTGCAAGACCACCTGCGGTGCCCCGGGAGAGCGGAGGAACCATGAGTTCGATGGAGGGGAGGTCGAGCCTAAGAGTCATCGGTCATAATTGAGTTTTCCGAGAGCTTAGACGCCACAAGGTGAGGAGCAATGATCTTACTCACTTTCACATCGCTGCGGTATTAAAATCGATGATATCTCGCCTTCACCCATCCATCGCGGAGTATTTCGCCATGGCGTGCCCTGATCAGGAGATCCCTAGTTCGGTCTTTCACGATCTCAGCTATGGATCCGTTGCAGAGTAGTACTCACAGAGGACTGGCTCCTCCAATACGAGATCTGTAGAGTAAGCAAGCGCGACACCGTTAGAACGATACGCCACCTCTATCGAAAGTTCGCGACGTACTTTCTCCGCAGTCGGAAGGGCGCCGACCCCAAGCGCGAGTTCCGCGAGCAGAAAGAACAGCGGCCTTGGCATGGCACATTAAGTCGTTGGCTCAGATCGGGTGAAGGAGAAGAGCGCATGCAGCGCGCAGCGCGGTCGATGCGCGCGAGAAGAAATGCTGAAGGGGGCGCTCAGCGCTCGGATAACAGTTCGACATCGTAAGATCTACACCGGGAGCCGGTTAAATGCCTCCGCCTGATACTAATACTTAGTAAGAGGACTTGCTGATGTATTCTGCCAGCCGTTGCGGTACGTTTTGCACATACTACCTCCCACTCGACGTCAGCAATCGGAAGCCTCTCTACGTGTGACCATACATTACATGCGATGGTGCTTACATATGTTTATCTCGGCGACTATTCCTTTGAAGCCAAGATGTTCATGTCGCCATGTCCAGAAGCGATCTCACCACGGCGAAGAGAAGCAATGTTGTTGAACTTTCACTCAAGCGCGTGGCTTCTCAGATTTCCGATCGTAGGCTGCGCATAGAAGTCACATCCAACAGCAGCTGTCCCAAGCCAAGATCTTTCAACTCGCCAGCGTACACTGTGACAACACAGCCCTCTACCAGTCCGCCCTTAGTGGAACACCATGCCTGGTGCGATGCCATGACGCGTGTTTGGTACGTAGGGCCCCGCCTGGTCTGACTCTGCCACTGATCGTGTCGCGCATCACTGCATTGTACAGGCTGACAAGACTGACCGAACCTTGCATTTGCGCAAGATGTTCTTTGCACAGCAACGGTGGTCCCGGATCTGCCAAGGCTCCTCTGTTGACATCGTGCTCACTGACCAGTATGTACATGCTATTCGCTCAGGCGCGGCAGGACGCGCTGAGGCCCACAAAAGTCCAACCTACTCCGCGGTGCCTATCCCACTGTGCACTGTACGTCTCGAACTCTCTCACTGCGGTTTCTGATATGCGTCGGGACTGCAAATTTCCGCGACAGAAGTGCCGTTTGTAAGTGCCGTTTGTAGTAAGTATCGAGGTCACCCATCACATCTCTGTCAGTGGCCATCCCCATCGACGCCTGTTCCCCATCCATGACATACGAATGATGAACGGTGTTCTCTGTTCAGACACATTCACCGCGGTCTTGTTGGGTCGCCGCATTGCAAAGTCATGCTCATCGCATCCCAGCGGTCCGCAGCCGCACGGTTCAACGCGCGGTATCTCACTTACACGTCCCTCTGGCATCGGCGCGTACAGCCCTCATGCCGCGTGTCGTGTACTATTCAGGCTTGGACGACATATGTGATTCATACGGTGCGACGGGAAACAGCGATACATGCAAACGTTAACGTTAACCCAAGTGTTGCCACATGCTCTCGGCAAGATGGGCGACGGGGTAAGGTTTCCCGCTAGTCTCATACCAAGACCCTCCCTCCACACGGCGCTAGTGTGGAGGGGTTTGTGCCGAACCCAGGTTTCCCGCACTGAGGCTTAGATTGTTCACCACATAATCTGCTGCCAAGATGCGCGTACCCCATATATACCCTTTGGCTCAGCGCTGCGCTTTGAACTCGTCGCAAACATTCACCATGTCTCTCGAACCATTCCCGGTTCCCCTACCGGGGCTTTTTACCCGGGAAATCGCCCTATGATATTTGACAGTCTTCAACACAAAGATTAACAACCGTGATGTCTTCCTCGGCAATGCATTGTATGCGGAGCACCAGGCCGTTGCTGTAATATACCACAATTACATCGGTGGAATCGGATACATTCAGCACATAAACATCTATTATGTCGTCTGATGGCCCAGGGGATAATAGTTTGACGTCGGGGAATGGATGCTGCAAGCCACGGGGCAGCGGCATGAACCGGGCAACCTCTCAGTGTGTTCAATCAACCACCACACAATGCTCGACAAATGCAACTTCTTTATTCGCTTCGTGCGGCAGGTAGACTTTGTGTGATTGTGTCAATCGCAGATACAACATCGTGTCTTCGGCAATTACAGGCCGGCCATCCAGACCAGCAAGAGTTTCGCGGCAAAGCCACACAACGACACCCATGCTCCCTCCCCTGCCTTGTTTATCATCCATGAGATGCGCATGCGCGGCTATAATACCTTCCGACCCCTCGAGGAGGCGCATCTGTATCAACAGCGTCCTTTCCCTGTATCAGGACTTGTCAGAACCGTCTGAAAGACCTATTCGAGGTCGTCTGCCATATTTTATACAGTACGTGATATACAAGTAGATAGTGGATACATAACCATGGACACTCACATCCACCATCCAGCTGAGCACCCCTCAACCCCGAGTACCAATATGGGACGTACTTCCCCAGCGAGTAGGACTTGTCGACAATGGCCCAAAGCTCACCCATTTGAGGACCATCTTGGCGGATTGCGCGGGCGGGAAAGACGAATCGCTTGTGGGGTATACAGTATCAGGAGGTGGCGACAGGTGGCACTGCGCTACCGCTGGTAGCATCCGTGCGCTATGCCGCTTTCGTCTCCTGCTCGCCATTTCTCCAGAGCATTCCGCCCCGGCTCTGGCTGGGCATCCTGTCAACTGCAATTTGGTCTATCTCACACCCAGTATCATGCCTGATAAAGCGCAGACTCCCAGTAAGCACCCCGTCCCCTCGCCCTCGCTGCTGGTGCATAGCAATGGTCGTCTTCAACTCGCACCCAGTCACGCAGTTCAAGGACGACAAGCCAGAATCACATACCGCTGCGCTTAGGCACGAACTCCCACGGCTCCCTATCCCCACGCTCGAGGAAACATGTTGCCGATATCTCAACGCGCTTGAGGGCCTTCAGGACCAGAAAGAGCACGCGAGGACGAAGGTCGTCGTTGAGGACTTCCTGAGGAACGATGGGCCGAAGTGGCAGGAGCACCTTTCGAAGTACGCCGCAGACAAGGCCAGGTGAGCGTGCGACGTTAGCAGAGAGTCTAATTTCGCAGAATTGCTGACTGAATGGACCATGAAGCTACATCGAGGAGTTCTGGTGAGTCCGTCGCCGCCATTCCATGCTTCTTCTCACTGTGTGCTTACGTAATAGGTATGAGTCCTACCTTTCCCACTCCGACCCTGTTGTGCTTGCCCTCAACCCCTTCTTCGTACTCGAGTGAGTACACTATTCACTTTTGCACTACTAAGTTAGTGTCGTCTTCCATATGTGAGGTGTCAACAAGGTCACCGCTTGGGATTAACTTGTATTGAATTCAACAACATTGCTCACTAGTTTATGCGAACTCAAACATTTATTTTCGCCGAATTTATGCTGTGTTCACTGATGCATCCTACCGTAGAAATGACCCAACGCCAGATCGAGGCACGCAGCTTCCCCGAGCAGCCTCTCTCATCATCTCGTCCCTCGGTTTCATCCATGATCTGCGAGCAGGCATACTGGAGCCCGACACCGTCCGAGGAACGCCCCTTGACATGGACCAATACACAAGACTCTTTGGGACAGCACGGATACCTACTGATGTGCGTCATCTCCACAATACTTGAGCAGTAGCTGACGGAGGGGACTGGTGCAGAGAGGATGTCGGATGGATATCCATGAAGATTCGCGACACATAGTTGTGCTTAGGCGCGGTCAGTTCTGTACGTCTCGTACATGGAATATGGACTTGTAGATAGCTCATATTGTGATTCTAGATTGGTTTGATGTTCTTGATGCAGAGAACAGGCCGGTTCTGACAGAGAAGGATCTTCTTCGGAATCTCCAAGCGATAGTTCACGACGCTGAGGAGCTGCCTGTGCATGAAGTAGCCCGGCATTCGATTGGCGTACTCTCGACAGAGAACCGCAAGGTCTGGTCGAGCCTACGGAGTGCTCTCTCGACCAATCACAATAACGAAGCGTGTCTCCAAATCATTGATAATGCACTCTTTATCGTGTGCCTCGACGACGTGACACCCGAGGATTTGGCACAACTATGCGATAACTTCCTGTGCGGCACTTATAACCTCAAAGGTGGTGTACAAGTCGGTACTTGTACTAACCGATGGTACGACAAGGTATGTCGTCCGATTGACTTGCACCGCGCTGTCAACTAGAGGCTTCGAGTCAGCTTCAAATCATCGTCTGCGCCGACGGAGCTGCCGGCATCAATTTCGAGCACACTGGCGTTGACGGCCACACAGTCCTCCGCTTCGCCGCCGACATCTTTACCGAGTGTCTCATGCTGCTCGCACGTTCCATCAACCCCTCTGCCCCGACGCTCTTCCATGCGCCCCTCTCACCGCACGCAAAGTCGTACAAGCCGCCGCGAGGCACACCATCGCAGTCTGCGACACAATCGTCGCCACCGAACTACGTGATCGACACGGTGCCGAAGAAGCTTGAGTGGTCGCTCTACCCCGAGCTCCGCGCCGCGATCCGATTTGCGGAGACGCACTTGAGTGACCTGATCTGCCAGAACGACTGCCAGGCGCTTGAATTCAAGGGGTATGGCAAGGACTTTATCACGACCCATGGGTTCAGCCCGGACGCATTCGTTCAGATGGCGTTCCAGGCCGCGTACTATGGGCTGTATGGTGAGTCGAGCTACGTTGAAAAGGAGAGAGACTGATGGGCTGCGCGTCTGTAGGCAGAATCGAGTGCACATACGAGCCTGCAATGACGAAGCACTTCCTGCACGGGCGCACAGAGGCTATTCGCACCGTGCAGTCTCACAGCGTAAACTTCGTCAAGGTATGCTTTCACCCTCTGCCGTAGCGTATACACGGCTTATTGACATCGGGCAGACCTTCTTCTCTGAAGCGCCCCTCGCGCAGAAGATCACTGCACTGCGGGATGCCTGCCAGGGCCACGTCAAGCTGACGAAGGAATGCAGCCAGGGATATGGGCAAGACAGGCACCTCTACGCGCTGTACTGTCTCGTGCAGCGTGAGCGTGATGCTGCTGTGGAGGCGGAGGCACCGCCGTCGCCCGGTGGTAGCCTGACCTCGAGTTCTATCAATAGTACGGACAAGCCGCCTCTACCCGCGATCTTCACTGACGCTGGGTGGGGGACGCTCGGGACATCAATCTTGTCGACGTCGAACTGCGGCAACCCGGCACTGAGGCTGTTCGGGTTTGGCCCGGTGGCGGCAGACGGCTACGGTATCGGGTATATCATCAAAGACGAGGGCATTTCGGTGTAAGTGAACGTGCGTAAAGTGGAACGGCTTCTGGTATTGATACTTTGACAGATGTGCATCGTCGAAACACCTGCAGACGCGCAGGTTCCTGGACACGCTCGAAGGCTACTTAGTCGACATCAAGCGGATGCTGGTACAGCAACATGCCTCCGCGAACCCGAAGCCAGAGCCATTCGTGGACCATGCGGGCGTCCTGCGCGACTCCAAGACCGGGCGGCCCATCATGGGCCAGACGCACGGGCGTGAAGACTACGACGATGGCTTGCTTCGTATGTCCACCACATCTCCATAAAGCAAAGCGCGCTGACGCTCCACAGCAGCAGGCTACTCATTCTTCGACAGCGGCGATGTCGAGCTGCTCGGCCGGCGGAAGCGTATGCCATCGTATTACAACACGGGAAGGGTCATCCCGCTTGCGGAGTATTGAGTGATGTGAGAGCTATCTTACGACTTGTATTTTTGATATGTACACCAAGGTCTTCTGTAGGTTTCGAGAGAGTCAGCAGTGTAACAAGATGTGTACTGTTTCTAGGCGCTTGTATCGTAACATGGATGTTGTACTTATAGCTTCACCAAGCATATCCTGGATCATTGTGCATTGCATAGGTCTCCTCCTCGTGTAACTGTTGCTCCGACTGAGAAGAGAAGGCGTGGAACCGCGCCGGGGAGGACGCCATTTGTTTCTCGGGGTCATTGATCGATGGTTGCTTGTCTGCTGCGACCGTTGCAGCCGTTGGATCACCGATCCCGGCACGAGTCCCCCAAGCAGTCTATGGCAGAGTGAGCTATGCTATGCGATGGCCGAAATGATAACGTACCTTGTGCAGGGTGAAAAGGGCGTATATCTTCATGACCGCGAAGTAGTACCCAAAGAGGATGAACGCTGGCACATATATGACGTCTTGCGGACGACGCCAAAGATGCGGGGTAAGCTTCAAGGCGCGTGTGATCAGGAGCCAGACAAAGTAACTGGCAACGACGTTCCAAGGCGGGAGGTGGAAACCGCCCTCGAGGATCGGTACGGTGCCCTTGTACGTGACATATATGACGAGTACAGGACCTGCGAGGAGGGTGAACGGATTGAAGAGCTTATCAACCTACAGACGGGTGAGCTTACCCATGAAGAACAGGAATCAGAAAATGGTCACTTACCATCGTGTACGCGACATATGGGTGCGCTGTCCAGATATGTCGCTCCATGAACAGAGAGCGTAGGTCCGACCGCCAGGTGTTACGAGTCCAGCGGAGGACCTGCTTGAGGAACCGCCAGTCGGGCTTCATCGTGCTCAGCAGCTCCGCTTCTTTGCAGCACTGCACGTACGTCGCCCAGCCGTGGCTGACCATCCACCGGGTCAAGAACTTGTCGTCACCTGAGTTGAGCTGATACTTCCCCAACCAGTAGTCGTGCGTGAAGCCGTGCAGGAAGTCTGGGTCCTTGAGGATGACGGTGCGATACGCGGCAGTGCGGCCGCTTAGGCAGGGTATGCCTCCGTCGATGTGGGTGCTCGCGGCGATCTCGATGTTGCGAATGGACAGCCGGAATGCTGCGAGGACCTCCCAAACCGTCATCCGCGAGCCAATAGGCTGCACGCGCTGGCTCGTGCCCACACCACCGATACGCTGGTCCTCGAAGCACGCGAGCACATGCGGAAGCAGCGTCGACGGCCAGATCGCGTCGTCGTCTGCGAAGACGACGATGTCTGTGAGCGTGTTCCGGATACCGTGTGCCATCTGGAGCCGCTTGTTCGCATAGGGAACTGTCAGCACACGGATTCGCGAGGGATCGACGGCATCAGCGAGGGCTTGGAGTGGGCCGCGCATCTTCTCCTCGGTGACGATAATGATTTCCTTGGGCTTACCGGCTAACCAGCTATAGGCAGCCTCCCTGAATTCCTCACCGGCATCGATGGTGGGCACAATGATAGTCACGTCTTCTTCGGCGATATACGTTGGGTTTTCGGGCAGGGGAATTGGCCGGTACGTGAGAGCGGCTGCTATGCGGAAGAAGTACCACAGGTATCGGTAGAACCTGTCGCTCGTCAGTAATGTCGTACAAGCGTACAGGCGTGCAGAAATGACTCACCCGATGACACCTAGCGGTACAACTGGAATGCATGGGTGAGTCAGAAGAAAGGCGGGTTGAAGGTAGATAGCACTCACAGACCGGGAAGTGGTCGGACGTGAGCCGAAGCATCGTCCTTCACAGCCGGACGTCGTGTTCGCAGGTCCACTCCGTCCGCTGCAGATGATGGCTGCACAAAAGAGATCGTATGAAGGGGAGGAAGATATGCCTGCAGGAATGTCAGCCGAGAGGCTAACACGGGTAGAGCCTGAGGACTGCATATGGGTCGGTGAGTTTTGAAATCGCATCGTCTGCCCTTGCAGAAACATTCTGAATCGGACTGCTGGCCAGTATGCGCTGACATCGCCACCTGCTACATTTCTCGACGGGTGCGCCCATGGGAGACTCCTGCTAGATGGACTGGCGGCCGTCGACTACGAGCTAGAAGTTTGACGTTTTGCTGCAACCCTGTCCATGATGACCTATCGGGACACTAGTGATTCAGATACCAATGCATCGATAGGAAACTACTTCGCCGATTCATCCAGTGAAGCCATATAGCTCCACGAGTAAAGCGTCTGAGTCGGTAGCTCCGCGATACCCGGATAGCCCACTGTGCATCTTGAATACGCCTCTACTGGCATATCTTTACACCATAAAATGGCCACCGGTCAGGGAGCAAAGGCAATGACAACCAAATTGATGAACTCTGAAAGTTTATGTGCCACTAGTGGGTCTTCAGCGGTGTTGTGAGACGTATGTGTGCCGAACAGTATACGAGGCCTGGGCACTTAGGTGCCACTGAGCTGGTTGTCTGTCCTTGACTTTGGGCAGCATTGCCGACCACCACGGGAACTCCGAATGTTGTGATTTGCATGTCCGTCCGATGTCGGTTCTGGTCAAATGCACTCACTCAGTAAAGTCCTATCAAGACGAGATAATCTTGCTGAGTCCATTGAATCGCGCGCATGTGGCCACTTTCCTCCACTCTCCCGTCACGCGACGACAGTTGCATCGCACTATGCACTGTAGGCTCTTTGATTCAAATAAAGGACATATTCGAATTGGTGGGACTAGGGGGGTATCTGCTCGGGGCCGCGGAACATTCAGCGATGCTGCACTGCCAACGTGGCTGACACTGGTTTCATGAGTTATGACTGCATGCTACTTAACAGACCCAAACCAAGCCTATATGTCCAGGTCACTGTCGACGTCCGACCGGGAGGAAATGCGGAGGAAACGCAGGATGAACATCGCTCGCTGACCTTCCCAATGCAGCAGTGTTGGAGCCACGTGGTGTCAACGGCACCTGAGAGTGGCGGCGCGCCGCGCAGCAGCGCCCCCTCTTCATAGAACCACCACCACTACCTGTGCGTTGTCTCTCTCTTTCCTTCTCCCCCTCACTCATTTGGAAGCTCAACTAGCTTCATCATTATACACCTCGTACTCCAAATGCGCTTTTCTACAATACCCTTGGTCCTGGCCGGGACCACACTTGGTACGTGCTGCGGAGCTTCTTGCGCGACGCAAGAGCTGACAAGTTTTTGCCTAGCCATTCAAGCGGGTGCTGTTCCCCTCCGGGTCGTGGTCATCTCATCGCACCAGCAGGTCTCCACCTCTGATGGCCACAATGACGCTGAGAACATCGTCGCTGCTATGCCTGGTCCTCTACTCGCCCCGGGCTTCGGTGCGATGCGCATCGACAATCACACATCTTGGGAGGTGATCAAGGCACACCACTGCGGCGGCTCTATGCGTGAAACATTCAGTGCCTTTGCCAACAAGGTTTTCGGTTTCCCGAGCGGGGATAGCAAACATCTCCAGCCCAATCCCGAGCACCCGCACCACGAGCCCGGGCGCGTCAGCATACTCCCATGGTTCGGCTCCCCGAACGATAATTTTGCTGATCGCAAGGACGTTCCGATGCACCACGGCCGCCCGATGGAACTCGTCCCTGTTGAGCCGCAGACCGCTCAGGAGGATGTAGGCCCCGTGCGCATCGTGCACATGAGCGGACCAGAGGATCGTCCGAGGCGGTTCCACCACCGCCACGGACCCTTCCTCCGCCGCATGCACTTTGCGCTCATGGCTCTCGGACCTTGGGAGGGCCGTGCCGTCGCCTTTGTCCTGGGTGAGTCCCTTCTCGCTACACCGCGATGGTTTGATGCTGACGCAGACATAGGCTGTGGCATTGGTGTCCTGCTGCGTATGATGTGGGTCATGGGTGTCGTCTTGGTCCGCGCCGTCAGCAGCCGCAGGAGCGATGACAATGTGCACGAGGCGGTGGCCGTCTTCGATGCCGACGCAGAGGAGATCCTTGTCGCACCTCCGCAATACACTTTCTATCCCGAAGAGAAGGCTCCTGTCGCCCACGACGACAAGGCCTAGTCGGAGTAGAGATCTAGACGGACCTCGCAGCGCAAGGCGCCCCTATGCATCCCTCTTCCACCCTTGCCTTGGCTTCTACCGCTCAAGTCATGTTACCAATCTTGTCTCCCCCTTCTCACAAACCGCCGTCTGTTGTATGATGTAGTCACCCTGACGTCTGACTTCAACAAGTCAGACGGCTAGCTTCGGAATGGATCCACGTAAGCGTAGTTTCGGTGTAATTATCGACATGTATCATTCGGACATCCGGCGGCCTCAGAGTCCTCTTTGACTGCCGTTGGAAATATAGAATGCATGTCGTTACGTACAATTGGGGTGTCCCGCTGCCTATAGACCGTCCTCCCTCTCTCACAAGGTCTTCTTTGGGTCTGTCTATGGGAGACTATGCCGGTAGTGACCTCAGGTAAGGAGCAAGACCGGTGATTATATAAGACTCTGTAGTCCTCCTTCCCTCCGTCCCTACGGGCCATAAGTACTAGTGAGTATTTCATTCGTTAATAGCCTCGACTGACTGATATCATACTGTGGCCTGATAGCTGAAGCCTGCTTAGAGTAATGTACCTTCCGATCAGCCGACTCCCGGTCGAATACCTTCTCAACATCTTCTCCCTCGTCGCCACTGCATATCCACAATCACAAACCATGTCACTTGTGCAACTGACCAAGTGCATGGGTGTATGTCAGCACTGGAGAGATCTTATTGTGGGGTCATAGGCTGTGGACCGACATTCATTTGTCGTATAACATCGAGTCCATCAAGCTTTGCCTCGAACACTCACGAAACACAGACATCAACCTCTACCGGTTCCATTCAACCACCCACGGCAAGGTCGATTTCCCCTCTCTTATGCATCTATCCGTGCCGCACTACACACGGATTTTGCGTTTCGACTTGAATCTTGTATACGACGGCATGGCAGATGGAACGGCGTGGGTGTCGCACGTCTTGTCCTCTGCTCTGCCTGTCATCGTTTCTTTGGCACTGAAGACCGAGGATGTATTCTTGCCGAAGTTGGATCAGGACAGGGTACCAAGTCTTCGACACCTCAATTTGCCTTCCTGGAGGTCCCTCTGCACTTGTCACACTTGACGTCCTTGACGCTATCCGACACATACATCCCGAAAAGCAATGGCTGGAGTCGCTCCCTGAACCACGCCGGCATACTAAACTCCCTGGAACCGTGCACCTCCCTCGAGGTGTTCACGTATATATTTAATTCTTGGGAACCGCTTGCCAGTGCATCTTCTGGACACGACAGAGCGTGACGTTTACGGGGGTCGCATCGTGGACCTGTTACCTGTACCGTCTCGAAAACCTCTCTATGCACAGGACTCTCACCACGATCTCAACTGTCATGCATCATGTCTCCCTGCCGGACAACGTTTGCATGCAGTTGAAGCTAGAAAACATGTACTAGGATCTCAGCGAGGATCTAGGTCATCCTGCCATGTTGCAAGCAGTGCTATCTGCCAATGCTCCCAAGCGCTTCCCCAGTCTTCAACATTTACGACACTTCGCGGTATCGACATCTCCCCAGTGCGAGGTCCTTATCTACCCAGTCTCGGAACGCGCGGACCTTTTCGAAATAAATTCTCCCCCATTCTCTTCTAACGATATCTCTGTTCCCAAGGCTGTACGTGGCTTTCGCGGTACCCAGGTGTCGTGGGGACGCAGCGCATGATATGGTTGCAATACTCTTAGACGAATTAGGCTCAGGATTCCTCCCCTCTCGCGTCGAAACCCTCGTCTTGCAGGGGCCCCTACTAGAGACATACCCGCATGATTGGAGGTGGATTGGCCGCCTTCCCACAGCTTGAATACCTCCAAGTCAACTCTGATGTTGCCTCTTCGTTGTCTATCCTTGCGGTGTTTCTACTGGGACGGATAGACCTCGCTGCGCGGAATCAGACCCTTTGTCCACTCCCTTGCGAACTCGTCCTGACGTGCCAGGGGTTAGACGTGCCAGGGGTTAGACGAGCCCGCCTGGAAGACCATATCCATTGTGCTTGTAGCGTTGCTCAGGGAGCGTCTTAATCAGGGCTCCCGGATGGACAGCCTTCGTTTCACATTGCTCCACCCTACTTTCGAACCGCCGCCTGACGTGTTGGAACTTGCCCAAGCCCGTTTCCAAACCCTGGTTGTACATTTGACAATAATATACTACCAATGAGCCCAACAGCGAGAATCACAAGGCAAGCCCAACGCGCATGCAGAAATATTCGTGTTCATAATCTAAAAGCTGCGGTTGTAGCCTTCCTTCGGGGCTCGGGAATCACCATATCATTCTCAAAAGGAGTTGGATGTAGGGAGGGTAAGACCACTCACGACGAAGGCATGCGCATGGATGGGGAAACCCAGTGTGTAGGTACATCCGCGTTGAGGCAGTTGTTCTCAAGTAAAAACCTCGATTTGCATGCTAGGATACGCTGAGAACACCAATACAATTATGCTACAACCTTCTCTTTCTCTTCTTGTATGGTCATTGCTACTATTTGATAGAACCAGGGCGACCTCAGCACCCACACCATTCGCGTGCATTTTGAAACATCTTGAACCACGGGCCGATATCCTTCCAGGCATCCTTGACCCCAATTGGGTACCAGCTGTTGCTGACTAGCTGTGCGACACGCTCGGGGTGCGGCATCAGCGCAAGCACTCTGCCATCGGGGGTCTGCACGCCGGTGATACCCAACGGGCTACCGTTGGGGTTGAGAGGGTATGCCTCCGTCGGAGTGCCCTTTGCGTCAACGTAGCGCACTGCCACAAGTCCACCAGAGACTAACGTCTCCTGATCCTGCGCCTCCCTGAACGAGACCCGCCCTTCACCATGCGCCACTGCGACAGGCAGCTTTGACCCCACCATATCGCTCAGGAAGACGGAGTTGGCCGTTACTTGACCAGGTACGACCTCGACCATGCACACGCGGCCCTCAAATCGTTCGCTCGTGTTTTGCTTGAAGCTGGGCCACGATTCCGCGCCGGGGATGATCTCCCGCAAGTGGCTCAGAAACTGGCACCCGTTGCAGACCCCCAGTGTGAAGGTATCCTTGCGCGCGAAGAACGACTCGAACTCCTTTCGCGCAGTATCGTGGAGCAAAACCGAGTTGGCCCATCCTTTCCCGGCACCCAAGACATCGCCGTACGAGAACCCGCCGCAGGCAGCGAGGCCCCGGAACGATTGGAGTGTTACAGCCCCGTTGAGAATATCGGACATATGAACGTCGACCGCTTCGAAGCCAGCTGCAGTGAACGCCCATGCCATCTCGATCTGTCCGTTGACACCCTGTTCGCGGAGGATTGCAACCCGCGGTCGGTGTGCAAGGCTAAGCGATGGTTGCGGCGTGAAGGTGGGCTGGTAGGACAGGCCAGTATGGGTCTCGTCAGAGATGAGGTCGTACTCCTGCTTTGCGCCGACTGGGTCATCTCGGAGTAGCTGCATCCTGTACGAGGTTTCGGCCCAGGCTTGCTGGAGGGCGGTGCGGGTGCTTGTGTACAACACCTCCTTGTTGCGAAGAACCGTAAAGCTCTGGTCGCCAGCACTCTTGACCTGGCCAATGCGACGGATATGCGATGGGGGCAGTCCAACACGCGCGAAAGTCGAGGCGAGGCGGTCGTAGTCTGATACACGGATCTGGACCACTGCACCGAGTTCTTCGTTGAAGAGCGCTGCGACGGGGTCATCGTTCGACGCAAGGCCATCCAGATAGATCTCTACGCCAACACGACCCGCGAATGACATCTCGGCGATAGTCGTGAACAGGCCACCATCGGAGCGATCATGGTAAGACAGCACGAGATCCGGTGAATTATCCCTGATTGCTTGAGTGCCAACAAGGAACGCTTTGAGAATTGCCGAATCTTCGACATCCGGCGCCTCCGAGCCAATCTCCTTGAACACCTGCGCAAGGGCAGAACCACCAAGCCTCTGCTTACCTGCAGCGAGATCGAAGAGCACGAGAATAGTAGACTCAGCGACATCAGTGCGTAGCTGGGGCGTCCACGTTGCTCCCACATCTTCGATGCCCGCAAATGCGGTGACGATCAGTGAGAGCGGTGCGCTGACCTCACGCTGCTCTTCGCCCTCTCGCCACTTCATCGACATCGACATCGAGTCCTTGCCTACGGGTATCCCAACGCCCAGCGCCGGGCAGAGCTCTATGCCTACCGCCTGAACAGCCGCGTACAGCGCCGCACCCTCGCCTGCTTTCGATGCCGCGCACATCCAGTTCGCGCTGAGTTTGACCCGCCCGAGATCGCCAAATCGCGCCGCAGCGAGGTTGGTGAGCGACTCGGCAACCGCCATGCGTGCGGAGGCGGCAGCACTCAGGAGCGCGACTGGCGTGCGCTCGCCCATAGCCATCGCCTCGCCGTAGCGCACTTCGAAGCCATATGAGGCCTTGGTGACGGCGACGTCGGCGACGGGGACTTGCCAGGGGCCAACCATCTGGTCGCGAGCGACGAGGCCAGTGATGCTGCGATCGCCGATGGTGATGAGGAAGCCCTTCGAGCCAACGGAGGGCAACCTGAGGACACGGTTGACTGCACTTTCGATGCGATCGCCAAGAGCGGGCGCCGAGGGTAGATACCGGAGAAGTGTCGTGTCGAATGGCACATAATTGACCGTTTTGCTCGTGTCAATACGATGCATGGGCGGGGGCTTGCCGAAGAGTGTAGACATCTTCAGCCGTATGACATCGGTCTTGAAGAGGCGATCGGTGACGATGAGCTCTTCCTCGGCGGTAGCTGTGCCAACGATAGAAAATGGGCATCGTTCGCGTTCAGCCAGCGCACGGAACTGACCCTCCTTGGAAGGTGCAATGGCGAGGACGTAGCGCTCCTGCGACTCGTTGCACCAGATCTCCATCGGGGACATGCTCGTGTCCGCGACGAGGACATCCCGGATTTCGAAAGTGGCCCCCAAGTCAGAGTCGTGCACCAACTCCGGAAGAGCATTGGAGAGACCACCCGCGCCGACGTCATGGATGGACTGAATTGGACTTCCCTCGCCCAAGTGCGTGCATGCATCGATGACCTGCTGGCAACGCCGCTGCATCTCCGCGTTGTCTCTCTGCACACTCGCGAAGTCAAGCTCGGCGGAACCGGCACCCGAGACCTGGCTGCTCGCAGCTCCGCCACCAAGGCCGATGAGGAGTCCGGGCCCACCAAGGACGATGATCTTCGCCCCCGGAGAGATCTTGGACTTCAAGGAGAATGACGGGCGGACGTTCCCCAGGCCGCCAGCAACCATGATCGGCTTGTGGTATCCGCGTACCTCGGTGTCGCCCGCCTTCCCGGCGGGGACGCGCTCCGCGAACGTGCGGAAATATCCCGAGATCACCGGGCGCCCGAATTCGTTGTTGAAGGCAGCTGCGCCGAGGGGCCCTTCCGTCATGATGTCCAGCGCGGAGGCTATGTGCGCGGGCCGGCCGAAATCCGCCTCCCAGGGTTGCTCGTATCCCGGTATGAGCAGATTGGAGACAGTGAAACCTGCGAGGCCAGCCTTGGGCTTCGACCCGAGGCCTACTGCGCCTTCATCTCGGATTTCACCACCGGAGCCAGTCGCGGCACCAGGGTATGGAGAGACGGCGGTTGGGTGGTTGTGAGTCTCCACCTTCACGAGGACGTGTATGTCCTCTTCGTGGGCTTCATACGTGGGCACATTCAACGAGCCATACGACAGGCCGAAACGAGGTGCGCGATGGCCTTCGAATACCGCCGCGTTGTCTGAGTACGCAGAGATCGTCCCAGTTCCAGACAACCTTTCGGTGTTGCGGATCATCTGAAACAGGGACGTATCCTGTGGCTTTTCGTCCAGCGTCCACGATGCGTTGAAGATCTTGTGCCTGCAGTGCTCAGAGTTGACTTGGGCAAACATGAAGAGCTCCGCGTCGGTAGGGTTTCGGTTGATCGGAGACGGACCAGAGACGAAGGCATCGACGAGATACTCGACCTCGTCAGAAGATAGTGCGAGTCCGAGCTCTTTGTTCGCAGCTAGCAGTCTTTCGCGCGCATGCTGCTTGTCCACACCCTTCGAGACCAGGTCGACTGTCACAAGCGGCGCCGCAGGCTTATGCGCAAAGAGAAGGTCTGGATGTGGCCGGTCTAGTTGTGCAACCTGGGTCATGCGATCGTGGAGAAGATCACTGAACAAAGAGAGGTCCTCTGGCGTTATCGCATCTCCGGACGTGTGCAAAACGAACACGACACCACGCTCAAGACGCTTGACGTGAAGTTTCAGACCGCATAACGCGGATATATCTGTAGCTTTGCTTGACCATGGCGAGACTGAACCGGGTCTGGGCAAGACATAAACGACGTTCTGGTGTGTGCGCACGGCATCCGCGGTGCCCGGCAGCGAGATATAGTCGCCGTAGTCAAGAAGCCTTTCCAGTGTAGCACGCTCTTTTGAGTCGGCAGAGCTTAATGCGTCGCCTTGCTCTTCCACGAGGTGGACGTAGATGGCGTCGATCTGGATGACCTTGGGGCAGCGTGTCTGGATGCTCCTCAATAGTAGATCCCGCCGTGCCTCCGACAGGAAAGACGACCCATGCAGTTCAAGCATATCTATGACATACCACATATCATGAGCGATCCATCTCACAGAACATGGCGCAGACGTACTTGATGGTGTTGCCGTGGTTGGCCGTTATTCGGCTCGGGCAACGTGAGCACTGGGGCACGCAGAATCCTAAGAGGCTAATCAGACCATAATTCAGGCCCAGTCTAGTAAGAACCGACCGTGGGGAGCAGAGAGAGTGGGGATGAAGGAGCTAACCAAGTCATAGTTCCGTTGAGGTCATGGTCAAATTTGCGGAGAACGGCTGGAGGATCTTATCTTATCTAGGAACGGCGAGATCTCGGTCGTCCATATTATCTTATCTCTTTCACAGCCAGTTCGCCCTCACTCCCTTTCGTTCGCAGACTGCGATTCAACAATGCGACACTAACATCTCCTCGCCTTATTTTGCTTTTGCTGCACGTCTCTCCGCGGAGTCTTGCCATTCGAAGCACTACGCGAGGTAGCTAGTTCAGCTAAAGCCCGCTAATAGCACCAGCTCGTGGTTGTCGAGAACATTCGCAAGACTTTTCGCACAAGGGCTCAGGATGGTTGCCCACAACGACAAGCGTCTGCTATGGCATCCCCGCCACCATGATCGCTTTGTGGTCGGTGGAGGCTCTCAAATCACCCTTTACGAATGGATCCCCAAGTCTTCCGAAATCAAACAAGTTACCGCACAACAAGATCTACCGCATATGAGGGTGACGACTCTCCCGTATATGAAAATCTGTCAATTACTGAGTAAAATAGCGACTAGTGTTTTGCATGGTCTCCGGACCCGGCCCTCGACGACCTTATCGCTGTCGGACATAGCTCCGGTAAAGTAGATTTGATGCGGTTGGAAGCCACCAAGCACTCGAACGAGCGCATTCTATCCAGCGGTCCTACAGTCGTGCTCCCAGTGCGCAACTCGCGCGCATGCAATTCGTTGGCATTCTCTGCGGCAGACCCGAACTACCTGGCAGTAGGCCTGGACAAGGTTCGTGGTGACCATAGTGTGGTTGTATGGGATGTACACGCCGCCATTCCACTCTTGACCCTCAAAGGGGAACCTTCTAAGGCTACACCACATCATGCACCGAGCCGCTCAAACGCCCAAACTCAGCGCGATCGCGACATTACGCCTAAATCCGGACCACGTATCTTCCAGCAACACGCTCCAGCGGAGACAGTGTCCTCCGTGGCCTTCCTACCTTCATCGCCCCACTTGTTGCTCGCGGGTATATCTCACCGCTGGCTACGCCTCTTTGACCTACGTTCTCCACAAGACACACCTTTCAGTGTCGCGAGCAAAGTCCATGTCGTAGTCACAGATCCTTTCGAGCAACATCGCATTGGGTGCTTCGGGGACAATGTCGCGACTATCTGGGATGCTCGACGATTGACTCAGCCGCTACTCACGTTTACCGAGAAGGACGCAGGAGCGGACGGCGTGCGCGCAAAGCATAGTTCGGAGTTTACTACAATGGAGTTCTCCAGCACCCGCAGAGGAATCCTGGCTACCCTCGGGAAGGACGCGCAACACGTGCGATTCTGGGACCTACAGCAGGCAGAGGCCGTCGACGCCTCCCCAGATCGTACGCGCTCCAGAGACTCGTCGCAATCGGGCAAGATAACACGTTCATGGACAAACCCTTCGAGCATCCTACCATCTGCTTGGACTGGAGGCGGGACATCGAACCCGTCACCTGCGGTGCTACCTAGTAGTGAACGTCGGGCACCGTATCACCTCATCCTCTCAGATACCAGGAAAAGTGCGCAGGCTCTGTTGCACATCCTCGCAAGTCGCTGATCGTTCTGTTCAGCGAAAAATTTCACTCGGCCTCTAGCTTCATTTTCACTAGTCCCGAGCGACCGGACCCATCCCCTCACCTCTGATGTCATGGTGGTCAATAAGGAGGGTGACCTTGAGCTATATGCAGTGCATGACACTCCAAAGCCTACGCCGTGGAGCTCCCGCGGCGACCTCGGCGTCGCGCTCTCGTGCTCTTACCGGGCCTTTCCTGGAGTTCGCAACCTCAGCCCTCCATCTGAACCATGGGACATCCAGCTTCATTCGCCTGCCCCCGGTTCGAAAGCCCAATCAACAGACAAGTCCGCAGTGAAGGAGGCATCTATCTCGAGGGGCCGGACTGCAAACACGGACATAAGCCCTCTGCCGTTATTCGGTCGTGGAGACGAAGACGGCTTCCCTGCTCTTCCGGGTAGGATCCCTACGTCAAAAACTGGTCGAAGCCGTACGTACAGCCCAGTAGCGTTGAGACACTTGCAATTCGAGCACTCTGCACTAGCACGACAACAGCCGCGGCATCGCCCAGTCGCTTCGGATACAACAACATCGCGGTCGACCCTGGCTGATACGTTGTCCTTGAACGGTGGGTCTACACCTCAGAAGTACCATCACGATTACGCCCACCACGGGGGGAAACCGACAACAGAGAGGACCCTACAACATCTAGTCGAGGAGGATATCTCTATGCTAATGCGCCAGCGCGCCGTCAGAGGGTATGGCTTGACAAGCGTTAGTAGTATATCTATCTCTACAGTGCACGCTCTGATCTGCCAGTAGACCTTCCACAACGCTATGGTTGCACGGGAGACCTCCGCAGAACCTGAACTCATTGAGGTTTGGCGATGGCTACATAGTACGTTCTCATTTCCACGTGTTGTATAGTACTAATCCGCAACTGCAGACTCGCATCATATACTGTGCAACCCAAGCCCCAGGGTAGAAGGGTTCAACTTCTCGTGCCAAGGCCTGCTCGGCATCTGGGAAGGCTTCCCTTCGAGCAATCCACGTGCGAGCAGCTCTACGCATACGACGCCCCGAGTGGCGAGGCGGAGTATGATTCCGAATACGCCCATGCAGACTTTGACGCCGCTACCAGACTACAGTACCAAGCCGTCTTCCGGGCATAGCATCCGCCGGAAAGCGCATGGCGGGGCGTCTGAAGAATTCCTCACCGCTTTTACCGCTCTGGCCGAGAGGAACGAATTAGACACCGGATCTTGGAAGCCAGCCGTGGCGACGTCTCGGTTGGTGCAGCGGCACCTCGGGCTACAGCTCGTTGGGCTGAGTCTAGCCGAAGACGACCTGATGCATGCCATCAAACAGTGAGTCCGGTGGCTCTATCGTCTCTGGATGCGCTGCTCAATGTGTACGGAGGTGGGAGAAAGAAGGCAGACATTCGCAGGCTGCGTGCTGGCTCGTATTCACTGATCGGTCAAAGTCAGCAGTGGACCTTCTCATGCGCAGCGAAGGTGAGACTGTCCGAAGTCAATGACGTGCCGATACTGAGCAGTACTACAGACGAGTCGTTGCACATGATGTCTGGTATGCTCGCGGCACTGACCCCCTCCCCTGGTGGCACAGTGCAGAACCCCGAGCTGGTTGAGCACTGCGAGCGCCTCGTTGTGCGCCTGCAGGACCCATACCTACGCGCGATGCTCACGTACCTTGCCGTCAGGGACTGGTCCGAGGTCCTGCAAGAAGAGGCATTGCCCTTGTGCGAGCGCCTGGCCATCGCGTTCCAATTTCTCGACGACAGAGACCTGGGCTCGTACCTTCACCGCGCAGCCACCCGAAGCAGTCACGACGGGAACCTCGAGGGGCTTATTGTGACAGGATTGACCGCAGCTGCGCTGGACATAGTGCAAACGTACGTCGACGTGACGGGCGACGTACAGACAGCGGCCGCGCTGTCTTCCATGACCCCCGCGGGCGCGCACGATGCGAGAGCGGGTCGCTGGCTGGAGGCTTACCGCGACCTCCTTGATGGCTGGAAGCTCTTCCATCATAGGTGTCAATTTGATACCGACCGCGGCCGTATACTTCAGGACGCAGTGCAGCATGAAGAGTTGGCCCCGTACGAATGGGCTCCCCGTCAAATCCTGCTACGGTGCAATGATTGCAACAAGCCGATGGATCAGACGTCTCTCGAGATACGAAGCCACGCGCCGCGGGTAGGTCGTCATTGTGGGTGCTATGTGATGATACCTGATTCTGGCTCGCAGGCCACGGCTTGCCCTCACTGTGGTCGTCCACTGCCACGCTGTTCCGTATGCCTGATGGCCCTGAGTATCGTGCAAGATGTCGCGAGGAATGCAGCGTTGATCCGCGCTGGCTCAGGGGGTGCGTGCGCCGTATCACTACCCCCATGCATAGCACTGACGAGCTCGTAGACACTCTCGACGACGCACTCGTCTTCTGCCAGACTTGTCGACACGGAGGGCATGCGTCGCATATCTTGCAGTGGTTCTATGGTGAAGACAGAACACGCTCCCGTGGGACGTGTCCGGTGGCTGGATGTAATTGTAGATGCTCAGACGGCTTTTGATCATTTTGAAATGAATCGGCAATGCATCTGAGATGAAGCTGTGCACTCCTGAGGCAATCGAGGATCGTCCGAGGGGTGGTAAGCATAGCAACACGACTGTCATGCAGGATCGCCCGTAGACAGCTTTACAACAGGTGTCTTCCCCCAGCCACAAATCGAAGTCGAGGTTTAGCCATCAGTCACTCCGAATTCCGTCATGAAATAGCATTTGAAAACACTACACTGACCCGACCTAATTCCACTCATACTCGTAGAACTCGCGCTCGTAAAGACCATCCTCGGGCAACTCGCGCTCGAAGAGGAACTCCTCGGGGAGTTCGCGCTCGAAAAGGTCTTCATCGTACAGTTCGCGAGCATAGAGTTCTTCGTCGCCGAGCTCACGCTCGAAGAGCTCAGTGTCCTCGACATCACGCTTCTTCTTCTTGTTCTTCCTGTTCTGACTGGAGACATTGTTAGCAAAGACGGCGGACTGATGTACATGGAGACTTACACGAGATGCGCAATGCCACTGCCGACTTCCTTGGCGATGTGCAGGAGACCGCCAATGATGAAACGTCTGTCCAGTTCCTCCGTGGATGGCTCCCTGGCCATGAGGTCATCGTACTCCCGGGCACTGCACGTCGTTCAGTTCAGTTCAGAGGGTGGGATGTATAGTGATGGCACATACCTCACGGGCCGGGACATAGCGGGCAAAGCCGCAGCAGAAAGGGCAACAACGGCGAGAGTTGAGTAGCGCATGCTGATACGTAAGAAAAGGATGCGTGTGGTAGGTCGTCGAAAGGAAAAGAATGACACGAAGGGGCTACAAGGTGCGCATGAGCACAGACCCATGAGCTAGGAAAGGAGGATACGTACCAACCAGTACCGGCTTCGGTGGCTCGCACTAGAATGATAAGTGGGGGCGGAGGAACAGACGGACAACTCGCGTCCTCTTATGCATCACTCGACTCGCAGCGGAGCGCTCCATCTCGCACGGACGAGCGTTGATCCGACGTTTGAGCGCCGCCAAGCGATGTTGAATATAGCATGAGCCCCGATGAGAGGCGGTGATAGACAACTGACAGAAGCGGTGTACCGCAATGTAAGCTTGAACGATGATGTCTACCAGCTACCGTAGACTCGTCTTGAATTGCCATCTCTTGCATTGACAGAAACATGATATGGCCAATGTCGAGTTGCATAGCGTTGGTGTCATCCTTGATTCTGTCCTCAAGTACGTGCAGTGCCGCGGGCGCGCCGCGTGTGCACTAAATGATGGGCATGATCAATCGTCGGGATGATGTGACTAAAGTATCCTGTACCGCAAGAATAGCAAGAACTATGAAATGGCCGCCGTGCAATCGGAGTAAGATGATAGTGCGACTGTAAGAGGCGTGACCGGTTGATCATCTACTTCTGTCCTTTTGCAGCAAATAGCCATGACACAAGTACAGTCGGCAATTGATAGCAAGCATCGAAAGGACAATCCGGTCTCGGAGGCCGCCGTCAACGGTTCGGATTGCGATTCGGAATGCCGCATCCGACTCGAAGACCTCACGGATCATTTGCTTGGCTGTGGAGTGATGGTTAGGGGTCCGTCCCTGACCGTCATGGGAGGGAGGAGGTTTCGCTCATAGTACGTGTATAAGGACAGCCCCAGCTTATTCATGAAACATTGCTACCGTCAACCGATTTGTCCAATCCATGAAAAGTAGAGGGGGAAGTGCTCAGTAGGAAGCGATGATGGATACTATTGTCCAGCTATCGCAGCGTAGACGAGCTAGGATCAAGACATGAGATTGTGAACAGTGACTCTAAAGACTCGTCTTTGTCAAGTAACAAGTTGATACGCACAAACGGCGACTGTACAACGGGTGTGGCACCTCTCATCAACCTGTGCATACCCGTTCGAACACGTCAACGCGTCATCCTTAGCGGCATCCTGCACCTCGCAGCCTAGTCATCAAACACACTGACGGCGTCGGAGCTACATATACATCCCATGAAGGCGCAGCGTCGTCTACATGCTTCAGAGAAAGACTACATGAGACCAATCATAAATCCCCCCAACAGCATGCTATTCGTTGACTCGTTTTAGTTCTGCATACCTCATACAGACGGCCCCGCAGCGGGTCCTGAGTGTTCATCACAGGCGCTCCTCACCATCGCCCTCACCAGGTCCTCCGTGCCCACATCCACCTGAACAGCCGAGCCGATCGGGTATATCTCGCGCACCGCCCTGCGCCACTCCGCCCAGTCGTCCACGATGCGTTCCTGTATATGGCCCAGGAGCACGCTCACCGTCCGCTCGTCCTCGAGATACAGCCGCAGTTTGTGCACCGACTTCCGTAGCTCCGTTGCAGAGACAACCTTAAGTCGGGCCCAGAGGTCGTTCACCCCTTCGGGCGACAGCCGAGGCTGACCCCATCGCGGTTCAGCCGCCCGCGCACCCGCGATGGAGGACGCGCCGAGTGGTCTGGTGGCTTTGCGGTTCCGATGAACGTCGGTCCAGAGGCGGATAAGAACAGTCACGGGGCCAGCGCTGTGTTTGATGAGCATTTCACATGAGGCCTTGAGTTCCTGATCAAGACTCTGCAACCATTCCTGTCAGCTTCGCCTGACGGACTAAGATGGGGTGCATACACGTCGAATGTCAGTCATGTCTCCGTCGTTTTGGATGCCGAGCGATGTAAGCAGCGCGTTAGGCAACGCCAGATACGAGGAGGTCCGCCCAAGCACGGATGCGAGCGTTTCTACTTGACGTCAGGCGCATCGCTCCGCGGGATGGGGTGAACGTACCAGTAACACCCGATAGATCGATTGGTCTGTCCGTGCTCTTGTTCTCGAGGTCCAGGTTTTGTGTCATCTCCTTGAGTATAAGCAGATGCCGTACAAGGAACAGATATACATCGAGCGTCGATTCAGAGGGTAACTTTGACTTGAGCGTCTGCGCTGCGCTGATTAGGGATTGCAGACATAAGTTGACAGCCTCACGGGCGATTTCGTCAAAGATGGCGGGCTCGGAGAACATGAGCGTGTCGTGTCGTTCATCTTTTACAAAAGACGACGTACCTTCACAAAATCATGAAGTTGGGATAGCACCCACACCGTTTTCCGCAACGTCGGATACCAAGTGTCCTGCTTGTCGAGCGACTTCAGTTGGAAGAGCTGGCTGACGCTTTCCTTCTCCCTGATCTCGAGGCCAGTCACAGGCTTCCGAGCAGCTGCGTCTGCGTAAGCACGGACTCGAAAGCATCCACAGCCTCAACTCACCGATAAGTCTCTGCGGGTAGTCCAAATCCTCCGCCTTTGGTACATAGTACCGGATTTCGCTCTGAATGACAGACTGCGCCTTGAAAAACAGCCGAGTCTGCGCATCTTGCAGCACCATCTGCAGTAGATACCCAATATGCAACGCGCGAAGGCCCCGCTTCCCCGGCCGACGGGCCTCGCCACGGAGGTCCAGGTTCAGCTCGTCGGCGTAGGCATACTCATCGTCATCCTGCTCATCCCCGAGCACGGGAACGTCGAGGACCATGAGCGCTTGTAGAACCGTACAGACCTCGCAGAGCGCGGTGAGTCGTGGTTCGTGCAGGATGCGCGGACGAAGGTCATCGTAAAGGTAGTCACAGAGGCTCTCCAGGTACGCGCTGGCGAGAAGGCATCTCAGAGACGAGAGAACGTGCGTGTGAGAAGTGAACGCACTAAAGCTGATCCTCGCCGGAGTTGAATAAGGCGCGGAAGAGATTGAATTCGTCCATGCAGAGTTGCTTCAAATAGCTGCACCCGGTCCGTGTCTGGATAAGGGTCAGGGTTACCCATACCACCGCGACTGAGCACGTACCAGTTCGACGAGCTCCGTCCTGGTTGGGTCCAAGCCCTTGATTTCCTCCTGTAGTCGGCTCACAAGCAGGCCTTTCCGAGCGGCAAAGTACGCCGCATGGCACTCAGACAGTAGAGACATAAGCTCCTCCGGATGTGCAGCAGCGCGTCGCTCCAACTCTGCGAGCAGGGGAGCGAGCTGGCCCGAGACAGTGTAGAAGCGGGTATATAGCAGGTGCATCTGCGCGGTCGCGGAGACGTCCTTCTCCCCCATGCGTTTGGTGACATCGACGGTAAGAGCCTTCAGCGAGCCGACGAAGAACATCTTAATGAGTGTCATAGCCCGCGTCATGCACTGCTGGAAACGGAGCAGGTAGATCTCTGCTTCCCGGAAATGCCGCTGCTACGGGTTAGAGAATGTTGCCCGAGGAGACGTTTAGACAACTTACATGGGCTTTGAGGTACTCTATGCATACGTCCACTCGCTCGACCATGTACAAAAACTCGGTCTGGAGGACCAAGGAGTCGCCTGGATGGTTAAGCATGCGGGTAGCGTGTTCCAGTTCTTGGAAGTAGCCAAGCCTCTCATCAATGGCGTCGGTAATGCTCAACAGGCGGTCCTAAGGTGTCCAGAGTCAGCAGTGCGGTGTATGCGCAATAAGACCCCGCTGATGCATACCCTCTCTTCGAGTAGTTGTTCACAAGCACCTTTCAGACTTTTTCCGCCTTCCTCGACAAGCCTCCACTCATCCAACATCCCGTCCACCGCCGTGTCCACCTCGTCGATACGCTGAATCAGGCGGTCGCAAGTCTCCAGATGTTCGGACACGCTCTCCAGGTGAGCGCGGTAGTTTGCCTCCTGGCTGTGCGCGACAGACCGGTCAATGAGCGCGAACCAGTCATAGAACTGCTGTGGTGTCTGGATCGGCTGCTTTGGGTGGAGAGCACTCGCAGTTGTGCTGCGAGGGAACGCTAAAGTCGGTGTACCAGGCCGCGAGCCGCCTCCAAGCTTATTGCGCAAAACTGGTGTCGATGGACGGGAGGACGACCCTGGCTCATCTAGTGCAAACTTGACTTGTGGTCATTCAGACATAGGCAACGGTAGACAATCGCGCGATATACCTTGAGCGGGAGGGCTGCCTTCTCAGCAGCCCCTTTGACGAGATTCACGCTCCTCGTCTCTGCCTCCCCGAGAGGTGCTTTTGCCTCCCATTCCTCCACACTTATGACAGGTTTCGCGTGTGGTGTCAGGGTGCCAGGAGCTCCGGGGCGTTTGGTAGATGTCGAAGCCATGAGACACGGATTTGGTCGCTGTTCACCCGAAGTCACTCACATTGAGCGCTCGATCCTTGCGCGAATCGCGAGCAGTCTGAACTCGGTCTGAACGGCGATGTTGGGCGGAGGCAAAGCTGGAGATATCATCTGTGCTATAGGTCGTCCATGGCAGTACTGAAAATGGAATCGTGCGTGCTCGTCGTCTGTGCTGCCGAGGTGGACTGCTTACTGTGATACTTGCGTCGGAGTCGTGTGCGCGAAACGGTCGAGGTTGCTTGTAAACCCGCATTCTTGCAACACTCTAAGACAAGCAAGTTTACCGTCATTCGAGGCCCTCATGCACACGCGCACCGTGTATCTCGTATGGTGAACTTTCGCCTAGGTCAGCGCGGCCACAGGCAGCTCTCGTTCAAACCGTCAACGAAATGTACACCTTCCAGCAGTATTTCTCGGCCTATCGCAGGCCGCCGTCTCGGGTGCTATCTTGGTTTAGTCGCTCTTCGTCGCGTGTCCTGCCCTCGGTTCATCCAACGAGCCCCGAGCCCGACTGAACATTTGAACCGCCACGATAACCACAATTGAGTCTCCAGTGCTCGACGCGCAACGGCATCCTGTGCCGTGCTGTATATCCGAAGTACTACTTCCCTCGTCACGGATGAGCAGTCTCCTCATTCCAAGCCTGCGTGTCGCAAAGCAGTGTTACCCTCCTGGTGCAGCCGCGATGGCCTACTAGTACGATACTAGGTAGGTTCACCCGTTGACTATCGGTGTTGCGATGGGAATATCATGCCTTGGCTGAACGTTAACCATTCTTCGCCCTTCATTAGGTAAATGGCGTATGCCTGAATCCCTGGGCCCATGCCGCATCGCGCGGTTCGGATGCACTCCCGCTTCGTTACGGTTGCGATGATGATTACCTCCGTCGTCACCCTCCGTTGCGCCGAGCGCTGCGACCCACGAGGAGACAAGCTTCGTGCCGGGAGTCAATCCGGTCAGCGATTCCTGTCCTGCCTATCCCAGCCGGTTGTTGTTGCGGAGCCGACGACCGCACCGTTTCTTCCGGCGGCCGGGTACAGACTGATGGTGTCCAACCCGAACGTCCTGTAGTCCAGTCTAAGGCAATCGCGTTAGCATCGCCAAGCCAGGCGAGAGGTATGTAAGGCCGCGTCGAACATCGAGCCTCCTCATTCCCGACTTCCGCTCATTTCTTCCCAGTCTTGAGGACTCCCTTTCTTTAGCTTTTCCGAGCAGCCAGACTGTCCTTCACACCTCCGCAAGCCAGCTTGTGTCTCGCCTTTGTACCCTCTCGCCTTGCATCAATGGCTCGTCTTTCGCTCCTCGTTCTTGTCGCTTCCGTTGTAGCATTCGTTGGTGTCCAGGCGGCGCCGCTCCCCCACGAGGCACGCACTGTGTACGTCCGGCACCACAAGCATAGCTCCTCTGCGACGGCAGCTACCAGTGCAACTGCAACGGCCGCGGCCGCGGCCACCAGTGCATCTGCTGCGTCTGCGACAGCGTCCTCTAGCAGCACTTCCAATACCAGCACCCCCGACACCAGCAGTGCTTCTAACACCACTTCGACCGCTACTACCTTCACGCAACAGGAGTCCGTATCCTGTCTATCATGATGTTCTTCGCAATTTCCTTACTATCCTCGTACAGCTACTCTCAGTTCCAGATCTCTGACGGCACCGGAGGCAATGCCGAGGCCCAGGCCAATGCCGTCTTCGTCGGTAAGTACAATCGGCCTTCGCGCAAGAAGCTGTATACTCATCCACATGCCTCAGATCCGTTTGCGAACGTCGACCTTGCTACCGTGGATGCTGCCACCGTGTCAGCGATGCAGACCATGCGTGAGGCGGCTGAGGACGCCGAGACTGCTCAGTTCGACCCTGCCATTGCGGCAGCTACGGGCGATGCAGGTGCGCGCCGCCATTTCCTCTGTATCCACGAGTGCGTGCTGAGATGGCCTCTTTGACTAGCCGACGCGCTCCAGGTCGGGAAGATCAAGAACAAGGTGCTTAAGCTGACCGGCGAGGTCCAGGTTCTGAACATCCAGGTAGGAATATCGCCACCTTTTGCGTAGGCCAGCCTCTGACGGCGTTGTCCCGCAGATCGCGCAAGCGCAGGCCAGCGGCGATGACACTTCGGACCTAGAGAGCAAGCTTGCGGCGGAGCAGTATGTACCGTACATTGTTATGGATGGACCGTGTGCTGACGGCATTGCAGGACGAAGCTTACTACGAACATCGCCACAGATGTGGCCAACAACGGCAAGACATCGCAAGGTGTTGCCTAAGTCTACGTCATTTGGTGATTCGCGCTTCTCTGCTGTACCGTATTTCTTTGTGTTTGACATCCACTCGGAATACATTTGGATTTGGGATGGGACATCATCGTATCCTAGTGTGACAACTCTATGTGATATGCTGGCGCCGTCAAGCCAAAAAGGTATGTATTGCTCTGTCGCGTCAGTCTTGGTCTACATAGTCGCACCAAGCCCAAGCTTCGTTTTCTTCATCTTCGCCACCAATGGTATATCCAAACCGCCGGACAGACCGATCCTCTCTCCGTCTGCCCAGCCCATACTTGCGAGCATGCGGAATCCGATATTCGACTCGCTAATCTTGGGTGCAGCCTGAGATATACAGTCAGGCACACTGCTGGTAAGGTGGTGACTCCACTCACTTTGCCGACCTCTTCGCCTTCGCGATGACTGGCGAGGGACTGCACCCTCACCTTACCATTGCCCCTGCCTCCGTCGGGCGCATCCCACGTGCTGTCCCTGTTCGTCTTCAGAATGCGTTTGACCTTCTTCTCGTTGATCACCATGCCACTCCTGGACGTCTTGATGAGCGTCGTGTATCGACCCACACCCTTGCCTTTGCTCTGGCTCTTCAGATTGAAAGCATCCGCAAGCTCATGTATCTTCGCCCGCGTCGCCTTGTCACAGGGTGGGAGCGCCATCGTGTTCTTGCCGCCAATGTCAAAGAGAAAGCGGCGGATCTGCGTCTCGAGCGAGGTGAGGTCGACGACGCGGTTCTCGATCTCGCTATGCGACTCAAGCCTGGCAGCGGCGAGCATGGCCTTCCTCCCTTTCTTGCCGCCTTTGTGCACCGCAAGGGGGTCGGCCGCGGCGGCGAGCATATCTTCTCTGCGTTTGCGCTTGTTCTCCGCCTTCTTCTGACGGTCTTTCTCCCACTGATCTTGTAGTTCTGGGGCGATGTCTTTATCCTTCTTTCTACCTGTGACAAGGTCAGCACCCTGATCTTGCAAGCATATGACACGCCGCGTACCTGCTGGTTGCATCATAGCGGCAAACTCGTCGTCCTCGAAGTCGCCATTCTCGATGGCTTTGAAGAACTTCTTTCTCGCTCTTCTGTCTCCGCTCGATATAATGTGCGCGTTTGCATCCAGTTGTTCCTGTGTGTAATATCCTCAGCTAACAGCACCCACGAGGAGACGCGAGCATACCTGGATCTTAGCGATGAAATCCTCATCATCGTCAGCCCATGTGACGTTGATGTCCATGTCTTCGTCACTGGACTCCTCCAGTTGACGACCCTTGCCCTTGACGTCGGTCCGGCCATGCTGCCTCGCGCGCATTCTGGCTAATCTAGCCTTGAAGCCTGCCTTTGGGGAATCACCGTCGTCGGACGAAGCATCCTCATCATCATCATCATCTTCGTCTTCATTCTCCTCTGTCTCGCTGTCTTCTCCTATTAGCTCCCGTTCTGTGGCACGGACAACAGCCTCCATCTCTGCGTCACTTCTGCCTTCGTCTTCATCTTCGCTCGCATCTTCGTTATCTTGATTCTCCTCGCTATCGCCTGCCTCGCTTTCCCTGTTGCTCCTTCCCTTCTGTTGTTCGGCATCATCCGCCTTGATGCGCTCTGCATCCGCTATATCGTCCATGGTGATATGTCTCGAGCCCTCCGCACCCATACTCTTCACGAAGCTCTTCATCGCCTCCACCGAGATCTCCGCGTCTGCATCCAAGTCCATCGCGCCCACGCCGTTCAATACGTCTTCCACCTCGTCGTCGCTCGACTCGCCAAAGTTGACATCCGAGTCGCCGCGGCGCTGCTCGGCCTCGCGCGGGTCGCGCGCGCGCCCCTCACGCTGCAGCTGCGCCTCCGAGACCGCCGCGCCGAACGCACCGAGGTGCCGGGGCATCCGCCGCCGTGGTTTCTTCGAGCGCTGAAGCAGGGAGCGGGGGCCGCCCACGGGGAACAGCTTCCGGGCCTGCTTCTTCCGCGATGAGGGCTCGAAAGAGAAGGACATAGAGTCTAGGGACGGAGGTTCCGCAATGACACTAGCTTCGACTTCCTGCGATTCGATGGCAAATGTAGTGGCTTCCTGCGTGTTCTCGTGGGCCGATTCGTGGGCTGATGGCTCTTCAGAAGGTAGATTGGTTTCTGGGACGCTCGGAAGCGTAGATATTGTAGTGTTCGTGATAGTGTGGCGCTCAGTGAGCTCGCGGCCAGTGAGGATAGATGTTGTTGTGATAGTTTCCAGGGTTGAGGTGACCGGTGCGGGCGTCGTCGTCCGGCTGAGGCTGATGCGGGGGTGAGGAGCGACGTATACGATGATTTCCTCGTCGTCATCTCCGAGCACTTCCATCCGAGCAGTTGCGACGGGGATCGATCGGGCAGCCACCGGGGCGGGCGTAGTGTCGACGTAGAAACAAGAGGAAGTCTCTTTCATCTTGCTCTCGGGTGCAAATGCTTGTTCGCCTGACATGGTGGCGGCGATAGCGTCGACTGTTGCCTGCATCTTGCCCACGTCGGCGAAATCTATTTCTTCTATTTGTTCCTCGTCCTCAGACCTGTTTCCACCGTCGCCGCCTTCCGGTTCGCCGCCAAACACACGGGCGACTTGATCTGCAGTCGGGAGATGACCCTTCTCATTGTCGGCTAGCGAAATCCGTCAGTATACTCTGGATAGCAGGACGCAAGTTAAAGAGTGACGAGCCTACTGGTTCCACGAGAGGTTGTAGAATATCTTCCTCTTCCTGGAAAAGCGTGGCCGAGTGTACTGAACGTACGAAGATGATTGGTTTCAAGAGGGGTCTGTCTTCATACAATAGCCTGGAAAGCGGTGCACCTGCTCGCAGCTTGGAGGTCGGTTGCCCTCTGCTAGGACCGCCGCGTCCGCGAGAAGACCGGTATCCGTCGTTGTCATCTCCTCGGCCCCGTCCTCGGAAAGAGACTCGACTGCGAGGGCTATCTGTGCCGCGAATGGCAGGGCTATCCCGACCTGAGCCGGGATAAGATCCTCGTGCTCGTCCACGAGCTCTAGGGGTGCCGTTGTACGTGAGACCTATCAAAGTCGATCAACACGAACTTTCTTGATCTGCTCCAGGAGTCGAAACGCACCATCTGGCCATGTCTGCACGGCGAAATCTAGGTCATCCACGGAAGGAGCACCGCCTCTGCCTCTACCACCTCCACGGCCCCTACCGCGTCCGCCTCCTCGGCCTCCCCGACCACCTCTCCCGGGAAACGATTGGCCGCCTCGCCCGTTGCCTCTAGCCATGGTTTAAGTTATACAAGATATGGTTGATCAAAAGATATCAGAGTAAGCAATACAAGAAACGGGGTTATATGTTCAAAAATGCAGAAAAGAGCGGCGGTTTCTTGTGAGTCTAAGTATGAACAAACTTCGCAACTGACTGGCAGTGGTCGGTAGTGACAAAGAGACGCCGGCCCAAGGATGACAGTAGTTTCCAAATTGGGAACGTGGGCGTCACGGTCCTCATTCAAGCCTGCGTGTCTCAAGGCGCGTCTTCATATTGTTACCCTCCTGGTGCAGCCACGATGGGCTTTCAGTCAAACGAGCAGGTAGTCCACGACAAAGTCAATTTATCCCGTCTTGTCAGACGACTGGAGAAGACCATCGCTGCGGAGGAGTGGGGCACAGAAGACTTGTCGCCGCGTGCGACATGGATGAAGACGCACCAGACACTACAGGTGTGCATGTACTCTTACGCTGTTGGAGTTTGCGTATGAATTCATCTTTACAGAAGCTGAAGTATGCCCGGAAGCTACTGGATAATGTAGAGCTACACGAGAGTGATCAGTACGTCCGAGTTATGACACCACACCTTAACAACTGACCAAGTGATCATAGGAACGCACTGCAGGGATACGATGACCTTCGCTCCAATCTCGCGCGATTGCACAACGTCGTAAGCCAAGTGAACGACCGAATCAAGCCACCGTCAACGCGACTGGCACCCATACTGCCTACCTTGCCATTGCCCAAACTCTCGAAGCCCCCTGCGCCCTCAATACACATCTACGACGACTATACAGCGGGAAACACACAACACGATACATCTGGCTACGACAACGAGCTCGCTGCTGACAAGCTACTATCACCGGTGGGAACACTGCTGAACACAACGCCAGTCAGTGCCACCCTCCTTCCCGCAGATCCTCCATCCGCCGCGGCTCCCTCAACGAAGGCTACTCCCGTCTTTCTCCAGAACTCGTATTCGATCCAGGAGGAGCTTTCTGCGCAGCTCGCGCAAATGGCTACACAGTTGAAGCGCAACGCACAGCACTTCTCAGAATCGCTCGAGAAGGACAAGGCACTTGTGCAGGAGACGCAGGAGAAGCTCGAACGCAATCACGATGTCATGAGCAAGGAGCGCGTCCGGGTGCGGGACCACCACTCAAAGAGCTGGGGGACCACATGGCTCGTAATGCTGAGTATGTTGGTTGCCCTTGTCGGGTTCATTCTCACTTTCTTCGTCATTCGTCTCACTTGAGGCACGGTCATACGGAGATGTAGTATTATCGTTACCGGTTACCGTCGCAGATGAGGACTGTCTTTCCTCCTGTTTTCTATTCAGTCGACATGATTTGGATACTTCACCTGCAAGCCATCGTTGCAATATCCCACTTCATGGCAAGGACCACTCGACGTGTTATACTAGGATCTGCCAGTCAAGAATCGACGAACGCCTTGCCCATGGGGAAAGTATGTGAGCAAAATATTCATACAGTATAGTATTATTGATAGTACAATAGCAGTATCCGATGGTCCTGCTTGTCTTGCTCTGTATAACTGTGTATCCTTGCGATGCGATGCTATAGGAGTATGAGGTATGTGGAATGCAGTCGTGTGATCGTGATATCCGTGATGGTCGTCATACTGTGTGTAGAGCAGGGTAGATGGTGGTAGATGGTGGACGTACTCTAGCGCAGGCTGAGACATCGCCGCCGCACCCGGGTAAGCCATGGCATGTTTGTCGTGAGACCCCTAATGTTTTCTTCAGGCACTAACGTAAGGTCTCTGCGCGGATCGCTGGGCTTCCGGTCCGGCGGCGCAAGTCCGTACGATATCTATGACATGGGCGGCCCGTGTGGTGAGCATTCGTGTGCAGAAGTGCCCGATGGGCTGAGCGTACCCGTAGATCAGTTGTCATGTGTATGGCGACGACCCTACCTACTGATGCCTTCGTGTCCGGGCCCATGACAAAATGCACCTCGTCCCCTAGCTGCCAAAGCAGAGCCAGCATGAGCACGCCGCCAATGCAGACGCAAGTGATGCACACGGACCCTATATCTCGTGTGGGCGTCGAAGTCGGCCGCCATGGTCAAGGTCGGCCTCATGAAGCTTCAAGCTGACGGTCGTGGGTTGTCCGCGGTATGTACATACACCGCACGCATACATGTACTGTTATTCGCCAGACCGGTGTGCCGCGACGTCATTCGCGGCCCCGCAGCCTCGTTTCCGGTGTTGAGAGGGCCCGAGAGGGGCCCAGCCTAGTGTGCTGTGTAGAGAGCCTCACCTGACGCCGGCTATCTCCTGATTACACCGTGCTCTGTGTACCTCTTGCGATTCTTACGTACTTGAGCTGTGCACTGCAGGTCGATAAGTAGAGCGGGATTTCTCGATCGATACGTGCAGCAGAGATGTAAGTTCAGGATAGCAAGCGTCAGTTGGCCAAACGAATGTATTCCTAAGGATCCTGAGCTAATCTATTTCGATGAGCGGACAGCGGGACTTCCGGAGCTTAGGCCAGCAAGTAGTAAGCGGTGTCGAAAAGGCCTATCTACGCACACAAGTTTCCGAAGCTGACAACATTCAGTATAGATCAGTCTGCGGTGCGCGGACCTCTCCGAAGGTTCTCCTGCATGCCAGGCCTAGAGCCCGCGCGAGCATTCAAGATCCGGCGGGTATATGTTGCACTTCTTGCAAACGTCCGGCTCTTCCAAGGCAGGGTTGTTTGAGTTCATCGCTGAAGGCAAGAAAACAAGCAATTACAAATGGGATGTTCGGACATTGAGAGTCGTGATAGACCCCGGAGTATTGAAGGTCTTGAGGAGGTCCGAGCAAGCCAATCATCCTCCCCACGTTCTTTGCGGAGGATATGGGACACTGTGCAAATGGGCGGTTAGCAGTGTTTTCCGTGTACAATTCGTGTAAAGAAGCAAGGACGGTAGGCTCTATCAGATGTCTCGTACTTTTGCGTTTCATGCACTGTGCGATGCCGTATATTGGAACCGCCTCCGTGAGTCTCCTAGGCACTCCGGTCCTGTGCATTCGGTCCGTTATCGACGAGGAAGGTGCGCCGTGTCACGGGAACAGAAGCAGAAACGTGAACCGCAATGCATCTAGGGAGACTAACAATTAGTTATGATCGAGAGACGTGCATACAGTGCCTCCTTGTGCAGTGTGCACTCAAAACGCGAACGATGATGCCTGCACACAGTCGTGTAAGCGGGTTGCACCCCGGGGAAGGATCGATGCATCGTTCATCGCAGGGTAGATGGATTATCATCCATGACAGCTGATTTGAGGTCGCTTCTACGTATGCGTTGCACCCAAAGAAAGCCTTTCTATGGTCGGCCAACTGCAAGGGAAGGAACTCTCATCGTATTCGAATTGCGGACGCATTAGGAGAACACAGCCCGCAGGCCGCGGTGTAATCTAGCTCCCCGGATCTGTGCTCTAGGAGTCTCTGGAGAAGCAAACTTTACGCAAGCGATTGGGAGAAACGGGAGAACACCACCTGAGACCTAGGATTTTCCCAGCTGGCGCCGCACTATTGTATGCGATCGCCGTCTTGGGGGTCTGTGCAGACAGGTGCAGCACAACGAGGAGCGCTTCATGCGTCGGAGGAGGATCCCCATGGCACGACTAGTAAGTCTCTTGACACTCATCACAGTGAGTTGTGCGCGTAGCTGACCGAGATTGTGGGATACCTGAGTCTCATGAAACGGCTAAATATGATTGTTGCGCACATACCGAACATTATTCTGTATAGTGGCGCATAGCTCAAACTCTACAATCCAACCAATCAGCATCTCCCAATTACTAGCTTGGAGCATTATACATACCTGCGTACCCTTGCCTCGTATGAAAACCCTGCCCACGACAGCTCAGGCTCTGAGCGTGGCTTGAGCTCATGCCAGCGGAAGCGTGTACTGCAACTGGGTAGCTAGCAACTGAGTACGTTCGCATCGAGAGCAGCAGTGTGGGAGATCTCTTCAGCAGAAGGGCGCGGATGATTCGTGTTCTTGAGAACTACAGGCAGGGTCGTGGTAGGGAAAGCGCTTTGGCTGTGAACAGGACCGGCGCATGGCCTCGAAGAGATCGGGAAGCATGTACATGAGAAGCGACATGTGTTCTTGCAGACATTGCACCACCGTATTTCACATCATGGGGAAGGAGGCATGAGAGAGGTATTCATCCATAGAGGCCTAGACATATGGACACCAACTCACTTGTCGCCGCAGAACGTCTTCGTGAGCCAGCTGACATCCAGTGCATTGGCCACGACTACAGCGGCCCATACAGATGTCAGTGGTTCTGCCTCGATGCCAGTCGTACCGAACGCATCTGTGGAGCGGTATAGCACAGGCTACAGTCACTTGACGGACCCTATAGCGCCGCACACACCGATCACAGCAATACAACGATTGCGGAGGTGCCTGCTTGCCGCGCGCCAACGTTCACGGTGTGGGAAGACTAGCAGGCGAGACGGCCCTGTGCATGTACTTCGCCGTGTGCTCTGGACCAGTGGGCACTGCCGAGGCTCGAGGGTGTGGAGCGCGTTCGATCTCAGGTGTGCTTCCTGTCTTTCTCGAGGAGGATTCGGTGTAGTATCAGTTTGGCCCAAGGGCCGTCACCATGCAGGTATGCGAGCGAGCGAACGCGTCCAACTACAACGAGACTTGGCATTTGTTCACCGCAGCTGGTCATCCGCCTGCACACGTGATCACGGGCTATTCGTCGTCGAGTTCTGTGACATACTTCCAGTGAACGAACGCACCCCCACATTGCCAGCTAGTGCATATTTCAATTACTCACACCCTCTGTAAAGGCGTCCAGTGGGAACTAGTGCTCTTCGGCGTGAACCCATCGGCCGCACACTGAAATATTTGAACTGGGCCATCAGCAGACTAGAAGCCTCATTGAGTACTGACGTGATACGCACCGTGTTTGACCGACCACGTCTAGATGCACAAACGGAATTGCAGTATACTGGGGCGTTTGTAAACATCTAGGGACGCCCCCAGAACCCCAAGCCTCCCAATATCTGGTCTATCGAATATCTGGAGCGCCTACTAGCTTGCTGTGATGGGCGCGGTCGGTAAGGTCAACCTGGGGTATCAGAACACTTGCAGTACGGGGGGATGATCGATCAAATGAAGCAGTGGCATATCAACGAGGCGGATCACAGAAGGCTCTTTGAAGAAGGAAACGTTTGAGAAGAGTGATAAGTATTGCTGGCGAGGGTGAGTGGATGGCTGTGGAGCTGCAGTACGCGTGGTAGTGTGAGGGACTCTACCTCCGCTGTTGGGCTGGTACTAGAGACCTCTTAAGATATGCGCAAGGACTGTGCAATCGCGATGAAGGCTCACTTTTGTTATAAATGCCAATCTTCACGATGGCATCGTAATTGTGACTTGCGGGATTTTGTCCAGTGGCTGCAGAAGAATGACTGCTGCGGGCGTGTTAGGTAGCATGCGTAGCCTCTGAGAGATATTAGCTATCGGCGATGTGTGTGTATGGGCTATTCTCCTAACGAGCTGGTGTTCGTTCCTTTACTGTTGAGAGGTCATTGTATACCGCAAACCCGCACCTCGATATTGGAACGCCTCGCCCATGTAGGATGCTGATCCGCGGCAGACGGACACTACGTACGGCAGCGTACCCCAGCAATCTGCACGCGAAGCACGTAAAGGATCGGGGTACTACTGGTTCTCGTGGTCCTGATTGAGCGACGTCTGCTGGTTGCCATTGCTTCCTAAATTCCTCAACGGACGAGGTGCATGATGCATGTGCCTTGAAGCTTGAAGGTTCACGGCAGTATGCCTCGAGTATGCCGGTAACGCCAACCCGCCGTCAGCTTTGAGCAAGCTTCTGGGACTGCGGTATAAGTACGCCGCCGCCCTCTTTGACTGAACCAGGAAGCGTCCTCGGGTGCCAAAGTTGCACTAATGAATGCAGAAAGAGAGTGTCGCTTTGATCAGAGATGGAAGTAGAGAAGGAAATGAGCAACTCGCATGCAGGTCAGATTGCCTCATATGTGCGTCTCCGTCTCCTATAACAGCGTCACCACAGAGTCGGGGTCTTCTTGTGACGCTCGATCTGAAGAAGATGTGCCCAATCGTTCGAAGCGGCGTAGCTTCCTCGATGCTGCGGCAGTTGCGCTGTTCGCCCTTCGTTACAACGCGTCACCGGCGTGGGGCTCAGCTGCCTCACCTTCCCCAAGAAGAGAAATAGCAGGTCCGGTCGCGGAGCCGAATGTGCTCAAAGAGGGGTTTCCGCCAGTCGTCCCTCGGTGTTGAGCGTAAGACGGATCTCCAGCGGGTCTGGCAGCATCGTCACTGCACCCAGTGGAAGCGGAGCCCGGGATGTATTTCTGCACGGTACGACCTGTGACGCAAGTCTATCGAAATGCGAAAGTCCTGCAATGGTAGTCCATGTCCCTCATTCGGCGGACTCCACTGCGTGGCGGCACAGGGACGTAACCTACGGTCAAACATGAGATCAATGTGGGTTTAGAACCGAATTGCATGAGCAGCGAATTGCCTACAGTGACTCCGCGTACGTCAACTACTCGTTATTTTGTCATTTGACACGGCGTAGGACGCAAGGCAGGCCTACCCGAGCATATCAAGCCTGAGGATGATCCGCTGCTGAAATGTGTCATACTCCGCGTAGAACATAGGTCATGCGAATGAACTTGCCAACGGCTCGCTCGCTGATGTCCAAGACAGACGCGTATTCTACGTCACCGCCTTGCATCAGCGAGTGAGCGTGCCGCGTACTGTGCGTCAGCATCAATTGCACACATACATACGATGAGCATCGGACCCGGCGTGGCTGTGTGTTCTACGATATTCCGAAGAAACATGTGTTCGTTGCCACACAGTACAGCGCCGAACACAACCATCTGTTCCAAGCAATCGTCGTCATCGATGTGGGCGCGTTTCCGCAGGATCCTCTAGCCTCTAGCAACGCGAGAGATAGACACAGAGATACGCGCCTTACTACCGGGTCTCCTCGTACAAGTAAGCACGGAGGATCTGCCTGATACTTGACGAGACGACGAATGAGGAGATATTGGACGGCGCGCAGAATAGGGCACGAGGTGACTCGTGCCCGCAGCCTGGTAAAGGTCACCAGGTGACGGCACTGTGAAAATGCATGAATTATTTTGGTCAGGAGCTGGAAGAAACAACCGTGTACGTAGACACAACATATCTGTTGTGTTCAGTCAGCGTCACACCGCCTTGTCGTCGCGCGCGAGCGTGACTGTCACCTCACTGTCCGGGCTGGTTTTGCCGGGGCAACGGATCATAACGACCCGTTGTCGGGCCGTCGCGTCTCGCAGACTTTGGGTTTCGCTGCGATCTGGGTTCTCCTTCCGTGATCGGGCCATCTTCCCACCGCCGCGGATGGTTTTGGGGTGAAGGAAACAAAGCTATATCCCGGCCGATGCGGGGTTGCTTTGAATGCTTCGTGGTGTTATAGACGGGTCTACAAGAGTAACGATGGTTACAACATGTACTCGCGGAGAGAGGGTGCAGTCGGCTGAGAATACTCATTAAGGATGTCAGTGCGGGGTGGGTATTCAAGCTGCCGGCGGGAAGTCCGGGGCAATACCCGAGAATCCATTTCTAGATCTGTGATTGGCTGGAGAGCCGGTTGCCCCAGGCCGGCATGGAGACCGGAGCCTAGACCGGTGGACAATTCTGGGGTTGCACGATTAAGGATGTTTTATTTGTACGTAACCGTGTGTGCCTATTTGGACAACACTCGGGCGGGAAATAGATGGACGTAGCCCCTGCCCATCCCTACGACCCTCTACGACCACCTCTCGACGACCGCCGACACCCGCCCACGACGCCCTCAAGACCAACGATAACGAGCACTGCCTGAAGTGCGCGTTTTCTACGCAGACTTGTCGTGTAGGCCTCGTGGATCACGTACGCCATCGACTTCGAACCCAGCGAAGCCCGTGCTATCCTTCTTTGGCCATGAGCAGCTTCACGTCCTCGTCCCTTTTTTCGTCGCGTTATCAGGCGCATACAGCGTCTGTCCAAGATACGCGTGCAAGTCAACAGATGTGCTGCGGTGAACCAAAGAGCGGAGACAAGACCCGGAGACGGGATTGGGAAGGCTTGTCGAAGGCACAAGTTGGCTCGACCTCACATATTGTCGGCCCAGCCTATCGGGAAGATCAGCCTCGTTCGCCTATCTTATTGAATCGTCACGGCCGTCACTGCGCGACACCGCGTTCTCCGTCCTTTTCCGACAAAGGCTCATTCTGTCGGCCAGACTTTGGCTCAGACGCACCCAACGAGGCGCCCCCGGCCGTCCGTACCTCGGGTAGTCCCCGCGTGCACTCGTCCGTCCAGGTCCATCATCCCCACGCAGCTGCCGAGCGCGATCCCAGTGTTCGGCCACTGACACGCCTGGCTCGTTCACAAGTACCAACAGCCCTCCACATCACCCCCGTCGTCCCTTCTCCTTCCTCGTCTCCCCGACCCTGCTCCCCTGCGTTCCCCCGTACTCCTACCCGGCAGCCACCTTCGGCGCGAGTCAACCGAAACAGATTTGGTGTCCAGCTCTCACACTCGCCTTCCGTCTCTTCGCTGTCCAGTGCTGGTATCCCCGTCGCCGGACTGGGCGCTGCCTATGAGGAGCCGTGCACGCCGTCGCCCTCCCCACGCTTGCAACAGGCGCGGTACTATAGGTCAGTGGCCGTGTCATACTTAACTGCTTCTGGATTTTCGTGCATGCGTGGGTATGAGCTCGTTCCTGCGTCAATTGCGCCAACTTTATCCACCGCGCGAATTCTCTCGTTGGGCTTGGATCGGAAGCGTTAAAGCGTCTTGACACATTCGGTGCGAGGCGACCTCGGCCAAATTAGCATGGGCTTCTGTAGCTCCAGCGTTCCTTTCCCTCACCCGCGCTTGGCTATGTATTGTCGCGTGCCCTCCCCATGCCCGCTCTCACTTCACTTCATATATATCCTCCCTCATGTCCTTGATGCGTCCCCCTCCTAGTTCATGCGTGCTAATTATTCCCACAGAGCAACACCACCACCTTCACCTACGTTCCTCCTCACGCATAGCATAGCTGCCCGGCGTGCACGCCCAACCCTAGCCATGTCGATGCAGATCCACGCGCCGGCTCCCATCATATCCACTGCTTCACGCTGCATGTCGCCACCTCTACCGTCAGTGGCAGGCCCCAGCGCGCGTGGTCGCTCCCAGTCTAGAAGACCCACTTCTCACTCAAGACAGAGCAGCCCCCAGGCAGCACAACTACAACCGTCACGTCCCCATATGGCCAGGCCTTCAAGTCGTTCTGAACGTCTTCTTCGTGACACCCTTCGTCGTGCTGAGGAACATGACCGGATGCTCAACGTCCACCCCCTTCCCAGTCCGAAGCTGTCGGGGGCATCCCTGCCTGGCTCGCCGTTCCTCGCTCCCACGGGCACCATGCTCATCAACAGCAGCCCCCCGTTGAGCTCACAACAAAGCAGGCGTCATAGCCGTAAGAGCACCGCCTCGTCTGCGGCGAGCATATCCTGCGACCTCTGTGACCTCCATTTCGACAGCATTGGTGCGTCGCTTGCTGAGCGGGATGCTGACGATGAAGACGACGACCTCCATGGCTGGTCTTCCATACGGGCCGGCACTTCCGCGTCATCGTCATCGTCCGGGCACGGGCCCGTCCACACCTACTTCCAGGGCACGCCTACGCAATCTGGCCCCTCCCGGACCCGTAATGTTGCTCAGAGTGCCCGTGCCAGCGATGGCGTACATACGGACACAGCTCAAGTTGCATATGGTACCCCGAGCTCGCCTTCTCCCGCACGCACACGCTTGCAGTGCTCGGCGCCCTCGGCGCCGCACATTGGCCGAGCCTCCCACGCACAGACTACATCCCCGGAGCATGCTCCGCACGATGCCGTCTTAAGGCACAAGCTCGAGGGCGTACTCAGGGGTGCGAAGGAGCAAGAACGGAGAGGGAAGAGCACGGAGCGGAGACACAGGGAAACGGGGAGCAGCAGTGGGAGTGGGAACTCGATGGCGAGCAGCAGGAATCTGAGTGCTGAGAGTGACCTCTTCTACGCCATCGGCGAGGTAAGTAGCCATCTGGCTGTATGCGCTGCTGCAATGGATGCTGATCATTGTGTTCGTTGTCCAGTCGAGTGTTACGTCGCTCTCATCGGCGGACTCGAAGACGAACCTGACGGCCACTGCGCGTAGTCGCGGCAGCTTCTCCACGTCGAGTCGGCCGCATGTGCAATCTCGCTCGCTCATGAACTCGCCGTCGACACCGTCGAAGCAGCTCAGCTCCCCTCGAAGCCAAAGCTCTGCGAATCCTCTAAGTCCTCTCACACCACCGCCCACGCCCCCTTTCAATGCTCGCACGGCGGCAGAGCGTTGCCGAGCGATGGATGGCTACGTATCGTTTGCCAACATCGAGGGCTTGGGCGTCCCGGAAGGCGCAGTAGACGAAGACATGGATGATGACGACGGTAGGGCAGGAATGTTGTGGCGCTGGTTCTACGCGAAGAAAGGGAGAGGAAGGAGCGAGGACACCGGCAGCTTCAGTGTCGCATCTTGAAGGTCCACCAATGCCATCGAATTGAACAATGTTTGACGGCCCGCTTGGACGTTTCTCCGCACATCGTACTCGAAGACTATGCTCCTATGCTCGACTTTTCCCTCCCTTGCTTCATCATTCGTATGTTTGATCCACTCACTACCGCAACCGCATTCAATCAATCTGTCTACTCCCATCAACACACTTCTCACCCACATCATGACTCATCCGCACGCACCCCCAACACATCCGCATCCGCATCAACTGCAATACTCCCCGAGGCCACTCATCGATGCCCACCTTTTTACGAACATGTGCTTTCCCGCCGTTCAGCTCGCGAGGGTCTGGGCCGCCTAGTGCGCTAGGCACTACATCTGCCGGCTCCGCTCCAGCACGCACCAAAACCCGGTCAGCTTGCACGAGCTTACGACGACCCACGGGGCGCGCAATGCGCCGCCGCCGTTTACGTTTGTATGACCTCAACGTTCGACACACTTGACGACACCGGATCAGCATCAAGGATGCCTGTCTATAGATTTTAGACCTCACGACTTAGCTGCTGATGTCGGGCTTGGTGTTCTGCTGGATATATACGCTGGAGGGAGAGCAGTACGTCGCTCGGCTTGAATCACTTCTTTGGGATGTTTTCACTTTTCTGTATGTCTGTCTGGAACACTGTAACCTTATCGTCTGCATCGTCACTACAGTAAGCCAGCAATATACATCGGCGCTCGGCGTCGTTCACGATACTGAAACGGGAGTGTGCATTGCGTGAGGCGTGCTATGACATGGGTGGGGACGCTAGTCACAATCATTACAAGGTACGGACAGACGTCTCCATGTTGTGAAGCTACGTTGACAAACAACTCCACAGATATGCAATGTGCGTCAGGCCTGCAAATTGGGGACTACCCCTACTTGTTATGCACATGTATTTATAGCTACGACCAAGTACAGAGCTCGACGTCGACGCAGTAAGCATATGTACCAGTGCAATTGATAGTTCAGACTGCAGACTCACGTGGTGGTCGTAGCTTCATAGACGCAGCCTCGCGGCAGTCGTGCGCCCAGTTACCAGGCCCTGCGGTGAGCGTAAGACAGCGTCCACCACACTCACCGGACACATCAATTGGAGCAGCGTGGATAAGATGGGAAGCGAACTCTGTCCTCCGAATCGTCGGTGAAGCCTCAGGAAGCAGCCGCTGAGATCTATCCGACGTTCCAGAGCATCGGCGGGCGGCCGCCCTGCAGGGCCTGCGGATTCACGGCGCGCCAGTCGAGGACCAATGACCAGAAAAGCCTCAGAGTCGCGTGTGCGGTATGGTGACGACACCCGGTGGAAGCGCGTGAGATATTTCGAGAAGGGCAGCACGATCACCCGTGCCGCCGTTGGGCGAACTTCCACCTAGCTCGTGGGAGTACGCCAGGGCCGTATTCGCAGAAGCTCAGGTAGGTGGTGACGTCGTAGGACACATGGCCTTTTGCGGAATGTGTCTCCCCCCGAAAGGCTCGGCTGGCAGAGGTGTGCCTTCTGTGAACAAGAATTGCTCGCGAAGGCGACTAGGCAGAAATGGTCGGCGGCGATCAAGTCTAGACTAGCGAGCAGGCATGGGTCACCATATCGTCGCACCCTTGAGTGCGTTCATACCCTGTGAGTGGATAATTCAATCGCTCGACCCGTAACACATACAGACGTAGCGGTCGGTTATCTTGCGCTGGGCCACTGGTCTTGCGTTCATGTCCGTGCAGTACGTCCGAGCCCGCCGCATCTGGGTAATGATACTCCTCCCAAGGGTATTGCAGTTCCACGATGCACCTTTTTGCACCGATACCAGAATCATCGGTCCACTGAACGATAGCTGACCACTGGTTTACGTGTGGTGCACAGCGACGGTGATCGACCAAACATCTTCAAGACACCGTATTACCAAGTCAGTCGACGCCAACGTGCACAGTGCGACGCCTAACGTCTCTCCTGGGAGAAGATCAGCATGACGTAGCCCCAAAGCAGAGTGCGCATCGCTCACGGAAGTGGGTGTTGAAGTCCAGATGTCATACCCATAAACCGAGTAGAAGTATAATTGAACGGCTTCCACGGCTAGACTGAACAACTATTGTGAAGTCAGAAGAGCTGTGACTGCCGCCTACGCGTTGCCTGTAGACTAGCCCGTGTCGGTAAAGGTGTTCACCCGCGGAAGCCACTCGTTGAATTTGCACAGCACATTCCCTGGCTCTCCGTCGCCTTTCCAGATGACATCGACAGCGCCGCGCGACAAACAACATCGATGATGCCTCGACCCTTAAGTAGTCAGTTGGTGCGCCACTCTTTGGTAGGTACAAGTTTGAAATACTCACCGTGGAACTTCGATGCGGGTCCTTCCTTCCATACAACGTGCTTCCCGTAGAGTGGCTTACAAATTAAAATAACAACTAGTGCGAGCGTTTCCGTGTGTGGCACAATGGTTTTTGTCAAGTTGTACAGATGAGCGAGCTGCGAGATACATGTTGTGGCCCATCCCTCTATGATCCTAGCAAGTGACATCCTGGAAAGAGCCGATACGTTAGGGAACTACATGGGTAAGGTGCTCCACTCACTCGTAGGGCCGATGTGTTCTTGTTTTAGTAGTCAGGGGGGAGACCCAATGCATTCAAGATTGCAGGTTTGAGAGGCTTCCATGTCCATTGCGAGCCACGCTTCACCAAGGTTCCGATCCTCTCGCGACAGGTGTCGTCAGTATATCGATGGACGAGGCCGCTCCGGGTAATGTCTTGTAGCATAGGCAACCAGCGCGACTTCGGTTCGCCGTCGCCCGCTAGCGATTTTGAGATAGGGTCGACGACCCAGTCGCTAATTACAATTTCATTTGCATCTTGAGTGGGGTTATCGGTGGTAAGCATGATCTTCAATATGCCCCATCTGTGGTCGCCGAGTGTCGCGTTTAGAACGGTGCTCGTCGTCGTGAGACCATCGGCGACTTCACTCCCGTTCTCCAACAAGTAGGTCACCATCGCGAAGTCTGCGAAGTACGCGTCCTCCACGCGGTACGCCAGGGCGGGGTTCCCTTTGCAGTCTCGCCTATAGGAGAGCTCGACGACAAAGCACGTTCCTTCGAAGTCAAAGGGCGTCTCCGGGCTGGTCTTAATGGCATAGCCCACAGCAGCGTGCCATGCTCGCCGGAAGTGAAGAGAATGTGCGGCAGAGAAGTCGCCGAGGAGGTAGCCGCGGACCTCCAGGGACGGAAGGCCACGCGCGACATCGTTTGCTGCGCTTTCGCGGTCCCTTTCGCGTACATTTTGCATGCATTCGACGGTCGACAAGCAGGTGGATCTAGAGTGTCATGCATCAGAGATAATCGATACGTAAGACACTGGCGGCATCGCACTAACTTGTGTATCTTCCAATGCTTTTTCTGGCAAGCCCGACCGCAGTATACAACCAACTCGCATCGTGCACAAATGCTGAAATGTTCTCCAGGGGGAGGTGCCTTGCCGCAAAAATGGCAGAACGCGGACTTATCGCGGACAGGACCTAGGTCTGCAGCTCTGAAGTTCAACCGACGATGCGTAGACATATGAGTGTAAGCGATGATCAAGTTCAAGGGCTGGCGGGCCGGGGAGTCGATGAGTACAGAAAATTGATATGCCTTCAAGTTGTCACTGGCCTCACGTGGCCCTTACTATTGTCTTGTTGTAGAAACGCACAACTCCCTCCTCACTTAAGTACTCTCTACTATCGGACACTGGCAGTAACTGATGATAGAACTACTGGCAATGCCGGTGGGCCTTACTAATCGATGCGAAGCCATGATCGCACCTTCAATTTGACCTAGTGTCAGTTACCCTTCGCAACCTTTTATCATAGAGAATCCCCCCAGTGCAGCGTGTTCGCTGATCGGTGGGCTACTCAGCACTGAGCCATCCCGACAAGGTCGGGTTTGGAGCCGAAAGCATCCGGGGACCCCAAAATGTATTCGAAAATTGAAATCACCGGTCACAAATCCTATGTCGTAACCCTCTCCCCATTCACCCCACTGGAACTGAGTCACGCGTCTTGCAGGATCTCCTCGTTTGGCTTTGCCTCTGGGCATGGTTCTGGGCCGTTCGCAGTGAGCCAGAACGCCTTGAAGGGCATCTCCTTCGGTGGCGTGCAAGCCATCATCACGCGGGCACCAGAACCAATAGACCTCCGCAGGAACGCACTCAACTCTCTCGTCAGGCTCTCGAGGTACGCATCGTACTTCGCCAGGCTCGCCGTGAGATCCGATCGGCTGTCGAGCATGCTGCCGAAGTCGATGCACTCGAGCATCAAACGGACGAGGACGTGCGGGTTTAGGCGATGCAGAGTGGCGATCGCTTCGTCCCAGCGCTGCCACTGCTCCTGGACGGAGGCCAGGTCCTGGCCGTTCGAGCCGGGGGCAAGGTCGGAGAACATGATGCGGAGCTCGCGGAATTCGGGAGAGAATTTGCTGCTGAGGACCTCCAACGCGCCGTCTCTGCGCAGAATGCTTGCCACGCGGAGCTGCACGACCACGAGCCGCTTCAGACTGGAAAGGTTGAGTATGTTGGCTATTGGTACGGATGTCATATCAGCACTCATGCTTCTTCTGATGAACAAACGTGAACTCACTGGCAGGTGCGCCCGGTTTTGGCGGGCCTCCTACGACGATGTCTTGCAGGTCAAGCTTGACCAGGCCCGTGAAGCAGACCAGAAAGCCTTGCAACATCTTATGGTCCCCAAACCATATCGTCTGCAGCATGAGCGTACGTATCTGCGATGCGAGCGATTCGACGCTCGCCCTAGCTGTTGGTGTCAACGCAAGATAGATGCGCAGCCAGCTTGACCACGGGGATTCTTCCAAAGCCCGTGGAACAGCCATCGCCCAGACGACGTTAAAAAGACGCAGTGTATCAACGCTGAGCAGCTCTGAGAGTAGCGGGGGAAATTTGTTGTCCAACCATAGCGCCTGAACTTCAGCACTGGGCTCCGCATGGAAGAAGCAAGAGCGGCCGATGTTCAACATGCCTATGTATCGAAGTGGCCGGGTCGTGTGCGGCGCCTCGAGTTCGGAGAGGTTGTCGCAGTCTTGTTCGCAATGGAGGTGGGCCTGTACATTGCGAAAGATGTGCAGACGAGTGCTGACTAACAAGGCGGTGCAGGTCAAGCTGCAGGCGTCCAAGGATGACCAGTCGTTCCAGAGATGATCAACGATTCGGTCCCATGTTTCGAGTGGTAGATGTAATGACATCACTACAATACGCCAGTTCGATCTGACGTCAAACAAAATAGGATATGAGATTGGGTATTTACTTACTTCGAATGGCTCCGGTAAATACGAACCTCTCTGGAGGAGTGGAAAGGGATTCAATTTGACGGCGGAACGACTAACAAGGCGGAGCATCCTTTAGCATTCACGAGCGAGGTCATATAGTAAACGCCATACTCACAACAGAAACCGGTCTATGGCTTATCCTGACCGTCGATAGAACGGCTTATGTGCAGCGAAGAGGGCTCGCGGCAATGGGGGAGTACGGCTGGCAATGAGGAGAACTCACGGTCGAGGGGATGTGTCTCGTTCGCTCCCTTTATACTAGGACTATATCCACATCGTGGGCGCTTGATACATCGTGTCAGTCTGAACTAGAATGCGTGTCATAAAGGAACGTCAGTAAACAATGCAGACTCACCATGGCATACCTCATGGGACAGGTAAGGCAGCGCTCGTGCTGTTTGGCATGCCGAGCTGTAAAGATGTCAATGACAGAACTAACATGAGTCCATGAGAAGAAGGCAAAACTGCTACGCGACGCGAACGAGAACAATGGAATTCAACAGCACTAGAGACTGTGAATATTGTAGTATGTCTACATCAACATTATTGGCTATGGTACTGCGACGTTCCCCAACCTACATGATCATTTCGTACAATTCGTGGAAGCGTAATATCTAATCGACGTCCATCTCAGAAGGTCCCTGCGACTCTTTGGGAGCCTCGCCTTCCTGCTGGGGTTGCTGCTGGTTGGGAGTCTGCGTACCGCTCTTGGGCGTCTCCTGGCCAGGGGTCTCCACCTTTGGCGCCTTGGGCTTGGGCTTTGTGAGGATGGGCGTCGCAAAGTAGATGATCTCGTCCTTCCTCTTGAGCACCTCCACGGCAGTGAGCACAGGGTCAACGTCCTTCGGGCGCTCAGACTGGCGCGCGACCTGGTCCTCGAGCCACTTCTGGATGGTGGCGCACTTCTCGACGATCGACTGCTTGTCCTTCTCATCGATGTGCGAGTATTTCTCCTCTGTCGATGTCGCCTCAGACATGTACCGGTTGATCGTCTCGCGCAGCTGGCTGATAACGCTCAACCGTTGTTCCGCCTCCTTGAAGCGGTTTGTGATCGGGTCGCCGAGCTTCTTGAGTGCGTCGAGCTTCTCGACGTACGCAGACTTCGTCGCTTCCTCGCCCTCCTCAGTGTAGAGCCAGTCCTCAGCACCCTGGAGGGCTTTGAGGATCGTCTCCTTCTCCTGCGCCTTGACGTAGGAAGCGTAGCGCTCATCCAGACGCCCACGCATGTCATAGACGTACTCTTCGAGGGCATTTTTGCGGTCCTGTAAGAGTATATTGGTGTGATGCCATGCGAGGAGACGATGCGCGCGGACTTACCTCAGTATCCAATACAAGCTTGTCCGCAGCATGCATCTCAGCTTCCTGCTCCTTGAGCTTCTCGAGGACGGATGTATCCAGGGAGGTCGAGCCCCATACGAACGGAACATCAATCTTCTTGACCTTCTTTTTCTTCTTCGGCTGCTGCTCGGGCTCGCCGTCTACCTGCATAGGCAGCTCCTCCTCCTCGACCTCGACCTCGATGTAGGTCTGCTCGAAGCTTAGCACGCCGTGCTGGTTAATGCGCGTCCGTACACGGACAGTCGAGTGATCACCCTTCTCGTTGGGACCAACGTTCTTCGCGGTGAACTTCGCGATCCAGGGGTTGATGCCTCCAGGAAGGGCTGACGGCTCTGCGTACGTTGCCTCGATCTCGAAGGGCTGCTTGCGATAGAACGTAAGCGCCTTAGTCGACGGCACGCTGTTGCCCTTCGGGAAGACGAGTAGCTCAGTATCATCGTCGGGCTCGTCAGGCTGGCGTTCCCAGTGGAACTTGATCGAGTACGGGGTGATGTCGTGGATCGAGAAGTCACGCACGCGGAAGATGGGGGAGAGCATAGCGCAAGCGAACGTCGCACCACGCGCAGCTGCCTCGTCCTGGTTCAGTGTCGTCGAGAGGACCTTGCCCTCGAACACAGACTGAATCTTGGCGCGAACGGCGGGAATACGCGTGCAACCACCGACGAGCTCGATCGTGTCAATCTGGTCGAGCGTCACCCCAGAGTCGGTGAGCGCCTGCTGAATGGGGCCGGGGATGCGGTCGAGGACACCAGCGATGAGCGCCTCGTACTCTTCACGCGTCAGGCGGGATGTAGCATCGATGTCGGTCATGATCGATTCGACATTGAGCGGGGCCTCGGCGTTCGCAGAAAGCACCTTTTTCACCTTGTCGCAACCAGCGGCGAGACGGAAGGTGGCCTTCGGGCTCGAGAGCACGTCGATCTTGTACTTGCCCTTGAACTCCTCCGAGAAGTGCTTGACAAGGGCGTAATCAATGTCACGACCGCCGGCATGACGGTCGTACGCAGTCGACTTCACGTCGAGCCTGCCCTTGGAGAAGGCAACGACGGAGGCTGAGGTGGAGGAGTGTCCGACATCGACGAAGACGACGTGACGGGGGTTCTCCGGCTCGGGCAGGTCGGACTTGGTGATACCGTAGCCCAATGCAATGGCAGTTGTGTCGTTGATCAAACGAAGGCAGTTGAGTCCAGCGATCTGGGCGGCATCCAGCAGAGCACGTCTCTGGACATCGGTGAACCACCCTGGCACGGTGATAACGACGTCCGAGACACCGGTCTTGAGCTCATTGGACGCGATGTCACGGAGCTTGCCAAGGTACATGGCGGTGAGCTGGGTGACGGAGAATTGCTTTGGCTCGCCCAAGTAGGACACCTGCAGCAGCCTGGTCAGCATACCATATAAAGAGAGGTCTAGCAGCAGCGTTCAACAGGCTACCCAAGCTACGCCAAAACTAACGCAAACTGGTATGCGTCTCTCCGGAACACGCTGCTATACATGCCTGTGCAAAACATGACTTACCTGAACACCAACGGTACCGTTCACATCCACCAAGGTCGCATTTTGGAATTTCTTCTCTACTTCGTGAACCTCGGGATCGCTGAACGTTCGCCCGATCAGTCGCTTCAAGCCACCGATCGTGTTGCGGAAGTTCGAGGTCTCTAGCGTTTTTGCGGCCTCGCCTAGGGACCGTTGCTTCGGGCCAAAAGAAACGAGTGACCTGAGCGATACACAAATCAGCAAACCCCCGGCACTCCATGGACCTCCCAACATACGGTGTGGCCCGATTTGAGACTTCATTCACGATGATATCGATTCCTCGGTGTCGTGCAACACCAATCTACGGAAAGGTCGTTGTAGGTGATGTTAGATGAGACAGAGAGCAGGTGCTTGCCTTGCTGTGCAATGTACCAAGGTCTATGCCGACGACAGCCATGATGAAGATAGTGAAAGAGAGAAAGAGCAAACGCGTAGATTGTAACCCGATTGCGAGCAGTGGCGGCAGGCGCGCCTAAAAATACGAGGGTACGCAAGCGCCGGCGCCCCACTCGTCCTCGAGTGTGTTCGCCTACCTTCTAGGCAGTTCGGCCGTCTTTCCACCCCTCCCACTCATGATTTGGCAGGAGGGCACGGTACGGCGTGGATCGATATCGTGCATCGCTTCCTCGAGGCGCAGTCCGCACCGGAGCAGACGAGAAGCTACGGGTTCAGACTGCGAACGAACTCTTTCTTTCATGCTAGGTATCATCTTATATAAGGATATCTACCATTATTGTAAGTTAAATGCCCGCACAACTTGCGCTACTTTGCACTGACAGTGCCACTCACGCTTTCCGGCATTGGACCTTACTACTCGGCGTACCTATTCACTACTTATCCAACTATTGACCCATGGGAGGGTTACATCCGGGTGAATTCCTTGTAGGTTCGACACAAACCCCTCAATGCCAATTTCATTGTACAATATCATACTATCAGCTAAATTTGCCCACTGGGTCCGACCGTCCCAGTGGGTGCGTCGAGGGGCCTCATCGCAGGGAAGAGAAGCACTTCCTTGATGTCTAACGTGACAGATGGTTGTGAGCCACGAAGGAAAATAGCCAAGTATAAACGTACTTTGTGAATCGGTCAAGAACATCACGAGACGATCAATGCCAATGCCCCATCCACCTGTCGGGGGCAAACCATGCTCAAGACTGGGGACGGATCAGCCATCGCTCGTACGGCAACAACAACGAGACAACACGTACGCGTCAACAAAGGTCTCATCGATGCCTTGCGCTTCATCGTCGCCTTGCTCCTTTTGTCGCACCTGCTCCTCAAAGCGCAGCCGTTGCTCGAATGGGTCGTTCAACTCCGTGTACGCGTTGCAGAACTCCTTGCCACACATGAAGCCCTCAAAACGCTCACAGAGTCCTGGCCTCGAACGGTGCCACTTGGCCAGCGGTGACATCACTTGCGGATGGCCCACTGCCGATGCATGTATAAGTACCACAATAACCACAGCAATGCTTGATACTCACCAATGAACGCGGGAGAAATGCAAAGCGGTTCAATAAACTCGCCGACGAGCTTGTCGAGAAGCCTCGCGTTCGTTCGCGGTTCGCTGCAATCTACTTTGTGCTATGATGTAGTTAGTACATGAGTGTCCTTAAATTTCGAGTATCACGAACCTTGGCACATAGCTCACGTAAGAACGTGTTGGCTTCCTCTGTGTGAAGAGTCTCACCCGGCGGGAACTTGACACCCAACTTCTCCTCCAGCGTCTCGATCATGTCGTACCGCTTCCACGGCCGCTTGAACTCAAGGTTGTACACCTTGTCGCTGTCCTTGCCCTCCGGGTGGAACTGCAGCGTCGTCCCGCCGCCGGTAAGGTACTTCACCATGCCCTCCACCAAGCTCTCCGTCAAGTCCATGATGTCGTACATGTCTGCGTACGCCATGTAAAACTCGCAGATCGTGAACTCGGGGTTGTGTGTCAAGTCGATGCCCTCGTTACGGAAGACGCGTCCAATCTCGTATACACGGTCGAGCCCACCGACAACGAGCTGCTTCAGATACAACTCGGGAGCAATCCGAAGGTACAGGTCGAGGTCGAGGTCGTTGTGGTGCGTGACGAAAGGCTTCGCCGTCGCTCCGCCAGCAATCATGCTCATCATTGGCGTTTCTACTTCCAGGAAGCCGAGATTGTCGAGGAATCGGCGCATATAGTTAACGATCTTGCTCCGTGTGACGAAGATTCGGCGAGTATCAGGCGAGATGATGAGGTCTAGGTAGCGCTTGCGGTACCGCGTCTCCTGGTCCTTCAGCCCGAAGTGCTCAGACGGCAACGCGTGCAAGTTCGGTGCAAGGAGAACCATCTCGCTAGGGGCAATGGATAGCTCGCCCTTTTTCGTGCGTACGGGCATGCCGATGACGCCTACAATGTCTCCCCGCTTGAAGTTATCGTGGACATCGGCAAAGACCTCGGGTTCCTTGGCATCCCTGGCAGCATATCAGCAAATATACACTTGTGGGAAATCTGAAGGGTGCGGAAGGGCAGGAACCTCTGAAGAATCGCATCTGGATATAGTAGACTTACTGCTTGGTCGCCATGACCTGTACCTTCTGCCCCTCACCATGCAGATCGTAGAACCGCAGCGCGCCGAATCCACGGACAGTATGCACGCGGCCAGCAAGGCACTCGGTGACGCCTTGAAGCCTCTCGCCGGGCTTGACCGTGCCTTCGGACCCGTACTTCTCGATGTAACGAGGGATCGAGATGGAGACCTCGAACTTGTGCGGGTAGGGGTTCGGTGACTGCGTCTCACGCAGCTTCTGTATCTGGCGCGAGCGAAGCTCAAAGTATTGCTAGGGCGAGAGTTAGTGCAGCCGTGCATTCCGAAGGATAAAGTGCTCACATTCGGGGTCAAGTCATCCTCCTTCGGGCCTTCCGCCTTTGCAGGCTTTGCTGGTGCGGCTGCCGCCTTTTCAACAATCTTAGCTTCCTTCTCGCGTTGCTTCTGCCTCCTCTTCAGCTCCCTGTGCTCATCTAGCTGGGTCAAGTTGCGCGGGAGTAATTGGTCGCGATCGAGCTCACGTCTTGGATATCATCTCCCCCGTCACCGGATCCTTGTGTGTCCCAGCATTTTCTGTAGCCATTCTGCGAGTCTGCGAAGCTGGGTTGAACTTTCGTGGTAAGAGGAGAGGGCGTGCAGCTAATCTAGAGAAGATCAGCCTTTGCATCCCAAGTTTTTGGGTATCTATTTCGCGCCACGCCGAGTCACCCACGGAAGCCAGAATTACGTAATACCCAAATGCGATCGAAAGTGATTACTCGAGATCTTGAATTGGCCGGGGCTTGAAAGTAGACACTCCGCCGAGTCGGACGCCTCCGATCTGGGCGCCTATTAACGCACAGCTAGAGCCGCACAGACTCATACTTGGACCACACACCTCCACGACTGCAACTCCTCTATTTCACCTGCAATCATGTCTTCTGCCGACGAGTACTCTGACGACGACGTTGAATACTATGATGAGGACGACGAGATGGTCACCGACGACGACGGTGAGTACGGCGCCCTTACCGCATGTTCTGGGTGCTGATCAAGCCACCTCAGGATCGGCCTCTGAGATGGAGCTCGACCCCCTCGGCGATATCAACGAGGGATCCTCAAAGAGGAAAGTCTACGAGGTCGACTATGAGAGCCTCTCGCAAGCTGAGGTCGAGAAGCAAATGCAGGAGGACGTGGATTACATCACAAGTATATTCGGCGTCACTGTAAGTGGTTCACTGTGTATGTCGCGCGACCAATGCTCATCTAAGCCACAGTCCGATGTGGCATCCCTCCTGCTGCGGCACTTCGACTGGAACAGGGAGAAGCTCATAGAGAAGTACATGGACAACACTACTACAGTATCTGTAGCCGCGGGTATCATGCCTCCAGAGAAGGCGCCGAGGCGACCCGCTGCCTCCGGTGGGCGTTTGCACTCATCCTCTGAATGCACGAAAGAGAGCCTAATAGGTCCCCGCCGTTCTTCGCGGCGTATCGCCTCTGCAGCTACTAAGTCTAGCAAGAGCAAGGTTCTAGATCGCACCGCGCCACTCACGCAAGACGAACCCGCAGTTTGCCTGATCTGCTTCGACGACACCCAAACAGACTTCCTCTCCCTGGTCTGTAATCACAAGTTCTGCAAGTCATGTTGGGCCGCGTATATCGAAAGCAAGGTTAAGACAGAGGCGGAAAGTTGGATCACGTGCATGGCTGAGGACTGCAACGTCGTGGCTACCAATGGGTTCATCAAAGAAGCTCTTGCACAAGACAAACCCACCTGGGACCGATTCCACGAGCTGCTTGTGCGACACTATGTCTCGCACAGGCCAGAATTGAAGTATTGTCCGTACCCAGCCTGCACCCACACGGTGTCTTGTTCCCTCACGAAGGCCTCGCTAACAACGCAAGTCCCTATTGTTGCCTGCGGCAACTCGGCAGCGCACAAGTTCTGCTTTGGATGCAATGTCGACAGCGACCACCGTCCGGTTGTATGTGCTGTCGCGAAGATGTGGCTCCAGAAGTGCCATGACGACAGCGAGACGGCGAATTGGATCAAGAGCAATACGAAGGAATGCAGCAAATGTCAGAGTACGATTGAGAAGAATGGGGGATGCAAGTAAGTTTGTTGCATGTGCCTTTGGTACGTTACTCAGTAGGTTCAAGCCATATGACGTGTAAGAAGTGCAAGTACGAATTTTGTTGGGTGTGCATGGGTAAGCCGCATGTTCGCCATTCAACATCACACGAATCTGATAATGTGTGTAGGCCCGTGGTCGGAGCATGGCACCTCGTGGTACAACTGCAACAGGTTCGATGAGAAGGCCAGTAAGGATGCTCGCGATGCTCAATCCCGGAGCCGAGCTTCTCTCGAGCGTTACCTCCATGTACGTACATGCGTATATGTAAAGTATGGTGTTGTCGTAACGCGCGCTTGCACAGTACTACAACCGTTGGGCAAACCACGAGCAGTCAAAGAAGCTTTCCGTCGAGTTGTATGCGAAGACGGAGAAGAAGATGGAGGAGATGCAGATGACATCGGAGCTCTCGTGGATCGAGGTCCAGTTCATGAAGAAGGCCGTCGATGAAGTGATCAAGTGCCGAACGACGCTCATGTGGACTTACGGTATGGCGTACTACCTGGACTCTAGTAACGAGAAGGAACTCTTCGAAGACAACCAACGGTACGCCCTAGGGTTCTATGTCTCTCACTCAAAGCTGACCGATCACCAGTGATCTTGAGCGCGCTGTTGAGGATCTATCCGAGTTGGTCGAGGGGCCACTCGACCCTGAGGTCATCAAGACACTTCGTCAGAAGGTTACTGACCGGACCGTACGTAGACTCCATTGATCACTTGCGTAGCCCCGACACTGACGATTGTTGCAGGTATATGTCACCAAGCGCAATGAAATCATGCTGGAGGACACGGCGCGAGGTTTCCTTGAAGGTCGCTGGACATGGAACCTCCCGGTCGTCGGCTTGAACTAATCGTCCCACATTCTTCCCTTCTGCCGAATCTCCGTCTCAATCTCGTTGTGCACCACCTGTCCGCCGCGTCGTTGTCACCACATCACCGTTATCCCTCTCCAACCACAAACCCGGCACTTGCACTAGTTGCTCGCACTACCGCTTCACATAATGGCTAACTTGTGAATACAGTGTATCTATGGACCTTTTGTACCAGCATGTGAATTGTATACAATGTTCCGGATGTCCATCCCGTTTCAACAATCCCCGCCATCTGTGCGAGACACCGTCAACAGTCATCGTCACCCAGGGCCGCAGCATTATGCATTCAGGTTGGCCTCAAGACTGCGAGGTGTATATGGACAAGTCTGCTCCGTTTGCATGGAGGCGGAAACGTACGCGTTGTACAGGTCCTTGTTGTGATGAAACCTGGCCTTGCCACAGGGGCCATGGAGAAGTGCACAATGATCATCGTGTCAGGGGCAATGACCGCCCACCTTCCGCCGTCGAGCTTGCCATCGATCAAGTTGGTCAGAGTACTCTTTGAGGGTACAGGTACCCAACAGTGAGAATAATATTCGTCTGAAGCTACGCCGGTGGGTGGGTCAATCCCGACGCTCCTCACGACAAGATGTCGTTTCAGTGAAGAGCTGATCCTTCTTGTTGAAGAGGCCGTCCGTCTATCGAAAGCGACTGCTGTCTTCCGGTCCATAGAGCCCACGGCGTGTTCAGAGAAGGCCCTTCGTTCCCTGTCAGCGTGCTCGAGTGGAGCATGAATGGTCCCAGGGAGATTCCACCCAAAGACAGCGCTGTTAGGACAGCATAACCTTTCCCAGAGCGCTGAAAGTGCTCGAAACTTGCAGAATGGCGCATCGTTGATTGACTTGTTGACCAATGTTGGCAACCCATGCATGAGATAAAGACTATGAAGGGTGGCAGTGATTCCATGCAAACCAGCTTTTGAGAGGAAAGGAAACTCCAAGAAAAGGCATGCACCGCGCAGGAACGGGGGCGAACCGTTCGGGGAGCCAGAACCCAGAACCCCGTACAAATCAGCGTCAGCTTCGAGCGATAGCACATCTGACCATCCGACGTCTTCTCTCAAGGATGAGGAGGAGCTTGCGCCACGGGTCCCACCTCAACGCTCTAATAGTATCGTCATGTACTACGCGAGGGCATAAACTGCGCTTCTGACCACGACATTGTAGTGCTTCGCCTCCGCGTACACAGGGGTCGGGCCGGGATGGTGGTAGCCGAGGCTGTTGACGGGCCTGCAACGTTGGGGCGACCTCAGCCAGCGGGGTAACCCAGAAGCGATGCGTTGCCCGTTATGGCCTGTACTTTTGCTGATAGTGTGTGGAAAGACGGGTGTCCGTCTTCAAGTAAATTCCCTGTCGTGGAGGTACATGACGTACTCGTTGAATGAGGCCTTGCACACTTGTTGTGAGGCAGCGAGATGAGGCATTCGTGGTCAGTACTATTGTTCTGCCAGTGGGAGCGAGGGGTACTCAGTGCTCACCCCAGATGGTATTAGATACCTTTCGAGGTGCTTGGGAATCATCAAGGACGCCGGGTCCTTCGATTTTGCGTTACTAGTGCAGGTCCGGGCAGTCGGGCTCGGATGTTCCTGCATATGCTGCAATAGTAGACAGAGCACTAGGCGCGTAAGAGGGCAAGCAGGGTGAGCTTATGAAACGCATCCAGCAGCGAGGCGACGAGCCTGTCACTGAGATTTTTTGCGGCGCAGGGTTTTATCGACCGGAGTGTATGAGAGACTAAGGAAGCAAGATGCTGAATCTCAGCTCGTATAACCTTTATCAGGGATGAAGGACCGACCAGTAAATCAATGAATCCTCACTTGGAAGAGTTGAACCTGAGAAACCCGTGAAACTTTGACAGAAGGAGCTGCCACACGTCAGGTAATCCGTACGGAGTGTACACACCTGTCACCACAGCGTCTACGTGCTTCACCGCGTTTGTCGTCGTACGTGCTCCTCGTTCACCGCACCAGCGGGAAACGCTGTGAGTAGGTACTCGCACCAACTTCTGGTGTTGGGCAGCCTATCTCAGCGGAGCCTGGCATACGCGCCACTGCATGCTCCCGGGAGCTCCCAGGGTCGAATCACAAGGCGAGGGTCCGGGGTTCCACTTCCGCCTGGCTTGGATAGTCGACGTCAGCCTTGACATGGGCATGCGACCTGAAACGTTCCATGCACAGTATTATTGTCAGCTGAGACTGCATGTACATGCCCACAGCGGAGCGCAGGGGCTCACAAATCGTTAATGGGGTGGTTGGAACATGATTGCTATACTTGTGCTGTGTACCCGCGTCGGATTCACGCATGACGTCGACACGGCTGCTGCTTGCACGGGCCCCGGCAATGGCGCCCATCGTAGTGGTCAATTGGAACAGCTTTGTTGGCGAAGCACTGCTCCACCATCGTTCTGGTGGCGTCCATCCGGTGGCGTCCATCCGAGTCGCACTTGGCGGGCGGTGGGTCGATCGCAGCGCCGGCGCTGAGCCTAATGAGCTACCGCACATTTCTGCTACGCACCTGAGTCTGGCAGGCATGAATACACGACACTCACCCCATTTTTGAGAACCTTGAACGAGGCATCTTCTGCTAACTGCCGCCAGTCCAGACCGCGGGGCTGCAGGTCGGATTTCGTGCGGCTCGAGCGCGAACCCAACCACGACGGGGAGATTATGCCTACAAGATTACAAAGAGGGATGCAACTAGCTCAGAAGCATTTGTTGCAGAGCCGGATAGCCAGGTCCGCTTGTCTCACTTGCGCAATTGAAGGCGATGAGAGACAGACGTCAGGAAGCAGAAATACACCTTGTACTCGAGGAGACTCGGAAGCAAAGCTGGGAGCAAAGTTTGACTCAGCGGATCGACGTGGATGCGGCAGGAGCGGGCATTAAGGCTGGAGATCACCGGCGGCGCATCACCACAATATGGAGGGTGCCTGGCCCCGACGCGCCACGCCCTTCCGGTGTGCCCGACTCGCCTCATCCGGCACACGACGGCGCCTCTTACGTGTAAGCACCGTCACTGCGGACACACGCCGATGCGGATCGCAAACACCACGCAGGCCACGGCGATCCCTCCCGCCGCCTATTTCTCGAAAAATACAATAAATCAGGCCGGGCAAATCGCACTTTCTGATGCGCCGTCGGGTGTGCACATCCGCGACGCGAGTCGGAAACCATCGAGAATCGCTGGCCACATTCGGGCCACAAAGGACCCGCCCACCCGTGCTGTAGATCTACTAGCTCTGTGGTGACGTCGATGTGTAGGCCAGGCTAGCAGTACTTGTATGTTTAATTAACATTACATGCAAGAGTATGGACAACTACGCATACATCCAGTGGATCTACTTACACGTACAGATAATACTACGACTGCACGGTGCACGCGTGCGCCGGACATTACGTATGTACATTTGGACACAGCACAGAACAGAGGGGTAGTTATTAGCAGCGGTAGGTGTGGATTAGGGCGTGCAGTAAAATAGTGATAGGGTAGCGTTGGGGCCGGCGAATACAACATGGCGACCGGTGCATGCAAGATGGTGATGGTGTCGTGTGAGACGGGTGCGCAGCACCGTCGGCCTGCGCCCGCCGGATGGGGGCTGGGTAGGGTTAGAGGTTGTACTTTGCAATGTGTCGCATGATAATCAGGGATGCGAGCAGTTCTGCAATTAGGAGGTCAGCAGCCGCATAGTAGGCTACACCGGGAGGAAACACGTACCACCGACGATGTTTGAATAGGACTCCTCAATGGTGAGGACACAACCCGAGGAGGCCGCATACTTGGGCTCGTCGGGCGACTTGAGGCAATATGACGCGACGTGGTAGCCGCTCGCGTTGGTGCACTGCAAACCCGAGGTCAGCACGAGCGTATGTCACAACAGACGCGACACTCACACTCCACTCCTCGTCGCCCTTCCTCTGGTGCGTCCAGCGGTACTCCTGCCCATCGGACGCGCGGAACTTTCTAGTTTTGTGGCTGCGGACGCGTCAGACACGAAAGACGCGTCGAAGGAGCAAGGCGGCGTACCCTCCGATCCCTCCAGCCTTCGCGAGGTACTGGGCCATGCTGACGGTCTCACCATGGGCAATTTTGACAGTGCCGAGGGCGTGGTTGGGGCCGAACTCGAGGCACGCGAGGGGCGCGCCGTGCGCGTTCGGGCGGGAGGAGAGCTCGTAGATCATGTATGCGGTGTGGGACACGTCGCGGAGGGTGCAGCGCAGGCTGAGGCGCATGCGGTTGTAGAGGTCGACGAATTCGGAGCCGGTGAGCTCGCCGGTCTGGTCCTCGAGGAAGAAGGGCAGGCCGCAGGAAGTCATGGTTGGCGCGAAGGACGGGGGTAGGGGGGAGAGTCGGATAGGGAGCGGCGGGGGTTAGTAGGGGATTATAAAGAGAGTAGCGGGTGGGGAGCAAGGGCCACCGGAGTGGCGGTGGCGGCGGGAGCGCAGAGGAAGGAGGGCAGTGGCGGACATTTGGCGGGCAGGCAACTAATTATATTCGCGGCGCGAGCTGGGCGGGCGCACCCGCAGTCGAAAACAGGCAGCGCGCCCAGCCAGACGGGCACGCTAGTCCTTTCCCGGCCACTCGCGTCCCTCACCGCTTCCTTGGCGCTTTTATTTCGAATCGTCGCCAGCCACCCAATCGCACAACGAGATTGATCTTCCTCCGCCCATCGCAGATCCATTTTTGTGCTCCTCGCCGTCCGCGGTAGCGAGCAAGACGGCCGAGCACCCCTCGTCGCCGCCCCACCCTGCCCGTCCCGTGGAAATGCGCCTGCGTCTCCGCCCGCTGAAACGACTACGCAACACCCCGATCGCAAATGCTGCTATGCGTGTCTCCCCGACGACGTACGGGCGAATCCCATACGTTTCGCCGTCGTCGCGTTGATGCCCCGAGGCGTCGACGTGTCCGATTCATTGGTCCTTGTTACACTTTGTGTGTGTTTCCAACCTTCCACTGAATCACGGTCACCCTCGCCGAGACGCTCCGTGGCTGGCAACTGTTACCTGGTGGCATGCACGTGTCCTCGTTTGACGGCCACGCACTCGCGTCTGCGCGTGTCGCTTAGTGCTTGGGACGCACCCTCCTACGATGGTCTCGACCGCGGGTGGTAGTCACAGTTTCGTAAATACGAACGCGGTGGATTTCATGCTTGCAAAGCCTTGGGGCATTGTATGCGCCACGCCGGGGTCGAGACCGCGGCCCGACTTGTAACTGCAAAAACGTGCAGCGCTCCTCGCTGATTGAGCGCATCAACTTGAACCTCTCCATCGACAGCACCCGTCAGCTCGTCACAGTGCTGACTCCGCTAGCAACTCAACTCTCGAGTACTCTCATGGCCGGATCAAGCCCTCATTTCGTGGCCGCGATCTGACCAGGGCGCTGAGGAAGCTCCCCGCCACCAGGGTCTGCGCCGAGTACGCATTAAGGCAGCACGAGGTTGCTGGCGGTGTTTGGGAGCGAACTCCGGACGAATCACAGAACACGCGCTGCGCTGTGTCGGTTACCCGAGGTGCGTACGAGGAATGTGACGTGGGTTGCCCTTCGTATCGGTGCCGGTTATCCAAGGTGACATGGGAACTGACAGAGCCGTGCTGACATGCGAGCCTTCAATGGTTGATCTCAGCGTCCTCTGGGTCCGATATATGAAACTTCTAGCTGTAGGACGCGCCCCTAGTGCGTACTAAGTGTGCTATGCGCAGTCGCGCACAGACTCATTGGTGTCGTGCCTGCAGGCCAAGGTCGGCAAGTCGAAGTGGCAGCTTCTCCCTTTGCTGCATTCCCTTCTACACTTTGGATCAATTTACCCGGGGCGAACGCGTGTAGGGGACCCCAGTGGATTTCTCTTGCATGCCACCGCTCGAGTCACGAGACGGCGTTGTTGATCCCGAAAGCAACAGAGGACACAACGAACAAATTCGTTGCCAGCCTTTCCCAGCCTGGACACCGGGCATCCCGACGACTTCGAGATAAGCGCTGGGAGATGCCACCACGAAGTTGATCGCGGTCACTCAGCGAATACGAGGGAGATCAGGGGAAGTACGTATATGCGTTCTGCTTCCGTGGACATTGACGGCGACTTCGACGAACGACGAACAGAACAAGGCCCTGAAGGCTGACAGGATCATATCTGGGAAGCAGAATGTCTAGAATGTGCGGGTTCTCAGGGATGTATGATAGCACGCACCATGAAATGGGGAATCGCAGGAAGCAAAATCAAAATCCTTGGGACTAGGGGACAACTAAAACTTGCCTCGTTAATTGTGGCAGACCGCCAGACTTTGGAGAAGTCGTCGCGTAGACCGACAAACTAATGTTCTTTCTGCGTGATGTGAACAGTAAGCAGTCCGAGTCGGCAAAGTGGGCGTGGTCACCAGATCCAAGTGCATAGACCTACTAAGGCGAAGTAGGGGACTACTCGCCGCTGCCGGCAGGCGAACAAGACGCAAGATACAGGCCATCACTGCTCTGTGAAGCAGCGCAGTTACGGTCGAGATTCGCTGAGATGAAGCACTGTAGTACGTACCAGCGCCGTTCGCGAACCTCAGGTCCCAGAACCCAGAAATGATAGAACACCGTCGAAGACAAAAGGGATACGTAATGGCCAATGAGCTCAGGAAGCTGCGTGACCACGGTGGTGTTGGATCGGAAGGCATGTCCTTCTGGAAATCATGGCTCGTCGCATAGCTGAGGGCGGAAGTTCCGCGTACTAATCTCCGTATTGGTGACCACGGTCCCGCGAGTCGCAATTCAGTCTGTATATTTGGATCGTATTAGATTGAGATAGTCGGCTACTTGCGCAAGCGACGTTGTGGCAGGCGCACCATCAGCGAGGGAAACGTGCAGCGAAGGTCGTAAATCTACGGACATCGTCATCTAATCGCGGTCGGGCACCTCGGAAAGCAAGCACCTGGCAATATGCGGACATCCAGTACGAGTGTATTACACAACATGGGGATACAATAACGGTATAACGTACCAAGCACGGTCGTCATGCATCGGCATCGCATTGCAGCGCAACATTCAGTTTCGCCCCCACGAAGCCCCACTGGGCCGGTCCCGCCTTGCGTTGTCCTCCCAGCGCCGCCGATCCCGGTCCCTCTCTCTCTCTCTCTCCCGTTCACCATAGTCCATCACGGGCCTCCTCGGTGGTGGGCTTCTCGACCTGCTGCTAGAATGCGCCCTATTGCGCCCGCGCTCCTCGTCCCTGCTCTTCCGGCGCGGCGAACGCGATTGCGTGCGGTGCATATGTCGGTTGCTGTAGTCGTCCCTCTCGTCGTCGCCTGGCGTGTGCTTGCGCGTATGCCGCTCGGCGCGCCGCGCCTCTTTGCGGGCGCGTTTCTCCTCTTTCTCTCGTCTGCGCTCTTCCTTGCGTCGCCGCTTCTCCTCCTTCTCCGTCTCCTTCTCCGCTGCCTCGCCGGGCTTGGTCGGGATCCCGACTGCATTCGCGCCTGTTCCTGGGCCGCTGGAGACCCCGGGCTTCTGGCCTGGCGCGAAACCCCTGGACACGCAATGGTGAGTTCCGTAGTGAAGAAAGCATAAACAAGAGCGGTATGACATACAATGCTGCCGCCAAGGCCTCCGCCTCTTGCTCCCTAATCAGCCGTAGTTCCTCCTCCCGCTCTGCATCCGTCTGTTGTATTTCACGGTTGTACCAGTGGATGTCCTTGTTCTTTTGCCAGCGCCCGGTTGGCGCGTTGATACTATGACCAAGGTAGTTCTGTGGTACACGATGAGGATATGTAGGGCAAGTAGCTCTGGCACTCACTTCTCTGTCCTTGTCTGCAGACACGTCCGTCCACTTGAACTCGGCTTGGCCACCACGTGTGCCACCTCGCACAGGCTCGAACATAACTGGCCTGCGATTACTTGTGGTAAGAGTGGTCGCACTGTAGCTGGTGAGCGATGAGTAGAGCTCGCGTTTCGCAGATTTGGCGCTAGATGCGACAGTGAGCGGAGAGACGAGGGGACTGGGCCGCAAGGAACCAGTTCGGTGCAGCGGTTCTTCGATAAGCGCTCGCAGGTGCCAGGGCGAGCGCGCTGTGCCGATCGCGGGTGATCCGCCTCTGGCCCTCTGCAGACGACCATGACCGCAATTCCGAAACCTCGTGTCGCGATATCTACCACTCAAGAGGTGTGCCATACGGCTGACAGCCAGTTGCCCGCTATTCGTGCACCTAACGCAAACCACGCGCAGCGACGAGGGCAAGCAGCGAGGGCAAGGCGCATGAGCACTGCCAAGTCCCCGCCGGTCCGTCGGACTGGTTTGAACCACACAACAGATGGTCTCCCGGCGACATCCGACCCGTCTGCCATATATAGGCGGCTTCTGCAGCCTAGTACTTTACTGGTACTGCGTATGACATCTGTGGGTTGATCCCTGTCGACCTACACAGCATCGCGCGTGTAGACAGACACAGCGGTGTGGTAATCCTTGCCGCACTATATAACTGTCTGAGATGCTTCTAGTTGACCTAATATGAAGTCACTGCTCAAAATACTGTGCTGTCTGAGACCGGCTCTACCTCACGACCGAGGAGGGGTATATTCCGAATTTACCCTCAGGCTGCGCGATTGTTCTGACTCTGGTTCTGGTGCAGATGGACGTCACTTCAATCTCAGATCACGCTGATGCTAAGATCGAGGTAGCTACGCCTGCTTTGGCTCCAGCGAGTCCGCCTGCTGCGAATGGTGCAACGCTCGCCCCTCCGATCATCTTGAAGGCCCTCTCGGATGCAACCTCCTCAGATAGCGGCGCGAAGACACCAACTCCAGAGGAAGATGCAGCGAAGTAAGCCGCACGAAAATCTTGCTGAATCTCACGTTTGATGACTTACACTCACAGCGCTGAGCAGCTCGTTACCTCCGACACAAGGTAGGCTTTTTCTTGTGCATATCATATGCTGGCATGATCTCACTTGTCTAACAGGACTGCTCCCCGAATGCATGCGATGATTGTCGCCATCAACAACTATCCGAATATGCCTTTGCGCGGCTGCGTTGCCGATGGTCGTGCCATGGTAGACTTCGTGAAGACAAAGCTACACGTCCCAGAGTCGCAAATTGTTACACTCTTTGACGAGGCCGCGTCGCGTGAGGCCATCCTCTCGACATTCAAGACGCACTTCACGGATAACGACGCCGTCGCGAAGGGAGACGGCATCGTGTTCTTTTACGCCGGCCACGGCACACAGGAAGACGCCCCGGACGACTGGGGTCTGGATGGGGAGATACCAGTCGAATGCATATGTCCGCAAGATCTGAATTGGGAAACTGTTCATGCCATCCCGAGCACAACGCTCAATGCACTCTTCCGCGAACTAGCATATGCCAAGGGAGACAACATCGTGAGTCTCCTGTCCGTTACACGAAGTTCATCCATGTGTTGCTTATGTACTCGTGTACTCGACCCAGACTGCAATCTTCGACTGCTGTCACTCCGGCCAGATCACGCGCACAGAGCGGGGACTAAGGTACATGCTTCCGCCTCCCGATTTAAACCCAAAGCTACCATCCGCCCTCGATGCCGACGTCCACAAGTGGTGGCCGGACCATTATGGGCACAGATCTGCCAAGAGTGTCTTACCCACCAGCTTCCGCTACGACACTATGCAGTCCCACGTGCTCCTCAGTGCGTGCCGCGCCAATGAACAAGCCTCGGAATGCGCACTCGGGAAGACGAGGGAGATGCGCGGGTGGTTTACGAGTACCCTCCTCGAGATCCTGGACGAGCACGAGGACAGCACCGCCGGCCTGACATACGCGTACCTCTTCGACGTGCTTCTCTCATCCAAGGCTAGGCCCCTCCAGCATCCGCAGTGCCTCGGCAAGCACAAGAATCGCCTCTTGTGGAACACGACAATCAAGATGTCGGACGGTTTCCCAATCACCGTCTGCGAGGGGCGTATCGTTGTACATGCCGGGCGGGTGCACGGCATCGCACCGCGCACGACCTTCGTGGTGCAGGACGACACAGACCGGCGCTTAGGCACGCTCGTTGTCGCAGAGCTCCAGGACCTTCGATGTGAATGCCAGTGTGGGGACGCACCTTTCGAGGTCGCTATAGGTTCCCGTGCTATTGTCAAAGACTGGAACAACGAGGACCTCTCGTTAGATGTCTACGTTGACCCGGAGCTCACGGGAAGACATACGTTTGGTCAATCGGCTATCCCAGAAGCGCTCCGGGATTGCATCCGAGTCGTGGATGCACCAGAACCGGCGGACCTGGCCATCATCAAGGCCGGCTCAGATACAACCACATTGGAACGGCGTGATCCTCTCTTGCGGGAATTTGCCAACAACATCGCGGTTGATTTGGATAAGCACCATATCCAGGATGTCATATCCGCTGTACTGCACTTCAACTTCCATCTGTATCGTCGCTACCCGGAACCATGGAACCTGCTTTCCGCCGTTCGCCTCGAGATGTACAAGGTGAAGCAGGAGCGCGCGGACCAGCCTCAGACGCACTATGTAGAGGCGGACACGACGAATTTCTTTGCTCGCAATCACGAAGTGCCCGCGTACAAGGCGTTTGCCGGAGCAGTGGTGCAAGGGGCAACCATGAATGATCTAGAGGCTCTGTACGGCCTGAAGATTGTGAATGACTCTAGCTTCGATCTGTTCCCGTACATATTCTACTTTGATCCGGATGACTACAGCATCCAGGTGAGTGCGGTGTCCCGTCCATCTTCTATAGGGCTCACACGCTGTCCTACAGACCTGGTACCAACCGGAATCACCATCCTCGGCACCACCGCTGCGGGCACACGACAGCCTGAAAGCCAACTACGGACTCCGTTCAACTGGGAAAGAGCTGATCAAGCTATCGCTCCCGCCGGGCAAAGATTTGGATACGGGATTCGTGAAGTTGTTCGTGTCGACGTCTTATGTGGACATGCAGCACATTCCGAAGCGCGGTTACAAGAATTGGCGAAAGGCAGCGCAGCGGGGGCCAGCCGGGCAAGGTGAACGGTGGAGTACTTTCACATACGTCTTGACCTGCCAACGCGCACCGTGAGTGCGCTGACAAGGATTCGCCTGTATCCATTTGGCGGCTGGCGGAGGGTTGGTAAACATGTTCGTGCCCGCCTGGCACCTCGGACTTGGAGGGGTGTAATGACATACTATCAAGGTTGTTGCTCCACTCTATACTGTCATCCTGATGGCTGTCTACAAGAATGTATAAAAACACTCCGGTATGCAGACCGAACGGATGACACTGCCTTGCGTTGTAGTGACCGTATATCAATGCTCCAAATCTTGCTGTTCATCTCACTGCACCCTAGGCACACACCACTCTTATTTTACCATTGAGCCCTTATGTTCATTGCTGTACCCACTGGGTATATAAAATGAGTTGGGTAGTTGGATAGAGCACGACACCGCGAGGATAGATGCTAGGCTACATATGTAAAAAATCCTTCTGTGCAACTGGACCAGGCCAGGAGGGGGAAGATATGGGATTTGTAAGCGAAGGATCGTTCGTAGGAGTCCATGGAAGCATGCATCCGATATATCATGAAAGGAAAGGAATCCAAAACTATACGTGGGCGGCGGGGAAACATGACTTTTCTGCGAGAAGGTGGTCGTGGGCACCCGCGGTCTTTCGCAATACCTGCACGCAAACCGACACCGCATGAGACACTGAAGCTGAAGCCCATCGCCAGCGACCGTAAGCTTGACGGCGAAGCGTAACTTGTCAATCGCCCCAGCTCTGCGAAATCTTCCCGACGTCTCTAATGTCTATGCGGAAGGTCGGCGCTGCCGTCCCCGCTTCTGCTCCTGCCGCTATGTCGGCGCCTGCGGCAGCCGCCCCACCAGTAGGCGAGAGGCTTAACGGCGGGTGTGGCGTTGACTCTGCCGAGTTGTCCACCCGGTTGTCATCTCCTTCTATTCCAATGACGACACCATTTTGTTCTTGGGCATGCTCTGACCCGTCTGTGTCCGGGACGACGTCGCGTACGCTCCCATCCCTCATTTTTTGTTCTAGCTGGGTTTGCCCTGTGGAGCTGGCGTCGTCGCCGGTGCGACTATACCTGCCCCTTGTCACGCTTCTGCCGCGGCGTGTCCAGATGCTGTTTCCGGGTGCACCGCGCACGAGGCGGACGCTGAGCACCGGGCGGCGACCATACTCGGGGTCGGCGTCGGGCGGGAGATAGGACGCGTCGCCGGGCTGCAGCGACGACGTCGAGCGGCTGGTGGGTATTGACGGCGAGGCGGACTCGTCGCGCGGGGGCGAGTAAGAGACGCGGCGGTACGTGTCTGGGTTGAGGTGTGCGGAGGCCGGGCGCGAGGCGGAGCCAGAGGGGTCGTGCAGCGGCCGGTCGTAAAGGTTGAAAGGGAGCGGCGTATTCACGTTGACCATCTTCCTACAGTGAGCGGAGCACAGAGTGATCCGCAGGCGGTGAGTCTGTAGACGCGAGAGAATATAAGTTTAAGGAGACGCACCCTTCCTTGGCGCGAACTATGGTGCCCAAGCGGGCGTTGAGCTGCTGCTGGTCGACGACATACTCGCGACCGCTGCGTAAACAGCAGCGTAAGTGCCGCTACGCGTTGACTCTGCCCCTCTGAGAACTCACAGGGAAGGTTCATCGGACGTCGGTGGAATTAGGTGTGTACGTTCGTCAGGGCCCTGTCGTGGTCATACGACCCCTCAACAATGAGCCACTTCATTCGTAGTACAGGCGGGGAGACTCACCGGGCTACCTTGATGGTCATGACGGAGGCAGCAGGAGAAGACGACGGCGAGGCAGGACGCCATGGGCGTACTTGGGAGGGACTGGCACGAGCGCGGCACAGGCAGGATTTGTACGACCACTCCCGCGCGTCGGCGGGGCGCCCGTGCGGTGATCCGTATACACGTGCTGGATCTCCTACTTCCCACGCCCCCTCGAGACCGCGCTGCTGCCGCCTGCTGCTTTCCTTCATCTCGCTGCCCTCACCTACGCATTATGACTCTCGCAACCACCAGTGAAACTGGGGACCTCAATATTCAGCATAAGTACTGACTTTTTCTGACACGATGCGGCTCACAAGGACCCTTCAGAGATAAGCAGAGGTGTGCATATGGTTCAGCGCATTCCGCATCCGTGGCTTGAAGCTATGATACCTCCGCCGCATTGCTTTTGCTAGCATATAGCAATCAGAAATCTCTATCAGGCAACGCGGAAGCAGTCTGTTGCGTATACTGTGGAATTTGCTGTGATGAGATACACAGTCGAACCCCGCGCATATCCGCGGAGTACCCGTCGCAGCACCACGAGCCTAGAAGGTCACTCAGGACATCAAAATGGATACAGAATGAAATGGTCATTGTGTGTCAAATCTGGGTCTGTCTTGCACTTAAGTAGGCCGTGATGTTACACTCACAACTACGCACCACTGTCAGGCAACACACTGACGGCTTTCGCCACGCAATGCTGCAGACAAACTGAAGTCTTAACCCTGTCCAGACTCGCAAATACATCGTATTCAGTATGACTCTCCACGTTTCCCTGTAATACGTGCATTGAGCCTTCCCTTTCCGCAAGACCTGTCTATAGACCGATACGGACCGTAAGTAGAACGGTCCTTCACTCGATACCCAGTATCTTCTTCAACCCCTCAGGCCCCACCCCACTTCCGGCGAAGTCATCGAACGTCGCCCCGCTATCTGGTACTCGGAGGATGTGGTTCTTGATGAACACCGCACCCTCCCGAGCCGCATCCTCCGGGTGTTTGAATGGACACTCGTTCTCCAGAGTGGCCCAGCCCTCGTACCCGTGCTGTGTCAGCCTCGTGAAAACGCCCTTGAAGTCGACCTGTCCATCTCCGAGGGCCCTGAAGCGGCCCGCGCGCTCCGCCCAGTCGTTGTACCCGCCGTACGCGCCCTGGCGCCCATCCGGGACGAACTCGGCGTCCTTGATGTGCACGACCTTGATGCGCTCGTGGTAGATGTCGATGAAGGACAGGTAGTCTAGCTGCTGAAGGATGAAGTGCGATGGGTCGTAGGTGATATTCGCGCGCGGGTGGTTGTCGACGTGCTTGAGGAAGCGCTCGAACGACACACCATCGTGTAAGTCCTCCCCTGGGTGGACCTCGTATGCGACGTCAACGCCTGCCTCGTCGAATGCATCCAAGATCGGGCGCCACCGCCGCGCGAGATCCTCGAAAGCTGTGTCAACGAGTCCGGCAGGACGTTGGGGCCACGGGTAGAAGTACGGCCATGCGAGCGCACCGGAGAACGTGACATGTGTCTTCAAGCCAAGCCGCTTCGACGCTTTCGCAGAGTTGAAGAGCACGCTACGTGCCCATTTCTCGCGTGCGGCGGAGTCCCCGCGGAACTGCGGGGGTGCGAAGCCATCGAAGAGGACGTTATACGCGGGGTGGACGGCGATGAGTTGACCCGCTAAGTGGGTTGAAAGCTCAGAGATCTCAACGCCATGCTTCGCAACAGTCGCCTTGATCGAGTCGCAGTACGCCTGGTCCTCGGCGGCGCGGTGAATGTCGATCAGGCGGGGGTCGACGGGGACCTGCAGCGCCTTGTAACCGAGGGAGGCCGCCCAGGCAGCCATCCCCTCGAGGGTGTTGTACGGCGGGGTGTCCCTGAGGTACTGTACGAGGTGGATCGATGGGCCCTTGATCGTGGTGAGTTTGGGCATGGCGTTCGCAGGTGAAACCGGTCGGCGCTCCCCAGACTAGTTAAAAGGCGTTCATCGATGAAGCCTGGTCAAGCCCTGACGTCACTGGGAGTAAGCTCGGAGCTCCGTATCCCGTGGAGGTACCTTCTAGACGAGCTATTCAAAGCCTCTTTCTCATGATATCATGTCATAGGAACAAGCTGGATGGGCATACGATGTGACGTACTTCTGGTCTGTGGTGTCATTATCCAGTCCATATCATGTGTTTGTAATCAATATTGATCCTGCAAATAGGCATGCTTCCCACCATGACCGTTTCATTGATACATTCTGAGCTTGGATAGATAGGCCTAATACTCGAGCGTTGAGTAGCCTCGTGTGTGTGACGTCGTGATATTCTGATCCCGAGATCCTGGTGCAAGGGCCTCGTTAGGCAGGTTACCACTCCAAGATCCACATACAACGTGCATGGAACATGCTGGGGTAGCCAACGTCCAGGCGTCGAATTTTGATCGATTGTCCGTCCTTTTAGCATTACCTCCGGTGCGCGCGCCTCAGGTTCGCATTTCCAGCTCACTTCGTCATGGAAATCGAGTTGTCTCTTCTTCCACCCTTATATGTCGATGTCCACCCTGGCAAGAGGAAGATGTAAAGGCGGGCCCAAAGCGTGAAGCAAAGAACGCGTACGTTGTATTCGGCTCGGTATCACAACCAATTCCCGTCTTTTTCGGTTTTCGGCACCAATTATTGAGCTGTGCTCCTCATGATCCATCACAGTGCCTAGTGATCGAGTGCGTCCTCCAGATTATCGGCCCTCGGGCCCTCTTGTATGGGGCAAGTACCCTTCCAGAAATGTTGATTTCGACATACCAGATCATCGGGCCGGGCTTCGAGTCGGAGGCGATCATAGCGGCTTTGTCGGGTGCCGAAGGCGGTCATTTCAGCTCGCCAAGACAATGAGCACGAGCCTTTTGACCTCCGCGAGGAGGGGTCCTGATATCTCTACCTCTTCGTAGGTACAGGGGGAGCAGCATCCTGTAGACTGGGCCACAGGCGTCCTGCGTCAGCCCATCAAATCGACCGCGTGACGCACCTGACCTACGTCAGCTAGGAATCCTGGAACCTGGATGCCCCATGACGCAGAGAGCCGCGCAGGTGGCCAGGGAAGACGGATTCCAACGTACGTCACCCAACGCCCGTCTGGTCGATGCCTACTACATCAACATCAAGGAAAGGACGACCTCCATCAGGGGGCGTACGGCAGAGCCAAGCGACATGCTGCTGTCGTGCGGAACCGGAGGTGGTTCTTGTTTGCCTTTAGGCTCTCTTTACGCAATGCCAGCGCAGGGTGGATTGAGTGCTGTCCACACCTATCGCTCAGATGACACTTTCGTGTCACGGCCGGATCCTACACTCTTCTGCCGCGGATTGAACTTCGGTGCGCAGCCCCCACCGTCGCGAGTTCGCGAGTTCGCGCACATGAGGAGTTTATGTGGCAGTTACCTCTTCTCAGTATGATGTATCTCGTATCAGCGGCGCGTCTGGCAAGTGAAAGGGGAAATCGATTGCGTAGAATTGCTCTGGTGACTTGCGGGAAATGACGAAGAACCAGGTTTGTTGGACAGCAGACCGTGAGCATAGTGTGGTTGGTACGGCCCGTACGTTCCTGTAAGGAAGGAAGACCGGAGAACATCGCCATTGAGAGAACCCCACACGGCGGCCATGACCCGCTTCCACCGTCAGCTGCGTACCTGTACAACCAGATCGTCTCTGTACGCGTAGGGAACGCGCGACCGTGTACGCAGACTACATCTCAAACGGGCGTTCACCGCCACCACTTCCGCGCATATATCTTCCGAGGGTCATGACGGGATTGAAGCGTCCACGACTCTATGGCTCTAGCGCATGCCCTGCTTCGCGAGTCTATCAAAGCGGGCACCCTCCCAAATGGCGGTCCATTGCCCCAAGGAAGCGGACGTCATCAAACCGTGAGTACGACTCGAACACGATGACGGGACCGATATGCGGATATCTCATGGTAAAGGGACGATCGCAGGGCTTCAGAACGTCTGTAAAGGCGCCGTTAGCTCTCGCCCAGCGAGTTCGGATCGCGATGCGCCGAGATTGGTCGGCTCTGTAAACATACCGCTATCTGCGGAGACAATCTGTTTGCAAATCCCGCGACATTGCAGGCAAACATATGCGGAAGGGGCGCGCTGCGAGGGCTTGAACAGTGCACTCGAGCCCGCAGATGACGTCCAGCGTGCTTCACACGAGATGACATAATGAGGTGTTTCTCGTGCCGTCATTGAGCAGCCCAATTCAAAGGGAAGAGACGCAGTATTGGTCCATGCATCGGCCAGCGTGTGAAGAAACCAAGTTCCCTCCACGCAAGACGCCTATCGCGGAGGACGTATGACAGAATCAGCACTCGAGTGCGACAAAGCCGAGCTAGAGCATTCTCACCATTTCACGTGCATTCAGTTAACTCCGCCACAGACTTGGCCGGCGCGCGCACTGTATGGGACAACGAGGGTAGCGATGTGAGCACAAACGCGGATTAGGTATGATCAGCGACCAGAGAGTCTCGGAAAAACTGAGATGAAATCAAAATAGACTCGTTCATACCTACCTTTACAAGTGATACTGGGCATCCAGATCGTAACAAGCCTTCCTGTATTCTCGATTACGTATGCGCTCCATGAACGGGAGAACGGGCAAAACTGAGTTGGCACGTGTTGTAGGCGATGTACTGCGCCGTCCCCCGCACGGTGCTGCAACCGGCCTCGCCCCGCCAATGTCCACACCGTTTCGGGAGCCGTTGGAGCCTGGACACCAGGGCACCGAACGCGACTAGCATACGTAGCCGTCGTGCGCAAAAGCAGCCGTACGAGACGTTCAGGTGGAGGTACCGTTGCCACACGTACGCGTTACGTGTATCGCAGCGTTGGAACATTCGGAGAAGCACATCTTGATACATGTCTGTGGGAAGTGTGCCGTGATTGTGCAGCGGATGGCTGACTCAAAGGATGGCGTCCGCGCGTGATACGAGATCCGAGGAGGTGGCACCAGAGGATGGGAGGAGCGGGCAATGGTTGTTGGACCGAGAAAGACATTCGCGGCGCGGCTAGCGTACCGGCGCAAGGGGACGCCACCCGTAGCTTACCGGGGTCCGCACCCGACAATTACCCTTCGGCCGTAAATGGCATGAATTTAGACGTAGGCTTCTTGACTTCGACACCTCGAGGTTTCCCTCCGGGGACGAACGGAAGGGATCCGCGATGACTGAACGGGTAGCTGGAAATAGGGTTTTAAGATCGTTGGAGTGCGTGTCTTCTGGATGAACAATTTAGTACGCAGCATGTCCGTAGACATGTCGAAACGTGTGTTGTCAGAATTGCGCGAAGATGTTTTTGTCGGCAGGTCCAATGATTTACACCAGTGCGTCGCTGTGACTGCTACCTCGCTGTCACAGCCTTCGCCCTTGCTTTCATATCGTCAACGCTGGCACACACATACGTGAAGATGGCTGACCAGGTGATGAATGCACATTGCATCTTGGTAATCGCGCGATGAGCCACGACGCTGGATGCGGGACCCGTTCCCCTCCGATATTACGCGCAATCAACGACTTATGTCGTAACAAGGACGATGTCCAGCCTCAACTCCCCGCACCGCAAGTGGGCACGTTCGCAAAAGATGACTCACGCGCTGAAAGCCTGACATATGAAGAACACACGCGGCGCAAAGAGACGAGTCGTTCCTGAGGGGCGCCAACCTATGTATGCACACTGCGGTCGTTCAGCATGAACTGAGTAGCGGAAGAGAAGACTGACGGTGCCACCGTTCTAGCGCGACGTTGGGACCTTGGGACGCAAGGCGCGTGCGATTCGCCGGCAGCCCTTTAGGAAATCGGGACATCAGCCCCGCAGCCGACAAGCCGGGTACAAAGTAGCTTCAGGCATGTTTTCCTGAGACAGCGGTGACCACCGGCTTGGAGCAGCGCAGCTTCGACTGCGCACTGGTCAGCCTGTCCCGACGACGGCCGAATAGTGCGTGGATGCAGCGGGGAGCCGCACTCACGCATGAGCGCGACTGCCCGCCACACACGCTGGGGCGACGCTGATCATAGCAGCTGGCACTCGTGTGCGGAGATGACAGTCGCACCTCCCCACGGACCCAGATGCGCGTGATCCGAGCTCCTGATAGCATCGATCTGTCCATGTCCGGTCAGCGGTTGAGTAAACAGACTCGCTCTGTTATGCAGATACGATACGGCCTCGACGATCAGGGGACCAGCTGTGCACGATAGACCCCTCGCTCCGCGCCGAATGCACCTTCTAATTCGTCCGCACGACTTTGGGGACGTGAACCGTACGCGCGGGCAGTGGGCCAGAGTGCTGGAGACATCGCGGCCGACGCGCCCGCGTAGCGTAGAACAGGGGGCGTCTAGGTAGCAGGTGTGCTCTCACCGACCGGGCCGCCTGCGTACGGCTGGGCGCGCAGCCCAGGGACCAAGGAAGATGCAACCGCCTTCTGACGGGGTCGAATTCCTGCCCCAGATCTCTGATGATGAGGGCAACGAGAGTCACTGTGGTCGGTTCATGTCTGCAGATTCGTCTCCACAATCTGCACTAAGCCAGCAGCATCGCAAGGAGATAAGGAAAGAAGGCTCACGCGCAAGAGACGTTTGACATACTGAAAGAGGCGGTGGACAGCCTATCGTTCCCCACCCCGCAGGCGGAAAGAGGTCACCCGAGTTCCGAAGGGTATTTATGGTAGCAGCGACCCAGTGGAACGGAGCATGTAGCGATAGCGTCCCAGTCGTCGTCCGGACTGGGGAGACAGCAGTCGGCAGCGGCCATGGAATGCATGCGGGACAAAGCGCGCCCAGAGTTGTTATTCGAGCTACTGAACACACATGACGAGGGCCCGAGAAAAGCCCTGGTGTGGAGAGGAATGAGCACTGCCAGTGCGGACTTTGGAATGTACAGACCAGGCTCTTCCATCCTGCCGTTGCTGGTGCTGAGCACTGGCGATGCGTACGTGAGGACCAGATGAAATGCGTAGGCCTATCTGTAATATATCCAGGGACATACGCACGGTTGAAGCGAGTTGGCGGCGCATCAATCGAAGTGGGTTGCATGACAGCGCGTTGGATGAGTTGCGGTTCCTGGGAGCCTAGGCTCAAGTTGGATATGTTATGGCCGCTCAGAAGCAGCGGCTATTCCAGTATCAACGCAATTGATCCGGGGGCGAAGGCGTCGGAATGCATCGCGATATGTCTAGATTGAACTGACAAAGGCCTCGAAGGGGACCCGGAGGACATGCCGGTGCTGGCAGAAAGAGGCGCGAGGAAAGGGGGCGTTTGGAGGTGGGCGGGAGGGAGTCACCCGATGGGAAAGGGCGGGCAGATTGTAGCTCAGCTGGGGGACGGCGAAGCACGGAATTAAGAGCATCTAGTGCATTTTTAGCAGCGTTCTCCCAGCGAAGCGTGTGATGGAGAAAGACTCACTGAAGAGTGTCTCGTGGCGTCATGCTCAAGGGTTGCGTGTGAGTAGCAGCCATTATGGAGTCATAGGTTCATCGGGTGCTCGCATATCGCAGGGCATATATGTAGTAAATCAATCAACGAGGCGAGAGATGGATTGGCGGTGCGTGCTGCTGGCGGGGAGGGGGAAAGACGGGCTGGGGGAGGGATATCCGTAAATGGCAGGAAAACAGACGCAGACTTCGCGATAAGTGGGGAAACCCTCGAGCGAGAACCTCGAAGCAGGACACAGGTCTGACGGCTGTGACAGAGATGCGTGACAAGACCTGTGACGATGCAAACAAGGTTTGAAAGCCGATGGCGCCAAGTGCGCTGATCGCAGGAATCTCGGAGAGAGCCGCGCGGCAGGCCCTGGCCAGTTCCCACCGCCGCATGATTTCGACATATCCCTGCTGACAAAGACGCCACAAATAAGCTTGGACGCACCCAAACTCTCGCGGATTTACTTTTTGCTGCTTTCTGTCTCTGTCTGTCCTCTGCCTCCGTCTGTGCGCGCGTCGGGCTGCTGCACGCTCATCCTCCCCGCTCCTCTGAGCGCCGCACGGCTCTTTCACCAGGACCCTGCAGTCGCCACGACCACGTCTGGGCCAAGCTGTGGACAATTAGGCCGTAACGAGGTGCGTATCATGCTCAGAATACCAGACCCCGGCACGCCCGGTCTCACAATACCAAGGCTGTTTGGTCCCCCAGTGCAGTCCTCTATTGGCCAATCACGACATGCTGGTGCAGCTGGCACAGTAGTAACGGAGGCCCCACGCTTGTTCGCGCCCTTGTATCGGAACTGTATTTGTGCCTAGGTTTGGATGGTGCCAATCCGGTGCCAGCGCAGGTAAGTTCCGAGTCCGAAGGTTACAGGGAATCCCGCGAAGTGCCCTCCACGGTTTCGAACTCCTTCTCCTGGCCATATCCGGCCGTGCACCATTCCTTCTGCGGATTTGTCAACGGTGGAAATTTTCCAGACTCCCGGCTTCTAGCAGATCACATCTCAGCGTCTCATTGAACTCTTTAGCCGTGGGCCCCATGCACGCCCTGGCTTCTGCGGCTTCTCGCGTGGCATTCATATCTATACACTGCCTTTAGCTGTCCCTCCGTGCTCCCCTTGTTCCAACTCCCGGCCTCCAACGCCTCATCTAACGCGTCCTTGTCCCCAGACATGGTTGCAAGCTCAAACGGCGAAGTCTACGCCCCCTACACACGCGTCCCCGTCATCGAGGAGGGCTTTCAATCCAGTGAAGACGGCTCCGAACTCCACTCCCCCGTCTACGATGGCTCCTACACTCCAGAAGGTGCGTCCTTCGCGACCTGTTTACGCGTGCACCAAATAACGCGTACTTTCACAGAACTTCCGTATCAATTAGGCAGAATGATGCCCTACTCCGACGCGATGTACATCACCAGCTGGGACAGCGGGCACTACGATAGTGCTGACTACGCCTCCCAAGTGCGCGAACACCCCATGCTTCAAGGCTTGCATATCTCAAGCCCCTCCATCGAATCCGATCTCCCTCATTCCTTCACCAATGAACTCACCCTCCACGATCCGACGATGCTCGGCTTCGAGACCCCGGCTTCGCGTTTCCATCCCCATTCATTGACGTCGGCGACAGATTATGCGTTTGGCGTGCCCCAGAGTAGGCTCCCTGACCCGCCGTACCACACCTCTCATGATGTTCTCCACGACCCGCCGGCTGGCTACTCCCACCATCAAGTGTCGATGCCTTCATCGGCTCAGACTACTCAAAGTCCAGTACTACAGCCGATGAAGCCCTCATCGAACGCTGCTGCTGCCGCCGCCGCCGCCGCAGGGCGACAACCACGGCGAGAGGCTTCTAACGTTGTCATAGCCTGTCGTCAGTGGTGAGTGGCACCGCTGTTGTTGTCGAGGTTGCAAGCTGACGTAAGGACTATAGCCGCGCTCGCAAGATCCGCTGTGACTCTACGAGACCCGTATGTCACAACTGCACACGGCGCAACAATGAGTGCGAGTACGACGCAGTCCCGAAACGCCGGGGCCCGGACAAGCGTCCCGGCACCAGGCAGCGCTCCTGCAAAAAGCGACCGGTCGACGCGTCAACAGCGCCGGCGAAGAAGAAGCGCAAGACTGACGAGGACCCCGTCCTCGGGCGCATCAAGCCAGACCCGGCGGAGGTCGACGCGAAGGGGCATGGTCTATCCTTTGGTGCTTTGCACGAGGGCAGTTCCACTTCCCACTCGTCCTCGTCCCCGCTCGATATCCACGACCCCTCCCGGAATTACTCTGACATGGCCTACCCTCGAGTAAGTGATTCGTCTGAATTACTCGGAAGACGGACGTCGACGATGTTCATGTAGTCCTATTAGGACGGTCTGTCGGTGGAGTCCCGACACCATCCTGACTCTCTTGCGTACACGGCGCGGTCCCCCGATACCAAGCACTTTCTACGAAATGGGGACCTCAACGGAAACGGACGCCGCCATCATCACGACGACTACTCGAAAGCTACATTCATTCCTCTCTCGCCATCCGTTGAATACACGCGCAAGACATGGTGGGATAATCTGTTGCGCGAGCACCCGTGCGTTTCCACTGTCCCGCAGGATCTGCTTGCGTACTGAACGCATCCGTAGCTTGAACGAGATCCTCAGTGATCTCAACTTCCTGTGTGTACAGCCAATTTTCTCATAAGGACTTGACGCTGACCATTTGTTGCAGGCTTACTTCTAGTAGTTATTGGCTCTCATTTATTCATCTCCCGACCTTCTTTCGCGACCTACAAGACCCTGCCCAGCGCGTGCGCATGCAACCCGCTCTCATCATGGCTGCCCTTGCTATGGCCACTCTAATGAAGTCGAGTGAAATCGAGCTGCGCGCGGAGGGCAGGAACCGCGCCATCATGTACAGGGATACGGCACAGACGCTGCTCGAGAGTGCCTGCAACCAGCACTTGGTCGACTATACCCTTGCTGAAGCTGCACTGGTGCGTCACCCGCAATCGATGTGTGAGCCACTCAACTCAGTTCCTATCAGATTCTGGCCGTTTTCGAGAGCTCTTGCCACCCACAATATAACTCGGAGCGAGCGAGCTGCTCGTTACAATTCCTCGATCGTATCGTCAGCGTGCTCTCCCTGACCTTCATCGACCGACACGACGCCGATGTCTCCCTGTTTAACACCCGCACTGCCCCCATCGTCTTCATGCAGGACAACTACCGTCCGCCAAAGAAATGCTGCTGCGTCGCCTCGCCACCGAGTATGCCTGGGGGCGTCGAGGGCTACCATCCCTACTCTCAAATTATCCCGCCGTGGAACCCCAGCTGGTCCGAGGCGGAGATACGCAAAGAGGAGTGCCGTCGGCTGTGCTGGGTGGCGCTCGCCCTCGTCGCAAACTACACGTTGCAATGCTCTGCCTTCCGCGTCGAGCCGATGCGGTTTTTCCTGTCAGATCCAGCGAACGTGAGTATGCCCCTTGATTCCCTATTGTTCATCTGTCAGTTAGTGTCCATCTTGTGCTAATGCCCCGTGCAGTTCGCGTTGTTGTTCCCGGGCGAAGCGTATGAACGTGCTCTGGGCCACGAACAGCTCTATGGGCAGTCGCCGAAGGACTCCGTCTGGGCGGTGTACTGCCGGAGCATGCTCCTCTGGAGCAGTGCGCTCCGTCCTTCTGATGACCGCTGGTCATCCGAGCACCAGACAAGGTTCACGCTGGACATCTTGGCAGAGACGCGCGTCGTCCAGGCAGCGCTTGACATGCACCAATGCAGTGTGGACAATACGCTGCTCGATGTGTGCAGGGTATTCCTCTACAAGTACGTTGATAGAACTTTGATTCTGGCCCTCGTTTGCTGACCTCGTGCAGCACGCAGCTTACTGCAACGTATGAATTGCGGCGGTAAGCGTATCTTCTATGCAGTCGTCATTGCCCCTGGCTCAACGGTTTAGCAGGCTACAGGACGTTGATAATGCGGCAACGTTTGACCGCCGACAGGCAGAAGAGTGGCGTGAGTGCCCGTCCTCTCGAATATTCGGCACGGTTCTCATCGCTGACGCGCATTTCACCAGTGTACTATCAGGAGCAGATAGCGAAAGGCACGAAAGCCGCGGTGCTTCAACTCGGCGAGGCTCCAGGACACCTCCTCTCAAGGCGTCCGTTCCAGGTCAACTGGATAGCTACTCAAGTCATGATCTGCCTATCGCTGTGGAACTACGACCGCTCGCTCGTGCATGCGCTGGAGCTGGCCAAGTCGTTCCTAATCCCGCTTGACGTGCTCAACGCGCTGTGGCCGTCTACAGGTACGTTCCGCCTGTTGCTTAATCCGAAGCATCACCCGGAACAACGCTGATGCTTGTCCGTATTCAGTGCAGCGTGTGCGACGCGATGAGCTCCGCCAGCGTCTTGAAGAGGCGTGCGTCTCGGCGCGCTTGCCAACCCCTTTGCCGGCCGAGTTGACACTGCCGCCAATTCTGCGGGCATGATAGGCTGGTCCACCCCTTTTCTCCATTCATCGATATGCGCGCATCGCATTCACTTCCATTCGTTACTCATACACGGCCGTATGTATCGTCGAGTACATGTTATCCCCATTTGGAAGTGCTGTCCCCTAGTCTCGTCCTCTTCGCTGTAGCCTACGTACCTGTATTGGGTTTCCCCCTCCTCTACTATCCGTCTTCACAGTCGGTATAATCTGCTCTCGGGCCTCCTCCTACGTACGACTCCGGGTATTTGGCTCTCCTCCCTAGGTTGCTGTTGTCCATGCGGGTGCTTGCTTGCGTCGCCGTCTTTCTGGTTTTTCCAGACCATGCCCTCTAGCATTGCAAATACAAGTTCATAGACACTGTGCCTTGTGCTACGTGCTGATTGAGAAGACATGCGCCTGTCCCGAGGAAACGGCTGCGACGTGATGATACCCGGGTCATAGGGTGGCTTTCATATGGCCAACAATAACGCCCTGGTTGAGGTTGAGTACCTAGTATGGAGCTCCCTTTGCATGCTACGTTGCTATGTGCTCAGTAACCTTATTGTCGCACAGGTTTCTCAAGATGAGGTCTAGATATGATGCTGGCTACTGAAGGCCGTTATCGGAGATTCGACCCGCTATCAGGCTGAAGCGACGCCCTTACGACAAATGCGTAGGCGATGTACGTGAACGAGCGTGTCCTGGAGGCAGGCTATCGTAACAAGGACAGGCCGTCTCCAAACATGTGGTGATTGCGTTCGCAAGTCAAAACAAGCTATCTCGACAGTGCCTCTTGCGGCATCCTGAGAACCAGTCGTTCTGCTGCGCCTTAACAGGGCCGGCGATACAGTGAGATGGTGCGTATTGTGGGCCGCCTTCCATTCCACCATTTTGCGGGTCTATCGTGCGATCTTCGACTGTCCGATCGCAGCGTAAAGATAGGAAGCCAAGTCAAGTCCAGTCCGACTTCTTGGTGAGCTTGAAGACGACACAGCGCGACGGATATGTCCCCCGTCGCCGTACTAGGTAGGTTGCAGCGTCGGAACCCCGAACCCGCGATGCATGCGATCAAGCTCATGACAGAATCCCCTCGGATGAACATTACGGCCGCAATACGGCAGGGCTACAGCGTTTTGTATTGAAGGCTTTGTTGTCAAGATGCTGGTCTATAGACGGCATGTGGTGCAATACAAGACGAATCTGAGTCACAAATTCCCGCAATGTGCCACTGGGCCTACATGTCACGTTTATTGGGTTGATACGATTGGACGGCGAGACTCGGAGAGGGTTCTACTTCTGTTTACAAAACGTAAAGTGGTGCGGGGGGACGTAATTGTGCGACGCTGAAGCGTAGTGGGACTTGCTACAACTACATTCTATTCAACGATCATCAGCGTGCAGATCTCATCGGTCCCAGTGATCGACGGGCGGAGGCATTTCTCGATTTAACACCGCCACATCCTCGGCGATCGCGAGCGCTGTCACTGACACCCGACTACACCATCATGGTCAATGATACACTGGTCGGCCCCGCGAACTCATGATAGACGGAAGGAGAGAGTAGAGGAGATTCACAAACTAGTTCAAATATGTATTCTTCCACGTTTGTGTCATAATTTGCGGCCAGACAAATGAAAACATCCTGTGTCCGTAGTACAAGTTGTAGGGAGACCCCACCGGTGTAGCTCAAGAAGTCGACCGATTGGACTGCATAGAGGCGGAGTCATTGGCTTATGAAGGCCATAGAACATAATGGACTCACACCGCGAAACGATCGTTGTGCCCCTCGCTTAATGTATAATTCTAGACAGTCGCACGTTGCAACTACGTGCCCCCCCACCCCTCCGCCAAAGCTTGCAAGGTACACGGACGGAGGGACCGCCTCGCAAGGGTACACATAGTGGTGTATGCGTACTAGAGTTATATTGAACCGACGTCGTCGGATTTCTTTCTCCTAGGATCTGCAGTGGCGGTCGCGGCGGTTCCCTGTCACGGTAGTCAACATCTCCTAATATGGTTGAAGTCACGACCACACAAAACTTCTGATATGTGCGGCAACATGCATGTAACACTTACAGCCGTCCGCTCGGAGATTATTGACATTCTAGTCACGTCTATCAGCACGGTTTGACTCAACAGTAGTCCAGTAACGGAGAAATACGATGTAGTCATCAATCTGCAGTGCTCAAAGTTAGCGGACCGGTCCTCCTCACCCGACACCCGAGACCACGCTTACTTTGCTTATCGCCAGGAAGCAGACCCGCGACATATCTGTGCCTCGCTCGGTAAAAACATGAGGGGAAACCAGGCTGCCAGCACTCAGCCAGCGAGGCGCTTCTCGAAGACGTCAACATTGGGAAGGTGTGCGGCGTAACCCAGACCCTCTACTACCACTTGGTCGGCTGTTCAGTCGGTCTTCTTTGTTCAGCGGAGAGTAGGGCCCGAGTTCCGGGGGCAGGGTTCTGAGTTCGGACGCTACCTCGCGCTGGCGGGATGTCGCGACATTGACCAAACAGGCGCGCTTCTAACGAGTTCGCCGCGGAGTAGAGTTATCCTTCGACCAGGGGTTTTGATCGTCTACTCTGTCTGGTGTCCGTCTTCCATCGCGTGATGTATCGACGGACAATAGGAAGGGCCATGGAAGCACGAGAACGACGTGTGATCTCTGGAGCATGTCCCTACATTTGTGGACGGCCCTTATAGCATAAGCATGAGGTTTGTCTGGGTTTAAACAATGCAATTGACGAAGCGCGTGCAAGGCGGGTCGCAATACAAGACACACCATTTGGACGCTGCCTAGTTCCTCCTTCAAAGCGTGCCGTTGATCGGACGTGAGTCTCAAGGCCGATTTGAGCCTTCGCTTTAGGCCGTCACTACCAGGGTAGACAGAGCTTGTGAGAGAGCTTGGTCATCACAGAAAATCGTGGTTCGTCTGGAATCTTACCAGATCATATAACGCCGAAGCCGCGCTTCGAGCCGCACTGTGACTGCAAATAAACCCTCATGTCAGAAGTGTCAGAATAAGTAGTACTTACGTTCTCTTCTGTAACTTGATTGGGTTCGATAGGACGAGGAGTGATACCCCTCTTGTCGGAGCCCGGGGCCCTACCATCCCCGTATCGCCCCGGATGCGGATCATACAACAAGAACGGGGTGGCAGATAGCGCAGAACCTGTAGGGGAAATCCCTCGACAGGGGGGCAGCACAGCGAATGCGCATACATTCAATCTTCTGTAGCCGCGCCGAGCAGTCCGCCTTCGGTGCCCACTCCCTAACACTCCCTACACTCGGTCAGCCAGGAGCACGTTCGCACTAAACAAATGGAGCATACCGCTGCCCACGTTCGGAGTTCGTGCGATTCGCTGGGGCTAGCCTATAGCGTATATGGATGCCCGGCATGTGCTCCGAGTCGGAGACTGATGGCGGGGTCGAGATGAGATCAATATCATTGTGCCATTCAACTCGGCCGAGCCGACAGCGTGGAGACTTTTTGCACAATGCTACAGCCCGTCTGGGGCTCTGGAAACATGATTGTCAACTTTCGTTCGCGCCGAGGGGTGATAGCACAACTTGCTTGCATTTGCCTGTGAAGAACCCAGGCTACTGTTGGCATCTCTCCGCCCTGGGTCCGGTCGCCCTAGTCGCAACCAACCCGTGAGAGATCGGCTAGTGTTCCAGATCATTCTGGAGGGTACTCTGACTCTGCCAGGAGGTCGCGAAATACGGTCTGGCAGCGGGGTGCCAGAAGCGCGCCACCAGGGCCCGGACCTCCCGCCCGAAGCGATCTGCAGAAGATCCAAGGGGGTATTTTCCGAAAATGAATACCGAATCGCGTTCGCCGAGTAGAATTGAGGGGGGAATCCTCAGCCCCGTAGTGAACACTACCGGCTCCCCCGCACGCCTTGACCGCACGAAGACGAAGAAGTGCCGCAGGGTAGCCACCATGGCGAACTCGGACCAGAATAACTCGAATGTCCTCCTCAACATTCAGCCTGTCGCACCGCATGCCCTCGCGGCATGATACGACACGGAACTTGCTTCTACGCCGAAGACACCATGATAAACAGAGAGCTGTTGATGAGCCTGTGTCGTCGCAAGCGGGCGGAACCTTGTACGCACATTGGTAGAGGCGACGAATATGAGAAACTGTGTAGCGCTGTCACGTACCAGTGAAGCCGTACGCCAGATCGCCGCAAGCGCTACTAATGTATCTAGCTTTGAGAGGCTGCCCACTACCCAATGTTATTGTCAACAGTTGCGACACAGTGCGACTAGCCACCACACTCACCATGACAAACGCGAATTTGCGTCGCGGCGTACTTGGCTCCAGATTACTTTATCGATCACTAAGCCCATAAAAGTAGGCTGTCAGACGACTGGTTACTGGCAAAGCGACCACCAATGGTCTTGAAGAGGCTGAGAGCATCAGCCACGGGTGCGGCACCATTAGAAATCTGGTGATTCGCATGGCTGTGCACCAGCAGCAAATAAGGTGGGCGGCTGCATTCCGTCTGGGATGTGGCGCGGTGATATTCGAGCGAGCAGTTCACGACCTCCATACAAAGTGAGATTAATGCTACCCACCGGCTAGACGGTCGCCAACCTGGTCCAAGCTCCTTTTTCATGGCGATGTGGCCTGTCTTAATAGATTGGGGTAAGTACAGTGTCATAATCCGGAGTGATGACAGAAATGATACTACTTAGTACGAGGAGAGCTGGAAGCCAATAGTATCAGTCAGTGGAGGACTTGGATTGAATTCTGAGTACGCACTTGAGCTGAATGAGAATGACGGACTTCTGCTATGTTCCTCACTGCGAATTGATTTCGGTCAGTAATTACGATGCTATGTGGCTTCATAACACACCATAGACGAGCGAAAACATAGTATGTACTGGCAGTCGCCCGCTCAACCTATGTCGCAGCACACACGTGCCTCGTGGGAATCAACTCGGAATTCGTCGAGCTCGCGTCGTCTCTTCCTCTGCCTTTGAGCTGCTCGACGACTTCCTGTCTCTTTCTTTTGAAACACGAACTTCTACTATATCACTCCTCAAAACTAGTCGAGGTCGCTGTAAAATGAACGCAGGTCGCCAGCAATACTCAGCGGGCCAGTCCATAGTGAACCTAAGAGGTACTGGTCTCCATGGTCAACTGTATATTGATAACTACGAGACTGAATGTCTCATATGTCAGAACTATTCACAGTTTAAGATGCTCCAGTCGACGTCTCTCTCCTCATGGATGTGATAGATTCAGGCCCTTAGGCCATATGTCGTATCCTGGATCCACACCCGTCTCCTCCCTCGAGCCCACCTAGGACATTTGTCTTGTTCAGGCCTCACCTGCTGGGGACTAAAGTATGGCAGTGTCTTCTTGGGATGAGCGCGGTATCCTGCGCCACATAGCAGCGTGTCTTGCGATAGCAAGGCCTTGAATGGGATATGGCGTGAAACGTGGTCTGACAACGTGCTTCAAACTAGTAACATGACCATGCACGATGCAAGGACACTGGCCCGGTGTCGTATATATTCGATTGTTTATGGTTTCTCGCTGCCTGCTTCAACCACAACGATTGTACGTGCAGTTGCTTTCGTACGTGTGCATCCTTTGGCATGTCTTATCTGAATCAGCTTCCTGTAGTCTTCGCAACATCGCGCTTTCGAAGATATGCATATAAGTAGCAAGGCACATGGGGGGCACATCGTTGTTCACGATGCCCCGGCATACCTCCCCTCCCAGAGATTCGGACAGCACGCCCACTGTCCCTGAGCCTATTGTAGAACCTCGCCAATCGCGCGAGGCCGTTGTAATGGGCTCCTGGAAAGTGGCTATCGCTCTGGTGGTGCTTAGCGCTGGTTGTAAGTATGTATGCGCTGCGACCAGTTGTGTAGCCTAACGTCGTGTCTATGACCCTAGACTATCTGAATATGTTGATTATGCTTGATGTACGCTGCGTGTCTCACTGCGCCCGTAATGTGATGTCTTGATGCTCTGAATGTCCTAGGTTGTCATTGACATGCAGTATCAAACGGAATACACTAGGCAAAATCTCATTCGCATGTGGGATGCTTTGTTAGTTGGTGCGTGTTAAGTACCACATTCGCGTAAAGTTTGTAACCAAACTGTCATCTAGGTCAATTCATAGGTCAGGTCGTTATGGGTGCGCTCTGTGATGCAGCAGGATGCAGTGCCGCCCTGTGTGCATCGACGATCATCCTTCTACTCGGGGGCATCCTCTGTGTAACTGCCCGTAGTATCAGCGAAAGCCCGTCCAGAATCATGTGGTTCCTCACCATTGCACGGGGGATAATCGGGGTGGTGCGCGAACTTGAATTATTATTATTTTGCTATGTAATTGATGTCTCATCGCGTCATGAAGGGCATAGGGGGTGTTTACCCTTCGGCGTCCACAATGGTGATTGAGGGGACTCAGGAAGGGCCTAGAAGTGGACAGGGTGAAGCCCGCTCATTCATCATGGTTTACCTATGCTCACAGCTTGCGTCGTAGATTTCGTGATGATAACAAATACCGTGTTCACCGTATGTTCACCGACTGAGTCAACGACAGCACAACTGACGCTCATGATATAGGCAGGAGGGCCGTTGGCATCTGTCATCTTCCTGATTGTACTCTCTGCGGCACAGCCTCAGCACCTGGACACAGTGTGGCCAGTATGTATAGGGATCGGCATTGTTCTGCCCATAGTTGCTCTATGCTGCTGTGGATGGCAGATGCTGTCAAGCAGGCAAGGACGTTCATCTCAGACGATAAATGGGACTAATGGTATACTTGACATAGGTATAAGCACCACGCACTCCAATGTATGTCCCACTGCTCGTTTGGTGGCGTTCAGTCCACAGCAACTGCCCGTGTCCACCATGTTGAACAGATATGACAGCATATGCCGCTGAACTAAGGCAGCATTGGCTCACGATCCTTCGAGTAGGCTTTTTCTGGTAAGGACGTACTGCTCCTAAAGGTCGTTCCCCACACTGATCAAGTTTCACAGGCTCATATATGACTTTGTAAGTACGCTGGTTGATGCCTCTCTCCGACGGCAAGTCACAGTTTTGTTGCTCAGGTCGCCGTTCCGAAAATTGTCTTTTCGGGGCTGATCTTGTTCACGATCTTGGACGGTCACCTCTGGAGAACCGCGGGTTTTGAGCTGCTACTTGGCGCCTTTGCTCTCGCTGGAAGCATCACTGGTGCAATGCTCTGTGATTCGTTTGGGAGACATAAAACGGTAAGTAGATTCCATGCCTCTTCGTTATCACTCTAGATGGTCAACGGTTGGTGTCTTGTCTAGCTCTGCATATCATTCGTCGGTTACATCGTCTTCGGTCAGTCCTCATTCTTGTCTATTTGATGGCTACTACATACAGATGCATCCAGCCCTAGTCATCGGATGCGCATATGATCGCCTCGTCAAAATAGTCCCTCTCTTCGTCGTTCTGTGCGTTTTTATTCTGCCAAAAACGGACGACACCTCACACGAGCCAATATACACAGCTATGCGAGTATGCTCTTCATGGGGAACATGGTAAGTGGTATCTATAGCTGAGTTCAGATCGTACATTGACGTGGCACAGGGACCCGGCAACCTTCTTGCCTTGATGACTGCTAAGTGAGTGAACCACTCTTGACCCTCTTGCACCGTTGGGTCTTGACGCCGGCGACTAAAGATCATACCCTGGGCCTGCGAGGTTTGTCAATGGGTCAATTTGAGTACCCGTGTGTAGGACTAAACATTACTAGGGGCTCCTTGTATGGTGTTACCGCCGCGTTCGGTACTGCGGGTGCGGTGGCCGGTATACATGCCTTCAGTGCGATCGACGAGAACCTCCGTAAACAGTGAGTATCACCCAGCCATACCCTGCATCGGCCATGACTACACGCTCATGAATTGACAAAGACGGGGCTTCATATTCGTGGCCATTTGTGGGCTCATTGGCATCATTTTGGCTGCGTGTTTCCTGCCCCAGGACCCTACTTCGGCCGGTGGGGAGATACCAGACTTGGCATCGGACGCCGTTCCGGTTGCTCGTCCTGATGGCCACCGGAGCTCCAGTTCAATAGGTCTAGACGTGGACAACAAGGTACGTGTTGTCTGATTTAACTGTGCATGCTACTCATGTTGCAAATCGCAGGACGACCCCAACACGAACACTGATCTCGTAGATAAGAGTGCAGGACAAAGTAGGAGACGAGGGAGCACTACCGCGCCTGGCTCACCAAATGCAGACAATGCGCTTAAGCCACTTGATCAGACGGTGAATACCTCTCACCAATCATATATAAGTGTCATTGTGAAAGTCCTTTCATGCAGCGGAATCATGAAGTGTCCTATTTGGATGACACTACGGTCCAACTGAACGGTGGCTTGCTCCATGCTAATCCTACTCATGACTCTTCAAACGCCCATCACAATCGGGTCAATGGTTTTGTTGGGCCCAATGTAGCCAGGCAAGCGGTATGTCTTTCGTTCCATAATACGACAGTGATGAGAAGGAACTACTACTTGTTCATTAGTCGGGCGGAACTGTACGTGCGTCGGCTGCTCGCGCAGTGGCAGCGGGGCCCACGAACACGGACTCCATTCTGAGATGCTTTACAAGTGCCCTATCGCAACCCATATATCCTATGACAGACATCGCAGAGGTCCCAGAGTCTCAGGCTACTTCCCCAGCATGCTCTAAGACCACCCCGAGTCCGTTATTCTCCCCCGTTGTATCCCCAGTCACCACCACCACGCTATGTAACTCTCCTACGTATGTTGCTTCATATCTACATCCGAAGGTCGTCTCACGCACTACCCCTCACAGGTCCCCTTTATCGAACCGTATTCTCTGCCTACACCGAATGTCAGCGAGCGAAGTCGTGGATGTAGTTGCACCGGAAGAGGAGTGGGTATGTATAGTGTTAGCCTTCCGAGCATGATCGGGGTTTAACGTCTGAATCAGGTACCCGAAGTCGAGGAAGTACAAGACGTCATTGCCCAACAGGTCGCCAGCTCACAGCTGCAGAAGTTCTTCAAGGAAGATAGCGCCTTGACTCAGGCTGTCGCGTCGAATGTCTCACGACTTCAGGATGATGGTCAATCCTTCCCTCACACCCGGCAGAACGTAGATCGTCTGATACGTCTCAGCCTCTACCATCCCGTCATATACTGCGATGACAGCGGCTCCATGACCCTCGACGTCCCCCGCAGTCGCTGGGATCTGCTCCGCGATGCCGTACGCCGAATTGCCAGCATCAGCACACGAGTCCTCCCCCCTCAATACGGCATAAGCTTGCGTTTCATCAATGCTCAGCATGCAAACAAGGACAACGTTCTTCCCTCGGGCATATTGAACGCACTTCCGATGGGGCCTGACGGTGGCACTACGCTGGGTAGGAGTTTGAAATGGAACGTCCTTCAGCCACTGGTCTACGACGTGTTGCAGCGCGGCGGTCTCTTGCAACGCCCCCTGATGATATGCATCATCACGGACGGTTGTCCAGACTATGACGACAATCCTACGTTCGAGGGCGCCATCTTGGAATGTCGGCAACGTCTCGTGGACTCCGGATACGAACCTACCGCCGTACGTTTCTGTGTGAATCAGATTGGCTGCGACGAGTATTCGACGCGGTTTCTCGAGCAACTCCGGACTAATACGCAGATACAAGACGTCGTTTACTGCACCACACAGCGGCTGGACGAAAAGTACTGGGAATTTCGGGAAAACGGGAGGCTTATTGACGAATGGCTACTCAAGATGCTGTCTGAGCCAATTATGCACCGAGCTGTGCCGTGAATTGTCTTGCTAGATCTCCGAATCCGCAATTGAAGTGAGAGAAATACACGTTCACAAGTGAGTCCATCGTGCTTTACGACCATACCATCTACTAACTCCCAGGATGTATGTAGAGAATGCCGCCGTCAAGTCCGAGTTCTGTATATACTGCGGGTACGAGTCGTTTAGTCCCGTGGATCCATTCCATCAGTCGATGTGCGGGAAAGTCATTGCTTTGAAAAATGGTTATGCTGTATTTTACTTCACCAAGAACAACGAGTCGGCCTTACTTCCAGTGCATCTGCCTTCGCAGCGAAAACTGCTGCTAATAGTGGATGATCCTGCCTCAGAGCTACTATACAAAACGACTGCCATCTGTGCGCCCGTGTAGTAAGCGCCTACCACCGCTCGAGGTCGGGCCGCACATTGGCTGCTGGATCTGCCAGGCCGACTCCGAGTCTTCAATCACACCTCCACCACCCACGCTGGCTCACATCTAATACATACACGCAACATCATTCAGCGACACGTCTCTACCGACCAGCGCAGGCTGCAACCCACCGTCGCGTCAACGGCCGCCTGGACAGCTCACAACCCCTTGTCCGAACTTTGAGACCTGGTGAGCGGTACGAGCGTCCTGTGTACTTCTCAGCTGTGAGCCAATGACTATGTCAGCTAGAAAGCAGCGTGACGGACAACGTATGGCTCATCTGCGCACAAATAGTGGCTCCCTGCCACGCCGGATAGACAGCCTCAATTCAAACAAGGCACCCTTCTTCACCGATGTTGAAGATGAGCTCCGTGACATCAAACGCGTCCACTCGCAGGGCCAGGAGGAGGATCTCAGGATGGCGCTCGGCCGGATGATCAGTAGAGTGCAAGAGCTCGTACGCTATCTCGTCATACACATATCATAGACTGCGCTTACATACGACCGCTCAGACTAACATGCTCAAGGAAGCGTACAAGGCACAGACCGATCTACAGACGGAACTGCAGCTCACCAAGTCCAACCTTCAACTAGCTTTGGCAAACAACGAAATGCTTGAGGACGCATTGAAACAACAAGGCCATGTCAAGGACGTCGGCTGGCGGCGCGCGAGCGCACGCGAGAGGGAGCTCCAGGCAGAAGAGGATCGGCGACGGAGCATGGACAGCACCCTATCCAGTGAGACCGCCATGTCACCTGTGGTTGCGCCTCCGTCCCCCGCTTTCCCGTCATCCTCCAGACCTACCTCACCTAAGCCGACCAATTCAGTATCGCCACTGCCATCTTCTGAGGGTCGATTCTTCCGATTCCGTTTCGGCAGCAATGCATCGAGCACTACCCACCCATCTTCTCCCCGACTGGCTGCCTCCAACGGTTACTCTCCTCTCACTAATGGCGCTGCTCACCTCACGTCTGCTTCTTTACCATCTCTGGCTGCCACTGCGCCGGATCGTCAAAAGGAGATCGATGAGCTCACCGCTGAGCTGAAGCGCGAGCGAGAGGCACGCCAGGCTGCTGTCAAGGAGAAGCAGACTTACGAGGCGGAGTTGGAGACCCTCTCACAGGAGTTGTTCGAGGAGGTGAATTATAACCGCTTCTACTTCTATGCCTCCTCCCGTGGCTCACCCTTCTGCAAAGGCCAACAAGATGGTAGCTACGGAACGTAGGAAGCTTGCGGAGACTGTCGACGAACTGAAGGAGCTTCAGGCTGAGCGAGAGGCACTACGCAATGCGCTCCGGCTCGTCGAGTCTCAATCGCACTCGCGCAGTGTGACTCCGGGAGGCTCGCCGCCACAGACTCACTCACGCACGTCGTCTTCCTCTTCTTCACGCGCGGTCAAGTCTCCTCCAACATCGAGGCCTGGCACTCCCGACGGCGAAGACGACCCCACCTCCGCCGGAACGATCGTCACGTCGTTCCACAGACCGACGCCGCTTACTATCATCGAGCCACCCTCCCCTACGCCATCCAAGAGCCCGTCTGCGGAAGCGAGCGCTGCGGACAATCGCGACACGACTCTTGTCGAGCCAATATTGCTCATGTCTGCACTGCCGTCCTCATCCCCATCCGAGCCATCTCCAGCTCCAAGTTCACTTGAAAAGTCCTCGAAGCCATCGCCTTCGTCGTCAACATCAGAGAGCAGTGAGTACTTTCACATACGGGCGCGTGCGCTGGACTTCCTGCCCCGCGAGGCGTCCCCATGGTCCTAGAGATCTTCGGACACCTTTGAGTCACCAAGCCCCATCTCATCTATGTTTGTCTCCTGGGTTTTAGCAGTCCTGTCATATTCTCCCTGATCCATCCGCTCACTTTCACAAATGCCGCATCGCCGTTCTCGTTGCCCACTGTAGCTATATACTTACACCTCTGAGGAGCAGTCTGCAGGATCCAGAACGTTCGTATCATCATTTGAATTCGCATGAATTATATACATCAGCGTTTATCATACCGGTCACATACATATGCACCCAAGACTGCATCTATGCAACAGCTGAGCCCACGGGGGCGCACGGTGTCATAGGTTGTCGCTGAAGCGGCATAGAGCATAGCGAGATTGCGACATTGGGGTCTTCGACACGACACGACGAGAAATGATACAATGAACGTACACACATTGAGAATATAGGTGAATATAGTCGCTGAGCATTCAGGCAAGGAAACCCGATTCTGGAGCAGCCCAGAGAGAGAGATGATAGCAAGCAGAACGACAGTGAGTGCACATGCCCGTCGCATCCACGACGACACCAAGCTGGCAACACCCGCTTCTTTTCTTCGACCTCCGTTGCTGCAGGTAGCAAACCCTGCGTGAAATGAAGGATTTGGCCCTCTATGCTGCCTCGGACATAGTGACGTCTGCTAATACAGACTCGTCCCCAGCAAGGTCGGCCGGTGCGTCCTCGTTCATCTCCGCGTCCCCATCTGCGTCTCCGGATTCGTTCTTCGCCGCGGCTGGAACAGATTCCTCTGCATCTACTTTCGGAGCCTTCGGCTCAACCTCCATGGCGCTGTCTGCGGCCTCACCCTTCGACTTCTCGCCCTCCTCAAGGCCGTTCGTCATCGCGCCGGCATCTGCCGCGTCGGCAGCTTTGGCATCGGGACTCGTGCCATTCGTCGTGGCTTTGGCGCTCTCGGCGGTCCCGTTGGCCTTGCTGTTGCCCTTGTTATCGTTCAGAACTTCATGCCACCTGTCGACGAGGGCCTTCGCGCGGTCCTTGAAATGGAATTCGTCGTCGCGGGGGACCTTGTCCTTAGACAGCGCGTTGATATGACGCATCACCTTGCCAATCTTCGAGAACTAGGCAAAATGGTCAACGAAATTGCCAAAAGGAGGGGAAATATTGGTCCGAAGCGTTCCCGCGGGGTCCCGGGGGCGTGGCAGTGCGCTGCCAGCGAGGCAAGGGGGTCGAGGACTGTGGTAAACACACGACTACTCACTGATAGGTACTGGATGGTCATCTTCGGGTAGTTCTCTACCGTAGAGAAGAGCCGGTCGAGCCCGGGCATGTCCTAGAGTGTCGCACATGAGTGGCGCGGCATCGACGACGCTAGAATATATGCGCACCTCGTCCTTGGGCGTCGCCTTCTGGTTGAGGAACGCTTTTTGCAGCTTATGTCTCCATTCTCGCACTTTGGCTGCCTCGGGATCATTGCTCATGGCGGCTGTGGGGGCAAGAGACACGGCCGTTCAGTTGATGCCCCAGTTGAACGCCCCGCTGCCGGCGATAACGATCATACTCACGATCGTCGCCCTCGTCGCCATCCTTCTCGCGCTTCGCCTTCTTTGGAGGCGGCGGCGACGCCTGCTTGCTTGGACCGGCGTCCTCGCCCTCAGCTTCAGCGCCACCCTCGTCCTCTGACTCGACCATGGCCTTCGACTTGTGCCCATTCTTCTTCCCCTTCGTGCCCGGCGTCTTCTTCTTGGTCGCAGGCTCTGCAGACTCCTTCTTCGGAGCTTTCGGCTTGGGCTTGCTCTTCGCGGGTGCCACCTCCGAGTCGCGCTTTCGCTTCTTGGCCTTGGGCTTCACGTCATCATCTTCGTCCTCGCCCGCCTCCTCTTCGCCGTCGCTCTCGAGCTGGTCAATCTCCGCGTTGGCCTCTTCCTCAGAAGCCGCGTCACGCTGCGCCTGTCGCTCGGTCTCCCACTCCGTGGGATCCAGTGCGATGCGGTAGCCATGCAGCAGATCCGACGATTTCTTGTGCGGCTCGGCGATGTACGCCTGTATCTCATGCTGTTGGAGCTTGGAGATATCCCGGGGCATGATCCATGCGCTGGGCAGAGGCGTGGTCAGCGGGCGCATTCGGGCACATCGCGTAGGGGCGTACGCACTAGTCACCGGCCGGGAAGAATCGCACGCAGTACCAGTTGCCCTTTTTTGATTTGGCATTGGGCCGCTCGGCCTGCACGTTCTGTGGTGCGGTGTCGGGGTCGACGACCTACGCGTCACGAGGCAACCATGGACCATAGATAAGGATTGTCGACAAGAAGAAGGAGAGGCAGGCGTCAGTGAACGTCGCAAACGCGTGAAAGGAATGTGAGTGTAGACACACCATGCCGGGCCATGGGGGGTAACCGCGAATTTTCGCGAGGACGATGTCGCGGGCGTCGTAGAAGTGATCCTTGATCTCCTTTGTCTGGCCTTTGTTTCCCTTCTTGGACATTTTTGAGCGGAGGAGGGACGCGACAGGGACAGCTGAGGCGTAGCGCGCGCGAGTGGGTGGTGGTCAAGAGGTGAAGGCAGGCTCGGCAATTGCCGGCCGTCCCGTGCGCCCCTTTAGGCCCGTGCGCTCCAAGTTGAAGTCCCCCGCTTAGAGTTTTAACTCAGATATATTCGCGCTAAATCGTCCGCCGTGCTCCCTACATGCAAGAACACCGTCAGGGCGGTTCAACCCAGACGACAGAGACATTACGAGTCGACCATCCCACACAAGCTCCTGAAAATCGACTCCTCGTAGCAACGACCATCGTCGACGCGGGCAGGCTAACCGCGCGGAGGCCTGACGCCTTCGCGATTGTCGGAGAATGTCGGGTCAAACACGTTTGTCGCTCAGAAGGGTTAGGACACTGGCACCATGCGGCAGTGTACGAGGTGCGACATCAGACCTGGTCGCGGATGGTCGCAGTCAGCACATCATGCCACCGATATAAGGCGTTGAAATCAATGACCAGTACAATGTGCGAGTGGTGTTCATGAATGTGGGCTACGCGTAGAGGTGCTAGCGCAACCATGCATCGTGAAGACTGACGTTTCTGTAAGCGCGTCTGCTGAATGGTATATGAAGGGAAGATGCTTACAGTCAAAACAAGTTATCCCAACATCTCTGCAACATGAACCAAGTAGTCTGATGTGCAGCATGCCATGAAGATGATTCATACTTCTCTATAACTTTCCGTCAGTCGTATGAGCTTTCATTCGATGAAATCAGAGGACACACATTTCTATTTAACGAATTTCGGCGATGCGGCACCGGAATGGTTTGAGCGGGGGTAGAGGTGGGCGACGTCAGGTCTGCATTGATGGGGAAAAGAACGAAGTATTTGTCTATTGCATGCCTTCACAGGTATTCATGAGACCTGGCTCAGCTAACAACGATGGTATCACTGTCATCTTGCGGGCAAGAAGACATACAGCCATTTACTCGTGCGCCTCGCGCGGGCGGGCGTCCCAGTCACTTGTCCTTCCAGGGTAGACACACATTATTGTTCCCGTCTTAGCCTTGCAGATGTCAAAGAGCGAATTCCGAAGCCCTAGCGCCGTGTGCATACGCAACTCGCGTGAAACTTCTAGCAGGATTTGACTAGCATAGCATCGGCGAAATGTCAATATCGCTATGGGATAGGAACACATAGGCTATGAGAATTGCTGTGAGTACAGCTCACAAGAGCACTGGTATTGTGATTCGTGCGCACCTGCAGGAGCATGCCAGGCCCCACATTAGGATAGGCGCATCACCGACGGCTAGAAAATGAAAATATCTGCAGCTACCGCACATGGATGACTGCTCAGTAGATGGCGCTGATGAGGGCAGCCATGGCAGCACATCGACTCGGGGATGGTCTACAGGGATCGTGCATTCCAAAGTGGCGGGTATCCTTCGATTAACCGCAGTGTTCTTCGGTAGGACAGGCACTGCTGGGAGGCAGGTCGCTAGAGCAATGATAGAGCAGATGAAAGCCCAAAGCACGATGTCGTGGCGAGTCGCGACTGTGGCCACGGCCGTCGGCCTTTGCGGGCTGGGAGGCGACGAGGCCAAATGTGGGGATGTCACTACGTGACATGGCGTGATCAGGTGTGACAAAGAGGGAGTGGCGGAAAGAGTGAAAGAGCTTGAGGAGACCTGGCGAGTTTGCAGACGACCATGTCTGACCCTCTTGCAAATGCCCCCTCGGATACTGCATACACCCCCGTTGTGTTCATTCCTGCCAGCTCACCCCCGCAAGACCCACCACCCCCGTATCCCTCGCAAGAGCGGCGCACACGAGCACCCCGCGCAAGCAGAAGGCGTCGCACGCTCGAACAGGCGTCAGAGTCGGCTTCACATGGGCTTGCTATTTCGAGCGGCGGCACCGAGCTCCAGCACGATGCGATTCAGCCGACCATCCACCAGCAGTTCGAGTCCGACGAGCAAGACAGCGATGCCACAGAAACTACACCGCTCCTCATACCCTCGAGCTCCTCACCCCGTATTCCCGCGCGCCTCCCAGGCATCGTGGGCAGGCAGCGTACACTCTCGTTGACGAGCACCCTGCGATCAACACACTCCATCGCTCCCTCGCTCGCGCAGACCGTACTTTCTGCATTCAACCCCGAGCGCGATTGCGACGTAGATGTTGACTGCGACGACCAGGACTCGAGCGAATCCTCGCACAGTGCTCCTCTCGATTCCCCGACTTTCCGGCACAGCGGACCCCTGGACGACCAGCAGCGTGCCTTTGTCGCGGAACTTATTGGGCAGCGTGTCGATAGGCGGCGCGACGTCTCCTGGGCTGCCCGTTGGCAAAGATACTACCGACCGCTCGGCAAACGCGCATATTATGCATCGCTCTTCCACCTGCTCGTCCTCAACTTTCCATACGCCCTTCTCGCTTGGGTATATCTCTTTGTCTTCACCGTGGTGCGTAGGCTACCGCAACCTTTCTAATGACGTAATCTAACTGTCTTCATAGGTCGGTACGACCACCCTCATGGCTTTGCCCTTAGGTGCCATCCTCTGCTTCTTGAATCTTTTTGGTGCACGTCTTCTGTCTCGCGGTGAGGTGGGTATCCTTTTGTCCTCTGCAGTGAAATCCGTGTCGTTGCATCCCGTGTTCAAGGGTAGTCAGGAAGCATCGCACGACGCTTCTTGGTGTCCGTCCTGCTTCCTTTCCTAACTCCTTGTCCGCCCATTCAACTCCGCCCACGTAATTCCATGCGCAGGAGGGTGCCTTAGCGTTGAATTGACACGGGCTCCGCCGTGACCCCCAGATATGACGGCATACACTCACGCTTGTACAGGTCGTGCTACAAACAACATTCCATAGCCCGCTCGCCTACTCCAGACCGAACCCGCCCTTGCCCATCTTCGTGCGTTTCCGTCCGCCGACGGTCGCAGAGATGGAGCAAGGGCTGGAGCTGGTCCCGGAGAAGTCTTTCTACCGCAACGCGTATGCAATGGTCCGTACTTCTCTCGCGGTCATCGGAGCTCTGCTGACGATCGTCTAAATGTGCGTACCTGACCTGCAGTTCACCGATCCGACCTCGTATCAAGCCGTCTTCTACTTCCTCGTGATCAAGCCAGGGATAACTCTCGTTTTGTTCCTGCTCCTCGTCGTCATCGTCCCGATCTCATTCGTTACCGTCTTGCCCGCCCCGGCCGTCCTCCGCCTTGTACGCCGACTAGGGATTTGGCAGGCAAACATCGCCGTCGAGGGTCTGTGCCTCGCAGTGCGGTGAGCGATTCCATCTAGGTCTGCAGCACGGACTGCCCCAACATCTCGCTATCTTACTGTAACATTACTGTGAGCCCCTCTTTCCCGTGACAGGATTCGTTGATACTGATATCCAACAGTGTTTATACATATAGTAGCCGTGGCATGCTGGCCTTGTAAATGTGGTAGTACAGCGGACTATTCAACCAACATTCGAGATAATATATTCCGCAGGCGCTGCCCTGCACAGGCAGCCCGTGCGGGAAGAACTGTTTAAAGAGGTCTGGGTAGTGATGTTCGGCGACGTCTGGATGACTCCTGTTGGGGACATGCAATTGGTCAAAGCTCACGAGCAGAAAGTGCGTTCTTGGTTCACGCGTCCGATAAGGTTCCCCTGTCCGGTAGGCCACAGACACGTACTCTGTGTAGTTGACAGCTGGTCGTAGGTGTGTCAGGCAAATGTCTTCAAACAGTGGCTATGTGACTCACAATCCGATGCCGCAACCTCGCCTCGCTCCTCCTTTAGCTTCAATATCTGGGCATGCTAGTGAGTATATGGACTACCGCTCGATTTCCGCCGGGGCTCACGTACACTCTAGCTAAATGTCCTTGAAAGTGATTCTGCGCAATGTTCTGGAAGAACGGGATTGAGTAGCATGTGGTCGAGCCCTTGGGCGGGGAGAGCACACGGTGCGAGGTTGCCTGGGCGCCCTGCGTGACGGTCTCGAGTGCTGGCGTGCGAGTCCGTGGCACAAGTAAATGTGGCTTTCCTCCATCCCTGTTAGTATATCGGTTAGTACACGCGCCTGTCATCAACGGTGCGCGCGAAAGCGGGGTTCGACTCCCCGACAGAGAGTGATATCACTTTTTGCATTGCAACATCACTCAGTACATTTTAATGCTTTTGAAGGATTGAATACTCGTCAGTGACTCTACTGGCTAAATTATCTCATACAGGTACAGCTATAATATGTTACATGGATCAGCCCGTGTAAGAGATGACATACGATTGTGAAGGCATCAACAGAGGTCTTGAATACGCCGCCTGCCCCACCGCCAAACGGACTGCTCACCGGGTTCAAACGTTCAAGTCAGACCTGTTCGTCACCAATGTTGCCTGCGCATCGCGCGCCGCATTGAATCCCAAGCCTGATGGCTCGAAAGGTGGTGCGCGCCCCGACAGGTTTGAGCCAATGGCGAGTGGCAGTGACGAGGCTGCGGACGAGCCCGAGCCTGAGTTCGAGTGTGCTCGGCCAGTGTGCCCGTTGGTGTGGGGTCAACCATTGGCCCTGCGTGCGTGGCTGGAGACCGGGCGGAAGCTTGGAGGTGAATGATGCCCGGTCCCGCGCCGAGCCCGCCGTGGCTCGGATTGTGGTGCACATGGCTCGAATTGTGGTGGCCCTGCAAGGAGCTGCCCGACATACTCTGGTGGTCCGAGCGACTCGTGTGACCATCGGGCTCGACGATCGGGTGCTCGTTGTCCTGCGAGCCGTCCACGTAGCCACGTCCCGCCATCCCGCCTCCGCCTCAATTTGATTCTCTCTCGCTCGCTCTTCCTCGAGCAGTCGCAGTTTCTCCTCGAGTTCGCCGATCGTCCCTATGGCGCCATCGCTTGAGCCCCCGAGCTCACAATCAGCTTTTCTGGTGTCCTTCCCGGTGCGCTCATCTCCGCTGCCCACCCCTCATGTCCCCCGCTTCTCTCTCAACTCCGCCTCCTCACGCTCTCTCCATTTCTCCTCTGCCCGTACCCGTACGCGCTTGAATTCCTCGTCCACCTTGCGCACGTGCTGCTCGGGTCCCGGCAGGGCAGCCTCAATCTCCTCCCGTGCCTCTTCGATCGCCTCCGCAGCTGCCTCGCTGCTTGCGAGCCTCACGCAGCGCGAGCACCTTCAGTTTGGCCCGCTGCTCGCCCGCCGTGCCCTGGTCTGCTGCGCTTCAGCACGTCGATCTCCGCGCGCAGGCCTGCATCTGCCTTCTGTGCCTCCTTGCGTGCGGTCTTGAGCGCCGCGATGAGTTGTGCTTGCTCGTTGTTAAGTGCGGAGAGCTCGTGTGCCAGTTGCTGCCGGCGGGTTTCTAGTCGGCGTAGGTACGGTGATGTACGGGAGGGTGAAATGGATAGTCCTTGAGATGAGGTGCTAGAGGGAAGAGAACTGCTGGAGAGGATGGCCTCCTTCGTGTGTTGGTCCGAGCGTGTGGGATCGGAATGCAGTTCACTATCTGTATGGGCGAGGAGGTGAGCTTGCAGTTGGCAGTTGAGGGAAGACGTGCGGTTCCGGTGAAGCTCTATTGTAGGAGAAGTAGATAATGATCTACGACTCATGTCACACCATCTTAACACATCTGTGGCCAGGGCGACCTCATTATACCACGGATCATGCGCCATACTTTCGTAGGAGTGGAGAGAAAACTAGAGAAAGGCCAAGGAGGCCACAGCGGATCATTTGTTCTTGATCCAGTAGGGCTACAATGAGATGTGGCTTACTATTAGCTCGGCTGAACTAGGCTAGTACCGAAGCGAACGGCAAGTATGAGTTCATGTACCTCTGTAAAGCGCGATAGGGTCACGGGAGAAACGCCACAGTCAGATTCAATGAGGAATGACGACTTGCTGAACGCGTGCCTTCCGCAGCCTGCACAGAGGGCCTCTTCTGCCTCTCCAGAGGAGGCATGCCGGAGCCGGATGACGCAGACAGCTTCAACGTAACCGATGCACGAAGAGGAACTCGACTCACCTGTGGTAATCTGCCCTCGTAATGTCCTTTCGCCTGGTACAATCTCCAGCTCGACGTCGTACTGCCTACCAGGCATCAGCCCAAAGAGAATGATCACGACTTCATCCGTCTCCTCGTCGATTCTGTTTAGCACCCTTTGCCAGGGTATACCATTCACCTTCACCGACAGACCCCTTTGCAAGGACATCCGAGATGATCTGTGTCCTGCCCGGCTCGCACTCGTCTTCCACGCCAGAGTCTGCATCCTCGGAGGAGGACATGCCCAACGACCCGATAGAGTCGGAGCTATACGGGGACTCAGGATGAAGGTGACCGAGAATGGGGTTATTTCGCGAATCGACAGGGCCAGATAGGACGCCATGGACGGATTGAATGCCACTCCGTGAATTCGTCCATATCGATTGTTGATGCACGCGGTATATATAAAACGTGTCACCCTGATGGACATCAGAACGGGCTTTGCTGCAGAAAGTAGTGTTCAAACTACTCACTGGTAGGTCAACAGCGCAATTGATGCCGACGAAAGTTACAGAACCCTAGAGCTGCACTGTAGCCATCTATGACAAGGACGATGGCGGATGGCCACCGCAGGCTCCGCCACCGGCGACCAAGCTGCTTCAGTATTGTGGCACCCGGCATGCAAAAATAAAACATTCCGACACGGGGAATTGAACCCCGGGCTATCGCGTGAGAGGCGATAATGTTAGCCACTACACCATATCGGATTGATGATGTGTCAACACATAAGGCATATGTCCCTGGTGCATACACTGATACAGGCAGTCCTTCATGAAGTGTACTTGTCTCCCATAGGCAGACCCAAAATACGACCTTTGGAATGAAGGCCCTGAACAGGTCTCATCCCTCCCTCATCGCCTACACACTGCTAAATTTTCCATCTCGCGTGGAAGAACCCCCTTCTGCTCCTTGTCCGTTTCAAAAGCAAGCAACATGGCCGCGTTTGCAGATTCCACTGCACCCCAAGTCTATACCATCAATGGTGTCGCATCTGGTTCCTCTTCATCTCTACCAGACTGGCCCACACGGAATGGTCAGTAAAAGGAAGGAAAGCGGAAACGCAGTGCTGCCGGACAACAAGTAGAGTCCACAATCGAACTCATTCAGCACTTCGAGTTCCCAGAGGCGAGCAACCGGGTCCAGACAACGAGGGACGGACACCATACTATAGTTACGGGGACATACAAACCACAGATACGGGTCTAGGATCTTGACCAGCTGTCCCTCAAGTTTGAGCGGCATACGGATGCGGAGAATATCGACTTCGTTTTGAGTAAGTCTGCTGGTGTGGACACTCTTGGTGCTAGTACTCATGGCGCCGCTCATCGGGATAGATGCTGTCGGATGACTGGACAAAAGTATGCATCTACAATGCGACCGCTCAGTAGAGCTGTACACACAAGGCGGTTTCCACTACCGCACTCGTTGACCCCGCTTCGGACGCGCACTCGCATATCACTTCCCCTCATGCGATGCCCTGTTTGCGGCATCTGGACCAGAGATCTTCCGCTTGAACCTAGACCAAGGACGCTTCATGAGCCCACTTTTACTAAGTTACAGGGCGACGGTGGTGTAGTATTGCAGGGGTCAACGCCATCGATATCAACCAGCTTTTTGGATTCGGCGTAGAAGGGAACGGTACAGTAGAGTTCTGGGGCCCGCGCTCAAGAGCACGAGTTGGTATCCTACGACTTCTCAAGGACCGGCTACTACCAATGGGCTCTGTCGTGCCCACTCTCCCAGGAATAGACGACGGGTCATCTCAGTCACTCTCAGTCACTGCTATATCCTCCAGGGCAGACGGCCTCCCCTATGCTAACGGCTCCTCAGGGCACGCCGTACTCTACGATATCCGTTCTTCTCGACCATTGGCTATCAAGGATCAGGGATATGGTCTACCGGTCAAGAATGTCAATTGGATAGAGGGTGGTAGTCGGATGGCCGGTGACGGACTGATCCTGAGCCCGGACAAGAAGGTCATCAAGATCTGGGACTGGAACTCGGTGCGCTCCCACTTCATTGCTCAAATAAATTCCAGGCTTACACCTTGCGGTTCAGCCCGATACCAATCTTGCCTTCATAAATCCCGCGGCGGACCTCAATGACGTTCACCATGTCCCCACCAGCGGCCTCCCCCTGCTCGCTAACGAGGGCATCTAGATGACGACCTATTTCATCCTGCAGCTCGGGCTCGCCCCGCGCTGGGCAAGCTCCCTAGAGGATCGCACAGAAGAGATGGAGGACCAGACGATGCGCACTGCGTACCAAGACTACAAGTTCGCCCCGCGAGACGAGCTCACTACACTCGTGCTCGACCACCTCGTTGGGCACGCCGACGCTCAAGCCGTATATGCACGGCTACTTCCTCTCGCTGTCGCTCTACGACGCCGCACGCGTCATCGCCAATCCGTACGTCTACGCAGAGCACCGCGAGCGCGCGGTCCACGAGAAGATGGACGAGCTCGCAGAGAGCAGGATCCGCACGCCCAAGAATGCGCTGGCGACCGTGAAGGTGGACAAGAGCCTTGCGGAGAAGATCAGAAAGGAGGAGGAGCGCACGAGGAAGAAGGAGGAGCGCACGAGGAAGAAGGAGGAGCGCACGAGGAAGAAGGAGGAGCGCACGAGGAAGAAGGAGGAGCGCACGAAGAAGAAGGAGGAGAGGAAGCGCGCGAAGAAGGCCGTAAAGGCAGATGGAGATGCCATGGATGTGGAGGAGGACAGCGAGGCCGAGGTCGATGACACCACAGGGCCGCTCGACGAAGGGCGGGGCAGGAGGCAAGAAGGACGTGCGGCGGAAGGGTGTAGAGACGTTCGGCGCTGGTGTGGAACGTGGCGGACAGGATCCAGGACGGGAGTTGAGCGAGAGCGATCGCCAAGGGAGGGCGCACCGGCGGGAAGGTATGTGGAGTGGGAGCAAGAACACATTCAGGAGATCATGAGGCCAGTGCTATGGCAGCAGGAATACTATGTATGATGATGACTTGCTTATAGTGTCCCTTTCATGCTCTAGGCTGAACAGAGCTACTTGTTGTTAATCAGTCTGGTGTGCTAATTCATGGGTGGTCAATATTTTATCCATAGAAGCCCCACTCTCCGTCAACGAGGGGGGGGGGGGGGGGCATGCAGCAAATGCATCCAACGTTGTCCACGGAATGCAATCTTGGCGACCATGGAGCGCGGAGCAGCGGCGCGAGATGGTCTTCACTTGCGCATTAGATGGACAGCAGGGAGGGGAGATACACAGTTTGTAACGTCTACATTGGGCTTCGCCCTCAGCGACGTAAAATGGATGCAACAACAACAACAACTTGCGCATTAAATACTGCTGTAGTACTGTCTCGCGGGTGCTAGCCTTGAGCGATCTGGAGCTCATGGGCAGCAGGGCGTGGCGTCTGGTACTGAATCACTTTAGTCTATACTACAGCTCGCTCAGGTCCCTATGACACTGGTGGTACCCTTGCTCATGTACTATGAAAGGAGCCTGTCCGCATACTATGGTTGGTCGGGAGTTACTCACTATCGCGTTCGGTCGCGTGCCGTTCCCTCGCCCCTCACTCCTTTGACCTCCAACGTGCAGGGTAGATACTAGGGTATCTCTAGATACACCCTACAGTTTTTCCCGACTTTTAAGTGGGTGTTTGCGTTGGGCGGAAAGAATCCGCGGCGGGGTGTCTGCGACGAGGGGAGTTGCTCAAGACGGTCACGCAGTGTCACGGCGGCAAGTTCAAACTCCGCCTCGGCATCCGTCGACGCGCGTCGACGGAAAGCCCGCCGTGCAGTGCTGCTGAAGGGGTCTTGCTCACAATGAAGTGCCGCCATCGACAGAGAGCGTGAGGGTCGTGTCGCGTCGTGTCGCGTCGTTGCCACAGACGCGACGGTTTGAGATGTGCGGGCGGAGTTGCAAACTGTCACGGTGCAGCAGCCACAGCAGACACTTGCAGAATACACAGCGGCGTCGTGAAGTTTACAGTCAACTCTACATGAATCGGGCTGTGGTATAACATTCGACGCTACATGTAGGTACTGTGTGTGCACGACTTTCAGCCAAAAAAATCATATTGTGGCGGGATCTGTAAAAGACTGCTGCCGCAGTGCACGCGCTTGGGCTGCGAGACGACCCTTTTCTCTCCTAGAAGGCTGACACATCCACGGAATCTCTCTCCACTTCGCAGGTAGCATCTCAGAGGGCCTATCCTACTCGTCAAATTTCTTCGGGCCTCAAATCCAAGTGGTTCGTGCCGGAGAGCTCATTTTGAGTAACTCCCCTTCTTGAGTAACTCCCCACCACACATAGTATCTGTACTGAGAGCAGCGAACATTGGAATCAAAAGAGCAGCCTTTTTGCAACCCACGGTACCACTCTGGCTGTCGTTCTTTCTGTTTTCTCGACCACGTCCCCGCTCTCTCTCTATTCACATTGCACAAGATGTCCCTTCGTCCTGATGGGCGTGTTGCTATCAAGTTTTGGCTTCTGACGGGTTCAGAAATCCACAGGTGTCTCTGTGAACTCATGGACCCGGATGCCACAGTCCTTGACTTTGTCAAAAGGATATCGCGTAAACACATGGTCCACACTTGGAATGTTGAGATATGGAAGGTCCGTTGTATGTGGTCTCTTGTATTTGGTGTGGCCTAATCCAGTATCGAAAGCCCAGGGATACCACTGTTACCGCAAGTGACGCAGGTCGTTCCGTCCTCCGTCGTTCTCTGGACGCATTTGAGAATGACCTGTCACGGTTCTGCGACGACATGACTGAAGACTCTACCTGCCGGATGTACTTGCCGGACGCCCGGTCCAGGTCTCAGAAGCATCCGGTCTACGTCGTAGTCGTACCCACGCCTCCCGCACCAGCCGCTGCACCACAGCCCCCCGATCGTGATGATGGAGAGGATGACACTCTTGAAGCCATGTTGAGTAGTGCGTGGTGCGCCTTTGATCTCCCTGATTCATATCCTCAAATGTCGATAGCATTCAACCGAAGAAACCGCTTGCCTGCCTCATCGATGCCTTCAACCTCCGCTCTGCCTGTGAATTATGCACAGGCTCAGCAGGATGAAGGCAGATACATCGTCGACGGGCGGTACGCAAAGGCTTGCCCATTGCGTGCTGCGCTCCCTGTGGAGTTGTTCCATCCCGTTTTCGCACAGTTTGTGACGGAAATGGCGGATGAACAGCTGCAAGTGCCGGAGGATGTCGTCAAGGACACCGCGAAGCTCATGCTCCATCTATCTCAAATAGCGGTCAAAGAAAAGCAACGCGAGGACACTTGTGACGATCTGAGTGACATTCTCGACTGCGACATCACTCAGACCGTCGACAGGAACCGAACCTGCTCTGACCACATCATCATATATAACAGGCCGTCGCATCCCAAGGACCAGATTGCGCTCGCTATCATCGAGGAAAAAGCGGAGCTCGGGAGCGGAGGTTCGGATCCGTCCGTCCAAGGTTCGTTTTCGTATGAAGCGCATTGGCGTGATACCGCTCGCGAGGTACATTATTTTTGCCATCTCGCACATCGACATATTCTCATGGGATCATTACCATACGCAGAGACTCCTTGAGGTGTGCTTCTGCCCCTCTTTCATTATCTCAGTTGCTGGTCCTTGGATAAACATCTCCGGGGCCATCCTGACGACGGCCCCCATCGTGCAGCGCCTAACCGAATACATCTGGCTGGGACGCGGGATCGCCATTAACGACGCCCGCATCTGGCACGTTGCGCGCATGTTCTATGCCCTCCGCCGTGCTCTCAACGCGCTACGTGATTGGTATACAGAAATGCAAGTGCCAGCCGATCTATCCAGCCGTCTGTTTCCTCTGGCGACATCGTGTGCTCTGCCAGGAGGCGCGAGTTTCGGGTTCAAGTACGAGAAGCCGCTCAAGGGCCCTGATCCCTCCTGTGCGACCTTCCTCGTTCGCATTGTCTCCAGCTCGGACCCGGAGAAATACAGCGTCGACCGCAGGATGGTCGTCAAGTTTGTCGAAACGTACGGCAAGGACGCGCACGAGCTGCTCGCGCGGAACGGCTTTGCCCCAGAGCTGATCTACTATGGAGACGTGTGGCGGACCCAGGCCATTCACGGGCCGTAGAAGATGGTCGTCATGGAATATGTTGAGGGTGAGACTCTAGCCAAGATGCGTGTTGCCGGCGAAACCCCCCCTTCCGTGTACGACGCGGTGCAGGATGCTTTGGCGCTCCTCCACGGAGCGGCCATGGTACATGGGGACGTGCGGTTTCCGAGCATCCTCGTTGCAGACGGTAATGGCGACGAGCGCACTCAGACGCACATTCTGGACTTTGACTGGGCTGGCGTGGAGGGTCAGGTGCGGTACCCGCTCGGCTTGTTTGCGGGGAACGGGTGGGCGGACGGAGTGGCAGACTGTGCGTTGATCGAGGCTGCACACGATCTTCATATGTTGGCTGCATTGAAGTGATGTTCCCGAGATGGTTTCCGTAGTTTCAGTTTCATGTCATGTCTTGGGAGGTGGGGCCCTGAGGAACCATACCGGGATTTTGTATGCATAGCGCAACTGTATGTACCCGGCTGTATTAGCACTGTTTATTGAATTCTACTTGAAAATACCAGTCAGAAGAATGTATGTTAGCTGTAGCCACTGGTGTCTTGCTTCTTTCGAAGACATGAACGGGCCGTCAAGCTCAGATGATTGAATCTGGCAGGGCGGTGAGAACACCCTCCCCCTGCAGAAGAATTGTGAACCTCTGCAAAGCCTTGGCTAAGCTTCACTCGGGGTGCATACACAGGAGCGCCCGCAGATGGGCACGCTTTCAATATTTCGAGAGGATCGAGATGGCCTAAGGCCTTTACTATATCATACACAACCGCCCATTCCCTCCCCTCGAAAGGTTGTGTTCAGAGTCTGTCTAAGGGAGAAGAGAACGTAGTATAAGAAATGCGAAAAGGAAACAGGGGGTAGGCGAGAGAAAAGGTGCGGCGCGGAACGAGTGCGAGCGTGAAGGCCCGCTACTAAGCCGGGCCAAGGGCAGGAACGGTCACCAGAACGCTCACGTATGTGGAGGGTTTATGTCGTGGGGCACCGCGTTTTCGTTTGAAAGAAAGGCTTTTGGTCCCTCTTTCTACCCTCCGCGCACATTTATTCCTAGAAAGTCCAAGCATTGTCTTCAATTTGCTCCCAGTCTCAATCTGTCCGCCTGTGCGTCGTCCTCTCTCCCTCCTCCCCGTGACAGGATTTGTTGTGGCTGATATTCGACAGGGTTTTATACATGGAGTAGCCGTGGCATGCCACTGGCCTTGTACATAATATGCGACGTGGTAGTACAGAAATGTGCGCCGGACTATTCAATACTCAAGAGAAGAGGAGAAAGGCATGTATATATTCAGTAGGCGCTGCCCTGCGCGGGCAGTCCGTGCGGGAAGAACTGTTTAAAGAGGTCTGGGTAGTGACGTTCGGCGACGTCTGGATGGCTCCTACATGCAATTGGTTAAAGCTCACGAGCAGAAAGTGCTTTCTTACTTCACGCGTCCGATCAGGTTCACCTGTCCAGTAGGCCACAAACCGTACTCTGTGTAGTTGACAGCTGGTTGTCTGAGTATCAGGTAAGTGTCTTCGAATAGTGGCTATGCGACTCACAATCCGTTGCCGCAACCTCGCCTCGCTCCTCCTTCAGCTTCAAGATCTCTGGCGGGACTGGGCATGCTAGTGAGCACCGCTCGATTTGCGACGGGGTTCACGTACACTCTAGCTGAAAGTCCTTGACAGTGATTTTCTGCGCAATGTTCTGGAAGAACGGAACTGAGTAGCGCGGGGTCGAGCCCTTGGGCGGGGAGAGCACGCGGTGCGACGTCGCCCGAGCGAGGCCCTGCGTGACGGTCTCGAGTGCTGGCGTGCGAGCGGGTGTGGATTATGTGTGACAAAGGGGACACGAGTCAATTATGCGGGCTTTGGCGGAGGAATGGCGCAAACTCACCCTTGCCGATGTTCACGACGAAGGTACCTGGAATCGGCGGTGCGTCGATCCACTGCCCGGAGAGGTTTTGGACCTGCAGGCCTGGGTGCGGAGAGGCTTGCAGCAGCTACCCGTCGCCTCAGCCTCCGCTCGGAAGGTGAGAACGTGGGTTTGGACGCACGAACGTGAGGAAGCCGCCGTCGAAGTGCGGCCCAACGCCCTGGTTGGATGCGAGGTTGTCGAGTGGCGGGTACTTGACGACTTTCGCCCGGTGCGGTGTCGGGCCGTCCGTCTCGTAGAAGCCCCGCATGATCTCACGCGGGAGCCCGAATGCTTCCGCGAGCAGGCCGATGAACTCGTAGCTCAGCTTCTCTGTCTGCACGAGATAGCGCAGGAATGTGTCTTTGAATCCTGGGAGCAGCTCTTCGTCTGGCCACTGATGTTTACTCCGTCAGCTCTGCACGTTATACGGCTATGGAACACACACCTGCGACGGGCCCCAGAGGCGTAGGTATTCCGGCTCGCCGGGCTTCCACCGCGCCTCGTACGGGGTCGCAAAGTCGTACTGTTCCCGCTGGTCTGTCTGGCCCTTTGTGATCTCCGCACCCAACTTCGAGTACCCGAGGAAGTGCTCCGAGTTCGCCATCCGGATCTGGTCCTTCGCGGTCTGCGGCAAGTCAAAGAAGCGCGGCGCATATGCGATCACGGCGTCGATGTCCTCCCGCGCGACGGGCGGGTTCGCGAGGTAGAGGAAGCCCACGTTGATCAGAGCGTGCCGCAGCTGCGTGAGGAACTCGGGCTTGCGTGCGGGGTCGGATGAGAGGCTGTAGTCGAGGATCGGCACGCTGGAGAAGTTGGAGGCCATGGCGTGGTGCGGGAGGCGGAGAGGTCGTCAGTGAGAGAGGATCGCCTCGGTGGCTCTTATAATGCGGAGGGCGACGATACTACCATGCATGACTGCGTTCACCTGCCGATGACGCGATCGGATTCTTGTCTTCGACGCCACTATACTAGCTACCTTGCGACACACCCAACTGGTCTACGGTGATATTATTTGGCTTTCAGTGTCAGACCGCTATTAAGTACTCAAATATCTGCCAGTGCTAAGCTGCTGGAGCTTGACACTTCCACAGCAACCCCTGCACATCGTCGGTATCGAGACCCATCCCATATTGCAGCAATGCAGAACACGGACATGTCATTTCAATTCATGATACACTGAGTGCTCAACGATACGAGAGGGCCGAAATGACTCCATGCCTACATTCAATACGCCTCCCCTTTCACCGGAAGGCCCTGCGGAAATATCTGCTTGAATAATCCGGGATAGTGACGCTGTCCAACATCAGGATGACTCCTGAGTAGCAGCCCATTAGTATTTCAAACGCTCGCCGATCAAGAAGTGACCTAGTACAGACCTGATGCGTCCTATCAGGTTCACCTGGCCCGTAGGCAGCTGGCCGTATTCAGCGTAGTTGATGGCTAGTGGAGAAAGAGCAGAGTGTTGGCAAGCGTGTCTGTAGGGACCACTGCAGGATACTCACAGTCGGGAATGCTGGTCCCACCGCGTTGTTCTTTGAATTTCATGATTTCCTCGTTCACTGTCCCCATGTTCAGTAAGCCGGTTGTAAATGAGGTAGTCACGCACGCTCTAACGTTATGTCCTTCAAGGAGACACGCAAAGAGATGTTCTGGAAGAATGGGATAGAGTACCGCGGGGTGGAGCCTTTGAGAGGCGACAAGACGCGATGAGACGTCGCTCGAGCTAGTCCTTGAGTGACAGTCTCGAGTGCTGTAGGCGCAAAGGTAAGTCTGCTTGCGTATTGTGCCGTACGTGATGATGTTCAGCTGTATACCTTTTCCGATATTCACGACGAACGTGCCAGGAATCGGAGGTGCATCGACCCATTCCCCAGACATATTCTGCACCTGGAGGCCCGCATGGGGAGACGCTTGCAACAGCTGTGCGATACATCAATAACGCGTTTTGGCGCGATCATGAACCAACTCACGAATGTCAAGAATCCCGCATCGAAATGAGGGCCGACGCCTTGGTCCGAGGAGAGATTATCCAAGGCCGGGTATTTCACCACCTTGACCCAGTGTTGAACTGGAATCTCTGTCTCGTAGAAGGCTTTCAGCGCATCCGGCGGGAGTCCAAGGGCCTCAGCTAGCAAGTTGGTGAATTCGAAACTGAGCTTCTCAACGGCCGCGAGGTATCGCAACATCGTTGCTTTGAATCCAGGGATCAGCTCTTCTTCAGGCCACTGTCAAGGTAAAGTAGTTGATACTTTTGAGACGGGAACTGTGGAGGTGCTTGCCTGAGCAGGACCCCAAAGTCGCATGTAATCCGGGTCGCCAGGCTTCCAGACATTATCGCACTCGGTGCCGAAGTCGAACTGCTCCCTCTGGTCCGTCTTTCCCTTCGTAATCTCAGCACCGAGCCTGGAATAGCCGTAGAAGTGCTCCGAGTTCGCCATGCCGATCTTGTCCTTCGCATCTTGGGGTATGTCGAGCAAGCGCGGCGCGTAGTCGATCACTGCGTCGATGTCTTCGCGCGGGACAGGCGGGTTGGCTAGATAGAGGAAACCGACGTTGATCAGCGCATGGCGCAGCTGGGCGATGAACTCGCCCTTGCGCTCTGGATCAAGAGTCAAGGAGTAGTCGAGAATAGGGATGCTGGAAAAGTTCGAGGCCATTTGAGACTGCTCACGAGTTGAATCGCGACTGCCCTCTTCTGCTTTTCGCGCCGCTTTTTATATCTCAACGCACTACCGGGCGAATGGGTTCATCACGCACACTCTAGTCGTCTTCCATGTGCAGTGTTTGCAACTGTTGCTGCGTCGCTACTAGTTATTTCGGCGGCCGCGTCGGGAGAAATATATTGTCCGCAGGACCGAGAGCGCTGCACACTCTTGAACGGGTCCGATGGGCACACGCCGACTGGCCGTCCTTTGTCATGGGGCTCCAGGTTTGCTAAGTTGCGCGGGAGGAAACGAGAGCAAACGGAAAGCGATATGCATACGTGCCAACGGCGACCTGGCGATGGTACACAGCTGATATAATTGGGAGAGACGACGTGCGACTTAAGAGACATATCGGATAGCCTTGATGCCTTTGTTCCTCCGCCGCCGCTCAACGAGCAGATAGCTGACTGAAGGCAGTGGTCAACATGCACTGCACCCCATGCTGCTGAACGATTACACGCTGAGCTCACCGATAAGTTTGTCTAGGGACTCCGTCACCTCGGGCTCTTGCTTGACCTCGAGGTATGCATGCTTCGACATGCGGAAAACCCAAAAGTGTCTCCGGTGGGGATGGAACGTGACAAGGGGTTTCTTGTCTGGGTCATCTGCGCGGATGAGCTAGGGAGACACAGTAACGATTACTATGATAAATGGAGGTAGGTGTCAACTGAACTCACCTGTAACTGTCCCCGGTGTGCTTTCCAACGATACTCGATACCCGAATCTGTTGAGAATGTTCCTCCACTTTTCGTTTGGTAAGCTACTGTAACGGGAAACAACAGCAAGATGACTCACGGTTTGTCCTCTGTGAACTTCACGAAGTCTGAGGCAGGAGCCCATTCACCCTTCTCCCCTCCGAAGCGTACACGTGGGTCCTTTGTCTGTAAGCCCTCGATATCTGCCATATGCTCCAGTTCACGCGATTCGAAATCGTGTTTGATAATCTTTGTCAGGTTTGGGTGCCAATAGCGCGTAAGGACCTCGTAATAGAACTTGTCATCGCCAACCGACAATGTCGTGTTGCGCAGGCTGTTCATGGTGATGTTCATCTTGTATGGAGGCTTGGGCTTCGGTGGAGGAGGCATCGCGCGTAGGACTGATGGCGGCAAGACGGGGTCGCTTTGAGGAGCCACACGAGAGCGTCCTTATATATTTCACCGTGCGTACAGTTTTCATCCCTGGCCGGCACGACGCACGGTCTAGGGCACGCAGTCGCAGGCCTCTTCTCACAGATTTGCCTCCACATATAGACCAGTCTGTTCTAGCCGGCGCCGCGTCGGAGATTTCAGCGCTGTAAATTGGCAATCTGTATGAGCAACTAATAACCAGAGCGCGGAGACAGCCCGCGTTCGAAGGCGACTTTCCTGTGTTCGCACGGGCATGAGAGGCAAGTAGTGGGCAGCCAATGTCAAGCAAAGCGTCCCGACGCCAGCGGCATGGGATCCATCTGCTCACGTCTTCCTTCGCAGTGGGAGTCAGTCAGACGTACCGTGGCACGCACTCTCATTGCCTCGCACTGGGGATGCATCCGCAGAGCCCCTGCCCCCTGAAAGTGACTCCTATGCTTTTCATCACGCGGGCGGCGATTCGGAGACGGTCAGAAAGCGGCGCGACTCGCAAATGTTCATATCGCCCTCTACGCCGATCAATCACACTTACGGTCCTGATGCTTGTTCAGGCGTGAGCTGTGAGTTACATGGCCAGACGTCGCAAGGGAGTGCTTGTGCAGAGGCGCAGAGTTTTCCGGCGCTAGAAATCAGGTTTCCTAATCGGTATCTTCGCCCGCTGGCCCTCCCGGCGCTCATGAACTCTTGTCAATCTTTCCTATCGATTCCGCGTTTTCCTGCTCAGCAGGAGCAAAACGACACCAGCAGGACTTGAACCTGCGCCCGCAATGCGGAACAGATAAGTCAACATTCGAATCTGTCGCCTTAACCACTCGGCCATAGTGCCTTTCTTAATGGACAGAGATATTATAAGCTAATAGGTCTCCAAATTCAATGGCAGGTGTGCTGGAAGTGATGTCACTCGAAGAAGTAGCTCTTCTTTTACGAGACTGACTCGGGGTAGTAAGATTGTAAAGATCCCATGCCATCTGTCACTATCTGTCGGCGGATTCCTCCCGGTCCATTTACTATCGTGTTGTATATCAGTAGCAGACACTACCTGTGGCTGCGCGGACATCAATGTGTGTATGACGGCCTTTTTGGACATACCAAAGGCTCAAGGTGCTTCGAGTTGCAGGTTGCTGTGTGAGTCTCAGGCTTGCCCAATTGAATTGAATTAGTATCAGTTCTACAGAAGCTTCGCACTTGTGTCACCCACATCAGATGATTGTGCATGTGATGGACTTCACAGCAGTGAGCCACAGAAAGTCAAACACATTGTGTTGATATCAGCCAATGTGCACAAATATGTATGACAGGACAGCATCCAATGATGTAACTTGATTGGGTGATATATTGTGCATCTTTCCTGTGCTTATCAAATTGTGTCTGTGTTACATCAACTGCTTTTTGTAGATGATCTTTGGAATGCATTGCACTCACTTTGAGGCTATGTTGATGTGCATGATCAGACTGTCTTCTATCATCAGTAGTATTCAGTAGTACATCAATCCTCAGTGAATTGGACAGCCTGCAGCACAATGTATTATGTGGCTGCCAACCTTAAGTAGCCTGATGAATAGCCACAGACTCGTAATTTGAAGCCAGACAATATGGCAAGTATATATACCAAGGTGGGTTTCACAACTTCCATACCAACATGTCTCAGACCAGTCTCAAACTGAACCTTATCAGCACTTTTGGCTGTGTATATATTGGAGTGGCTACCACAACATTGTGAGTCTTGTGTACCAATTCATCACACTGTCACTATTACTGACATACTTTGGAAGTTTATATGGGTGCACTTGTGCTCAAGTTATCTATTATGTCTATCATTACTATAGACATGACAAGGCTGGTATCATATCATTGGTATGTCATTTTATCCATTATAATAACAAAATCAGATGATCAATGTCTTTCAACAACTCCTAGGTTGCTATACTCTGGTACTGGGTCAAAAACCTCATAAATACAGTCACTGATTATGATGATAGGCTACTGGACACTGGGAGACTGTATCTTATTGCTGATGTGGGTTTGCATCATCTTATAGTCAGCTGATTGTACTAATGAGTTTTTTCCCCTCAGTATCTAGCATACTACTTTGTCAGAAATCATGCAGATGTCTTTATTCTTGAGACAGTAGCCAGGTGAGTCACTGTGAGCACCTCTAGACTACTGACTACCAGTCCAACTGACCAATAATATACAGTACATCAGCAGTGAGTTATCACTTTATCATTAACATAGGTGAGACACTCAATTTATTCATTTAGGCAGAGTATACAATTGGAGTGAGTATTGTCACCATCTGTCTGCATGCATGTAGCCTGAACACAGAAATTCAGGCAGCTACAGTACTTCTAGTACAAAGGTGTGTTCTGATATTGCCTTCTGGTGTAACAGCTCAATAATCACTCATAATAACAGCTTCTTTATCTATAACATTTGGACATGTAAGCATTGTCTGTCAGAGTGAACTTGTATGGGGAAAATATATTGACTTCCAATGATTCAGTACTTGGCCCCAGATGGCACCGCATTCCCCTGTCAACAATTGCAGTAAGTTTACAGTTATCTCCATTGTTGATATTCCTCACTGACAGCTTCTCTAGATGGCACTTTCCTTGGCTTCATTCAGTCAGTCCTAGTTTTGTTCAGTTTTCATGAACAGAATGCTCATTTCTTTTCAGCTGCAGCACTTGGTGAGTTCCTTGCCTGTCACTTTGCCTTAGCTGTCCTCAGTGTTCAATGTTATCATATGTAGTGATGACTTCTGTTCAGTAAGTAAAGGGCTTTAACACAGAAGATATCTCATTCAATGTTGTACACTTCAGAGCACACTATGCTGAGGATTATATCATGATCAAGGTCAAGGGAAAGGTATGTGGTGTGTTCATGTTGACTATTACTTAGCTCTCAAGTCCCTTAGACTCCAGCAACTATCAACTCAGTTTGTGCATTTGTTGCAGATATCTATATAGCTGTCTGCCTTTGTACTGTCATGAAATCCAAAATCACCAAAGTGAAGAGGTATGTTCAATCACACATGTCAGAACAATCTATGTCACTAAGATTTTCAACCATGGTAGGACAAGGGATCTTATCACAAAACTCATTGTATATGCTATCAACAGGGCAGTGTTAACTTGGTGAGCTACATGATGCCTCAGTGGCCTCATCTGACTTTCTGACCATCTTACATTCCCTAGCATTGTACAAATGCTTGTATTTGTGCAGGTATTTATCTATTGCTCTCATCACAAAGACTTCTGATAGGATTGCAAACAGTATGGCTCATCTAAGGATAATTTGATCTCAGATGCTTTCCACTTAGTTGCTCCCACTCGTAAGTGTCCAAGTGTAGTCCCGTGACATATTTCTCATTGTTTGGACAGTATATGTGAACACAATTTTAGCTGTGTGAGTGACTCTGTGTATGCCACATCCTTCATATATTGGCTAATTCATGGTGCTACAGCTTGAACGTGCGCCAACATCTCAGTGACAATCTCCGATCCTCAATGATTGAAGTTGGCACCACACAACATGTACTGGAGGCTCCGGTTCGCGTTGAAGCAGAGTGTTCTTGATCTACTAATGACTCTATGGTTGAGATGATAAGCCCCGATAATTGTTGATTTGTACCAAGGATCTGTTATATATCAGTTTGCGGTACTCTCAAGCAAGCCTCGCACCGTTCTACCTACTGCGGCCAGTGCTGGGCGAATAAAACTCTGGTCGGCGATAACCGAGGCTTAGATGATCGGGCGGAGAGAGGTCCGTTCGCCGCCAGTCAGCGGACCGTGTTTACTCAGGCGCTGCTCCACTGCTCTTGCATATCTCAAGCTCATGATTGTGCAGCTTCTCCTGTTAGCACTTGCACTTGCACTCCCCCTCGTCCAGTTCTATCGCCAGCGCACTGCCATCTCCACCAAAACACCCGCGGAATCTGATAACGAGAAGTCTGAACCGAAGTCTGTTATGCAACCACCCCGCGATGACCTTGCGCCCCCGAAGGACGACCCGATTACCCTTGCGGAGCTGAAGCAATACGATGGCTCAGACTCGTCGAAACCCATCTATGTCGCGATCAAAGGTGCGTCGACCCGCGCTCTGGCCTATGCAATCGCTAATGACTGCGCTACCGTAGGCACCGTGTTCGACGTGACGCGTAAAGCGGACACGTACGGACCGGGGAAGAGCTACAACCTCTTCGCGGGGAAGGATGCATCGAAAGCGCTGGGGATGTCGAGTCTGAAGGAGGAGGATGCTGTGTCGGACTACAGTGGATTGTCGGAGGCGGATCTGAAGACGTTGAACGATTGGCACGATTTCTTCTCGTACGCCCGTAATATCACCTCTTCCGTGGCTATATCTCATATTGTGTGTGGCCAGGAAACGATACAGCATCGTCGGAAGAGTATCGGACCTCCCGCCGCATGCAGGCCAAGGGCAATCGAGTCTTTGACGTGCATCGCGCCATTTGCACCGATTGCGACATCGTTAAGACACCAATTGCACAGCATATTGTACACTTCCAATACCGGCGAAGGAAACCCTGTCGTTGGTGGGTTTCTTTATATGGGGATCAGACTTATGAGACTGCGTCTGAATGGTGACCCTAATCGTCAGCCTTGCCATCCCCCTGTAGGTCTAACGATAACCATTTCAAAGAGCATACGGCCACAGGACGATGTCATGCTCTGAGTGACATCTTAGACAGTCGTCGTTGCGCTTTCTTGTCGCCGTGATACAATCGATCTTGACCGTCACATGCGTATACGCATTCACCGCTGCATTGGTGTATCCGAACCAAAGCTGTGAACTCAAACTTAGGTGACGGTTCGACTTTGCTATATGGAGGTCGTTGCGTCTTCGCAACACGAGGCAAGCAACCCCGTATATAGCTTGTATTGACAGCATTGCTTTACTTCGCCGTGGTTCTCAGGACCGCCATCTACTTGGACGACGAGTTTCCGCACTCGTATTGCCACCGCAGTGGACTGGCCAGTGCGGGACATCTCTACGTTGAATGCCACCAGGAAAGCTCCTTCTGCTGCTTTGCGCAGTCGGATCTTCGTGGTCTTGCTTCTCCCCGCGCGCCTCGCCTTCGGTTACGACCGAGAGAATGGGTGACGGAAGAGAGAAGCTGCTCGGTCTCCGCGACGTCACCGGCCACCCTTGGAAGTCATCCGCCTCATCGTGTTCGCCGCGAATGCAGCCATCTTCCCTGTTCCCACTGCTATGCTCTCAAGCGGTGATGTATATAGTATGCCAGACAGCCGCTGATCACGAAGCCAGCTCGAGGTTCATGTACTGCCAGTTTACGCCCAGAACATCATGCATTTGGAATACATTGCGAGTGCGTATGACCCCAACCGTGACTCCTGTGACATTGAACATGAAGCCGAATGTCACCAGGCTCAATGTCGGCTAACTTCGATGGTGGAGGTGGGGCAACTGGTGAGCCATCCGACAAATTGGTGGCGGCTGCAGAGCTGACAGAAAGATCTCGCCCCTGCATCAGCTACCACGATTCATTGCCAAATGGTGGACGAGTGAATGAACCACGCCCCCGATGCAGCAGGTGCTACGCCACAACGATGCAATGGCGTTTTCGTGGGTCGAGAAGCATACACGTTGCACTGCGCCGTCACCTAGTCATACAGAGTGCGTCCCAGTCATTGATCTGTCAGCCTGTCAAGCACTCTTCCCCCGCGCGCCACGCGTTCCGACTTCCGTGTCCCTGTCCCTTGGACACCGAGTCCCGGTCGGCTACGGAGGGCCGGATCACTCCCCCGGCATCTGGTTCAATGCGACGAAGTGCTTCCGTCCGTCAACATGTATTCATTCAGAAATCGGCTCGGACACTGACATAGTCGGATGCGGGATGGCCTGCAGGAGGCGGCCAACACCAGTGGGGATTAAATGCTTGTCGCTGACGGTACGTTTGCAATTGGATTTGTATTGTAACGTTGAGGTTCGTGGACAGACAGGGGCCTACACGGGCTGGATTGACCTTAGGCAGCGGGCAGTGGCTGCATTTAGATGGGCTGACGTGCGCCAGTCTGCAAACGGGCATCCTACTGCGGCAAGAACGACGAGAAGAGCATAAGTTCAGGCAGCACCAATCGCGAGTGGCAGAAAACGAGTCAGCTAAAGCTTCATGTTCAGGTTCACATCATGATCATTCAATGCGGTTTGGCGCGGTAGCAACCCAGCAACGCGTTAAACCTGCGTTGTCCGATTGGAAATCATCAGAAATCCTTTCATGCGTCTTTCAACGTCGGCCTCCCTTCAAGTACCTACGCAACCTACCCTACAGAAGACATATCAGAACCTGTAGTCTGGTTGCCCAGCACAATTGTGCACGGGTCTTCTTCAGATCGTCGAACCACGCCTGGGAGACATGAAGCTGGCAGTTGCTCAACAGCGTATGCTGCCCCTCCTTGTACTGGCGCGCGAAATCGCTGAGGGGTTGGCATCTAGATGTGTGTGGTGGATGTGGATCAACGACAGGACGCGTTACTACTGGTCCGGCAAAGCCGGTATCTCAATTCGAGCGCCACCCACGATTGTGTGTGTCGCGCCCGAGTGGTCAGCACTGTCGAACAACTGCGCCTAACGCCAGTCATTGAACAACACACGCAGCGCATTCTTGCGATCGGAGCGCAGGCTGTCCCGGTCTACGTTTTTCTTACCATCCTAATTGCAAGAGTGGGCGCGTGATGCATGGACACTTCTTGTGTGGTCGCTTTAGGTCGCTTGGATGGCTGTGTTCTAACGAGCGTGATGCGGACTGCACTGTTCCTCATGCTGACTAGTAGTGGCGGTGGCATATAGTCGAATGTGCTCTGGGCCCGACCAAGCAAGCCCTCCCGCGGCTCACTGTTACTTAATTACGAGCGCGTCTGCGGCGTCCACGCTTACTGTATGAGGTCACTGTTGCGCAGCCACACAAGTACATGCGTTGCGGTTCGCTCTTGGCGGATTGGGAAGTGAAATAAATCATTGCTTTCCCCGTATTACAGCTGCGGACAGAGGCTGGTGAAATGGGTACGCTCGATGACTCGGTGCGGTGCGGGGAGAGAATGAGAAGCTCGCCTCCGGACACCCGGGCACGCCGCGCGCGCGGCGCCACCCCGAGTGGGGTTAGCGCCCGAGAAGCGCTGGGATATTAGGCGGAACACGCACCCATCCACTTTCTCTCCCAGCGAGCAGTCACCACGACTCAGAGCTGACGCGTACCCGCTCGCCCCTCATAACCCGTCGCCCCTCCCCTCGACTGCACGCTTTCCTCACCTCACCCCAGCACATACCACGCCCACGGGCACCTCCCACATCTCCCATCTCCTTGACCCCGCACCACGATTCCCCCACCGGTAGCAGCCGCAACATTGGATCTACTGCCAGCGCGAACATACATACATCGTCATGGACGCACTCAGATCCCTCGTGCAGCCCCTCGTCGGCGGCGGCGGAGGCTCCGTCATTGACGGCATGAAGCTCGTTGTCCTCGGTGGCACCGTCGAGACCGCCCGACGAATGGCAAGCTCTGGCTGGTGAGTCTCGCTGCCGTCCTTATATGCTACGTGTCCCTGACTCGTGTCTTCCGTGCTGTTCCAGGTCTCATTTCATAAATTGTGAGTGCAGCCACTGAAGGTCTTCTCTGTCTAGGGTTCATACCCGGGTTCATTTCCGGGCTGAAATGCGATGTGTGGCGTGCTGGATGCGAATCTGAGAGCGTGTGGAGGTGCCATCAGTGTATGAGAAGGGGGCCTGGGTGTGGTGCGGCTCGTGAGCTTCCCATTGTGCCGTTTGAAAGTGTGCCGATTACTGCAGTGCTCACCTGTGCCGTTCTACCCGTCTCCATGTTCTCTGTTCTGCTCAAATCATCTGTGTTGACGTCAGTCCGAATATGCGCCCGCATAGCTCCATTCCGTCCTCAGCGCCCTGGTTCCCGCGTCTGACCCAAGAAAGGATATCTGACTGACATCTCCCCAGCATTCTTTCTGACAGCCCACTTCTCCGAAGAGGACTACCCATACGATTGGCTGATGCTCTGGCTCTCACGGAGGCCGGAGTGGCAGCGCTCCCGCGAGTTCGAGACGACGACGCGAACAACCAGCCATGGGTGGGGCTCGAGCACCGCGGACAACTCATTTGGTGACGACGACGAGGAAGATGAGGAGGCGCCGGGTCGAGTCAAGACGCGCGTTGTTTTCCAGCCGACGACCAACACGACGCATACGATCTATTATAAAGGTCACTGGCTCCGTGTCAAGCGCGGTCGCAAGCACGACACGGGCTGCGAGATGCTCTCTGTCTCCGTCGTTGCGCGCAACAACTCGATCTTGAAGCAGCTCGTCCTCCAGGCAAAGAAGGAGTACGAAGCCGAGGCCGTGCACCGCATTCAAATCTACTTCGCCGACTCGCACGGATGCTGGCGCTGGACGGACTCGCGGCATAAACGTCCGATGTCGTCCATCGTGCTGAACCCCGGTGTGAAGGAGATGCTCCTCTCCGACACCAAGGACTTCTTGAAGTCCGAAAAGGTGCGTGGCAGCGTCTTTGTGGAACCTCGGTCCTGACACGCTTGGCGCAGTGGTATGCAGATCGTGGTATCCCGTTCCGACGCGGGTACCTGTTGTACGGTGTGCCCGGCTCTGGGAAGAGCTCACTCATCCATGCGATCGCAGGAGAGCTGATGCTGGACATCTACGTCGTGTCCTTGTCTTCATCGTGGATCAATGACAGCACACTCACGACGCTGATGGGCCGTGTCCCAGCGCGGTGCATAGTATTGCTCGAAGACCTCGATGCGGCCTTCACGCGAAGCACATCACGAGACGATGGTTCTACAGGTAACCCTGAGGGAGAGAAGAGTACGACGACAGAACAAGAGTCACACACCCATCGCAGCAGTAGCCGCCGGCATAAGGAGCAGCTGTCAGACGTAAACACACTGTCGCTGAGCGGTTTGCTGAATGCCCTCGATGGTGTCGCCGCCTCGGAAGGGCGCATACTATTTGCGTGAGCACACGCACATGCTCACCTTCGCATGCTGTCTAACATCATCTTCAGGACGACGAACCACCTAGAGCGCCTCGACCCCGCGCTCTCGCGGCCGGGTCGTATGGACGTCTGGGTTGAGTTCAAGAATGCGTCGAAGTGGCAGGCTGAGTTGCTCTTCCGCAACTTCTTCCCGTCGACTGACGAAGACGATCTTGTGATCGAGGGCGACCTTGAGGGTATTGAGTTGCCGACGCCCCCATCCCCTTCAACACCATCGTCGTCCGGCTTCTCGTCGCTCTTCTCGTCAGCGTCGTTGCCGTCCACGCCGATGTCATCCTCCTCTTCGATGTCCACGTCGGAGAGCAAATCCTCGCCGAAGGGCAAGTCGAAGGTGCCCGCTGTGGATAACAGTCTGAGAAACCAGGCGTACCTGCCCCCACCTGTTGACGATGAGATTGCCCAACACTCCGCAAAGCCCCTCGATGGTCAGACATTGGCCCGATTGGCGCAGGAATTCGCGGACGCTATCCCAGACGAAGAGTTCAGTGTGGCCGCACTGCAAGGCTGTGAGTACCCATTTGGCATTCACTGATTATGCGCTTTTCTTGTTGCCGCATCTCCGTGTGTGGGTGTTGCGTCGACTCCGTGCGTGGGCGCACACATGCATGTAGTTCCCACGGCGCTGGTGCGTGCGGTCGAATGGGGAAAGAGAGCTGACGCGCTTGGCCACTGCAGATCTGCTGAAGAACAAGTCCCGTCCGGAAGCGGCAGCAAGCGAGGCGGCTGGGTGGGTGGTGAGCGAGCGGGAGATGAGGGAGCGGTTGAGGAAGGAGCGCGAGGCGAGGGAGCTCAAGGAAAAGCTTGAGGTCAGTTTTCCTCACATCGATTATCTGATCCTCTTGCCATATTGGGACTTCGGCTGACGTCCTCCTCTTTGCCACGCCACACCCATGTGTTTTCAATGTTATCAGCGCGAGAAACGGCGCAAAGAGCTGCTCCTCAAGGAGAAGAAGGAGGCCGAGCTCAAGAAGAAGGAAGAGGAGGAAGTCCAGCGCCGCCTGATCGAGGAGAAGATTCGCGCAGAAGAGCGTGCACGCCTCGAAGCAGAGAAGCTCCTCGCCGAGGCCGTGGCTGAGGCCGACAAGGAGAACGACTCGCCTTCCGAGGACGGGGATGGGAACAGCGGCGAGGACAAGGACGAGCAAGCGCACGAGGAGCCCTCGTCGCCCGCGGAGACACCCTTGGAGGCCACCCAGCCCTGGGTCACCATCGACACCCAAGTGCAAACCTCTCATTGACTAGATGCTGATTCCGCCGACACTGACCTGAAGGTCAAGCCCCTTTTTGTTGAGGCCATGGACATTCATGATTCGGACAGTCGTGATATAGTCGCACCCGTGCTGGTTTCCTCTCCATTGCAGCTCGCCGCCCCGTCCACGGCGCAAACTCGCGCCTCTACCGCGGCCCTTGCGCGGTGGCACGCGGGCGGGTACGCACTGCTGCATCCTCTGTTCCAGTATTGCCTGCTTCATCTGTACCTATTCCTGCATGTCGCTCTGCTTGGGGGAGGATTATCTGCTGGTGGCCCGACACGCAGTCGGCGCTGAATATGTCGCGCTTGACGGATATCTCGCGCCACCATACGTTTCACGCTCCTCCCCCCGTCTGTCTCGCATTGGATGTCTTAGCAGCCGCTGAAGGCTGTCTCGTCTGTCGCACTAGCTTTGCATGTATCTAGTTGCTTGTCGTCGCGTCGTAGACTCTGTAAATGGTTAATACTGGATTACGCTGGACTTCTGACTGGGCCGGCGTCGGCTTCTCAGTGCAATGCGGCTCCTGTCGAGAGGCTCCCACCGCCCTGGGAGCCGCGGCGTGTTGCCGTTGCCGCCTAGCCTATCACGATCGACATACGTTGAAGGGTGCAGTAAAACATTATGTATCGAGCAAGTGAACGCAGCGAGCGTAAGAGCTGCGGGACAGTGCGCGATGGCTCGGGCACCGGGCCACGTAACGCCGGTATGAATAATCGTAGATAAGTAGATTGGCACAAGCGCACGGCGCAACGGTCAAGCGCGCGTCGTCCGCTTTGGGTTTATGCGGAGTGTTTGTGCATATTTGTGCATGACCTGTTCCGTCGCATCAAGCGCAACGCCTTTTGCACATCACGCTCGTTTGTCGCGGCTTGCCCCCTCCCGGACGTCTCCTCCCCCCTCCTCCATTTGATCTCGTTCCACTCTTTTCACCCTCCAATCTTCGCCTATCCCCGCAGTCATTATGGGTTGTGTTCAGTCGTCCGGTATCGACGATGAGGCCAAGGCCCGTCAGTATCTTCGTTCTGCTCACTGACCTCCGCGCCTGTCAACTCAACCCACCTCCTCTCAGGCAACGATGCAATCGAGAACCAGCTCAAGCGGGACCGTATGATGGCGAAGAATGAGATTAAAATGTTGCTGTTGGGAGCCGGAGAGTCTGGAAAGGTGCGTTGTGATGTTGACTCCTAGCTGTGGTGGCACTCATCCATGTCTGTATGCGTAGTCAACTGTGCTCAAGCAAATGAAACTCATTCACCACGGTGGATACAATGAGCAAGAGCGGGACTCTTACAAGGAGATCATCTTCTCCAACACAATCCAGTCCATGCGGTAAGTCTGCTGTCTTGCCACTTAGCCCCTTGTCTGACGCCCCCTTGTCCCTTCCAGTGCCATCCTCGAGGCCCTCCCCGTGCTTGATATCCAGCTGTCCCCTCAGAGCGATGCACGGAAAGCAGTCATCCTGTCACTACCGTTGCAGATCGAAGGCGACATGCTCCCACCAGACGTTGCCGACTCTGTCCGCGGGCTTTGGAGAGATCCTGGTGTCAGGGAGGCTGTCAGCCGGTCACGAGAGTTCCAGCTGAACGACTCGGCTGTGTACTATTTCAACTCTATCGACCGGATGGCCGCACCAAACTACCTGCCAACAGACCAAGACATTCTGCGTTCGCGTGTCAAGACAACCGGTATCACCGAGACAACATTCAAGGTCGGCGAGCTCACGTACAAGCTCTTCGATGTCGGTGGTCAGCGATCAGAACGGAAAAAGTGGATTCACTGCTTCGAGAACGTCACGGCCCTCGTCTTCCTTGTCTCGCTCAGCGAGTACGACCAGATGTTGTACGAGGATGAGAGCGTCGTATGTAACATTCCTTTTTCCGTGATCGGACCTATACTTAGCCCCGACAGAACCGTATGCAAGAGGCTCTCACGCTGTTCGACTCCATCTGCAATTCACGGTGGTTCGTCAAGACATCAATCGTGAGCTGCGCATTCAGTTGAGCCCAAGCCTTGTGTTAATCATGTGGTTTAGATCCTGTTCTTGAACAAGATCGACTTGTTCGCGGAGAAGCTTCCTCGGTCACCACTAGGCGACTACTTCCCCGACTACACTGGCGGTGATAACTATGATGCAGCCTGCGACTATTTGCTGCACCGCTTCGTGTCACTCAATCAGAGCGCAGCCACGAAACAGATCTACGCACACTACACATGTGCAACTGATACACAACAGATCAAATGTGCGTTCCTCAGGCTGTTCCAGCGCTGATTGCACGTACTAATCTCTTGTCTTAGTCGTCCTGAGCGCCATCCAGGACATTCTCTTGCAGATTCACCTGCGGGAGTGTGGTCTGCTGTAGTGGCCGCCTCGCTGGGTCTCTTCAGTTGAGGATTTGGAAGCATTGTTACTGCATTATCTACTCTGATGTCTCGTCTGTTTTCTGGCACCGTTCTCGATTGCTCGTCACGCCCGGCTCTCTCCCTTATCGCCCCCCCACACCAATTGGAGTCTCCTACCATCCGTCCGTCATTGCCATCGTTCCCCTCCCTCAATGCCCCCCCTCCACGTCCATGTCGCTCTTTCGTGGCTGTATACGCGCGCTCGCCACCTCTGGATCTAGGCTACTACTCTTCGCTCAGGTGTTCGTATGCCCCTTTGCCTTTGTTTCTCAGTTGTAGTTGTGCGCCCGTACTATCGCCGCCGCCGCCGAGCCGCCGATCGTCTTATTCCTTGTTTATGAACACCTTACATAGTCTATATACCGTTCCGTTAATACCGAGCACTTATTCTGCTCATCCGGATCATGCACACTGCTACTTCGAACTCCATTGTTGGCCAGGCTATCCGGTTGTTGCTAAGGTAAGCGGGACATTCATATGCGGGGAGGCTCTAGAGGTACACTTCGCGGACGGTTGTCGGTGTGATGGGTGAGTACGCGTCGATCAATTACACCCTATCTTTGCTTCCGCCGAACGCTGATGGTGCAGTTCTTAGGAAGTGACGCAGTGACGACATCCCGCATAGGACGCTCCTAGTGACCGTCATTCGCTGATCCAAGTAGACGTCGGCTATGGTGAACTCTTCCCAGTGAGGGAGTCCAGGCTACAATTCAACTGATTGCTTCCAGCCTCTAGAACGTGCATTATGCGGGTTGATGGGGTTGCACAACAACAAGAAACATGATCTAGCGGCCCCGCTTGATGGTGCATAGCATAATAGCACCTTGCTTAGGTACCAACAATAACGTACTGAGGGAGACAATGTTAGCTCAGTCAGTATTCCTTGAACATCGAGTCCCAATATAACATACTGCGAGAGCGGCATTGACGGCGCGGCGCTGCCCAGTCTCAGTTGTTATCAGGTCTCCATCGAATCATGACGGCCTGTAGCATTCTGGTGGTGTACCTGGTGGGGCGCGGTGGAGTCAACAAGGCGTCTCCGCTAGCATGTTTCTGGATGGCCTGTGAGCGTTCATCCATTTACGACGTCACTCACCCAGTTGCCTTTGAGGCGTTGTGTGCAATAAAGTGGAACACGTTGCAGTTGCGAGGCCGCAGTGGGAAGGGGCTTTTGCCAGTTGCTATCTAGAGGTCAGTGGAACTTGCCTCTGGGAGGTGTGCGGTTCAAGTTTATGTCTTCACTAGACTAGCGCACTCGGCTTTGCCATTGGCCAGCCAGCTGGGCCCTCGATTCGTACAACCACAGCTCACGGTTTTCATTCGAGTAGTCGACGAAGGTGCACCATTATGCCATGGCGATGTGCTGTAGCTGTTTAGATATGATGGAATTGGGCTCATTATATATCACGGGCTGTCCCAGCGCGTTGTTCACATCTTCTGCTCCACAGCAAGGAAATGATCCCAAGGAGAGCACAGAACGCAAGCACTCTATCCGTACAAACCCAAACTGGAACGGATACATGCCCGAGAAGATCCGTATAGGACGTGCAATCATCGCGGTAGCACCGACTAGCATGTACGGTTCTTCGTCTGAGGAGCTGACGATGCAGACTCCTAGTGATTAAGGTTTGATGGCACGGCTTCCCCCAGGCGCGTGTACGGAGCCTGCAGCTCATTGTGCGGTCAGGATCCCGCCCTTGGACCATCCGCAGGTGCATACGCGGTAAGACGAGGCCAGCACAGCATAGTGCCGAACACTCTCACCGATACTGTTAGGCGAGTTCATGGAATGTCAACGGCATTATATTCCCGCATAGGCTTCTCTGGCATGATGTGACTATGTCGCCGTCGGTGAAGATCTCATCCATTGCCTAGATGTTGTTCCGAAAGCAGAACACGTTTACGGCGACGTCCAGGTCTTTCCTTTGCAAGCCTCCTTCGACCAGTTGCGAAAGGAGAAGTGCAAAACGCTTTCTGCACCTCAATGCAGTGTGATCGCCGTCCCGCCACGATGAGTCAACGTTGTCTGTTCCTATGCATATATAAGCGTGCAAATTGCGTAGGGGGTGTAGACGGTGTAGACAGCGCTTTCCTTCACTATGCCACCCCTAACCAACGCCATACCAAACCCTAAGGATGCGACTTTGCGCGCCCACCAACTTGATACTGCCAATGCGAACACGACGGGAACGGGGAGGTCACGGATGACCTACGCCGCTGTTGCCTTTTCCGCCCTTGCTGCTTCCTGTGCGTACCCATGACTCGAACTCCCCAGATTGCAAGGGTGGTGCTAATCGATACCGCAAACAGTTTACTTAAATATGTTCATCCTGAATGATGTGCGCGCACTCTCTCGATCGCATGCATCATGTTTACCTACTACCACCACAGGTGATATTCGAGACAATGTACGACCAAGAGTACGGAAGGAAGAACATCATCAGGATGTGGGATGGGCTTCTTGTTGGTACGCATCTCGTATAGTACGACTCTGTTCCTCTTCGCTCACCATATGTTCCCGTTCAGGCCAGCTCATTGGTCAGCTATTTTCCGGGGTTGCATGCGACACCATTGGCCGGAGGGTCTCGCTGTGTGCTTCTGCCTCCGCAGCGCTCGTAGGCGCAACGCTATATACCGCCGCCCGTGGCTTTCAAGGAGACCTGTCGGCGTTGCTCTTGTTCATCTCCGTGGCGCGTGGAATAGTGGGTGTAGTCAGTCCTTTCGAGATTTCCTTCTTTCTCGAGCTCAAGTGAATGCCAGGGTATCGGCGGTGTATACACAACAACGTATACGATTGCTCTTGAGGAAGTAATCAATATGACGCCGAACAGGAATCGAGGTATGAGTTTCTAGCTTCTTCATTCTCTTACCTGATCGATCTGCGTTGTTTCAGCATTTATGTTATTATCCAGCAGTATAGCCAGCGTACGTTCACTGTGCACTAGCAGATCATCCTCTTGTTCTCACCCTTTAACCAAGGCCGGAAGCATATTGGCTACTATTTCTTTCCTCATCATCTTGTACGCTGCTCGTCAACAACACTTGGGCACCGTCTGGCCCATTTGTACCGGTATAGGAACATTGATATCATTGGTGGGTATATGTTTCAGTTATCTCGGGATAATGGACTGGTGAGTGTGCCTCCGCTTGCTCTCCTTGTACAATGGTCGCCAATACTGTTGTCGGACTGCTGAAAGTCATGCAAGATTGGCACCTTCGAGTGAGTCTGCATAGTATTCCTTTCCTGACGCAGCTGAATGCATTGACCTCAGCATTGCTTCCTGTTTATCTGTCCGAGTTGACGCGACACTGGAAAACGATTGCACGCACGTCGTGTATATGGTGCGATGTCTTCTGTTCCCGACCAACACACCCTCATCTATTTTCTGATCAGGCTCATATACGAATTCGTGATTTACGCCTTACTTGTTCTTTGTAATAATCCTTACATCGCCCACTTAGGTTATCTTTCCAAAGGTTTCGTTTTCCGGAGTTATTTTCCTCGATGTCGTAGGGGAAAACCTTTGGGAGACCGCGGGCTTCAAAGTCCTTCTCGACGTTTTTGCTCTCCTAGCAAGCTGGGTTTGTGCGATGTCCTATGATTCCTTTGGAAAACGCAGCATGGTGAGCTCTTTCCGTTACTACTTCGTGACGGCGATATTCACGGCTCCTCCCCGCTAGATCATCACTTCGTTCATGGGTGTTTTCGTTCTCGGTAAGTTAACAACACATTGGTATCGGTGACACCTGCATTCAGCGAGCATATATATATACAGCTCTGATCATTGGATGCGCATATGAACGCCTCATTGTCGTATCCCCGCTTTTCGGCGTCTTGTGAGTCAATACTTGTTGATCACCCCCACGCGACTGAACAAGATCATAGCTATGCCTTGATGCTCTTCATGGGGAATTTTGTGAGTTATAGTTGGTTGGGAAGGGGTCTCGAATGCTTATGCAACATATTGTAGGGGCCTGGCAGTATTCTCGCACTGATGGCGGTTGAGTAAGCAAGATCGTTACTACGGCTGCACAGCATCTCAGTCTGACATACGCCCCTCTAGGCCTTACCCTCCTATCGTCCGGTAAGCATTTGCTCCCGCAGTTGGGGTGTCAGACCAATGCGTGACATAGAGGAACGTTTTGTGGCATTATCTCCGCTCTCGGAACCGTGGGTGCGATAGGTGGAATCCAGGAAGTCAATACCGTTGATCAACATCTATCAAAGCAGTGAGTCCTACTGCTTTTGCTCAATAGTCATCTGACTTGTTTGATGCGTAGATGGGGGTTCGTAATTCCTGCGGCATGCAGCTTGCTCGGAGCCTTCGTAGCCTATTTTCTGCTTGCAGCGCGAAAAGTGCAGAACTTGCCATCGAATACCACACGTACACAAGACATGTGTGGAGACAAGCCTCGGGTGGGCGCCAGCCATCCGGTCACACCAGCTGTGCCTCCGCTCGCGCACATTAAGCTGACAGATAGCAACAAACCCAGTGGAAAATTTACTCAAGGGGGCCTTGGTTTGGTACGTCTGGTATCAAAGGATCTCATTGATGCGTAAACGCTGAGATTGTTCGCTCCATCAAAATAGATTCTGAACAAGCCTGTGGCACCGCAGATGTCTCTTGCCGCCCGTCTGCAGCTTGATCTTCCGCAGTCGTACGGATTGCTTGACCAGATGCCCGGTGCAGCTCATCTCAACAAACTTGAAGATCGTGGAAGGAAACAGCATGATCAAGCTTCTGGTCGGCAAGAGCGGGAAGCCAAAAGTCTGCGAGAGGAAGTTTTGTTCAAGACCATTGGCAAGCCTCGGGCGCTCAACAGCACGCCCGCTTCGAAAAGCAGATTGGGTTTAGTACACCCGATTGATAATTCTGCCACCACCTCTCATGATCTCCCCGCTTCCACTTCGAATTCCTTCGCGGAGAGGGACGCAGCCAATATTCACAGTGACGGCGCTTCTAAGCAGGGCGCTGTACAAGTTGCTCTAACGCAGGGCGAAACTAGTGTGTGCATGCCTCGCGTGCCGTCTGGTAATTCCAAGGGCTCACGCATGGGTGCATCCCTTCGCACTACTACTCATGAGGCGACCGAGGGCACAAGGCCAAGCCCCGATGCCAATATCCAGGGTGACACCCCTTCGGTAGTCACCATGAAGGTCCCGGGCGTCGTCCTTGTACCACATCCACTTCCGTTAGGGAGATCTTCGGTCTTGACCTCGGATGTGCGCAAGAGCTCGGCGTCCACGTCTACTATCATTGCACCTGTCCAGCACGCATCTGTAGGGTCGCGAATATCAGTACGTATGCGTGTCCTTGACGCACAGCTATCTAATGACACTGTGACCTTTCAGGCGAGGCGAGACGCCAAAGCTGATAACACGAGCACGATACCTATGGAAATGAAGGTGAGGCACAACTCAAGCAAATCTGGATTACACGATGGTACTGAAGGCCAACCTGTAGGTCCCCGACATCCAAGAGTCTAAAGAGGTCATATTGAAACATATGGCTTCTGCCGGACTCCTGAAGTTCGGAGAAAACCCCGCGTTCATAGACACCGTCGCTGCCATTGCCGCCAATGCCGCTGGATTGGAAGATGACATGAAGACCTTCCCGTTGACTCGAGAGAACGTCGAACGGCTCGTCCGGGTCAGCCTCTACCATCCTGTCATCTATTGCGACGACAGCGGCTCGATGGGGTCTGACACTCCGACCCGCTGGAGCCTCCAATCGGATGCGGTGCGTCGCATCTCGAGCATCATAACTAGGGCCGTACCTCGGACACTTGGCGTCAGTCTTCGATTCATCAATTTGCACTCTGCCAACCAAGATGATATCCCTGCAACAGACGTCCCTCGTGCAGTCGAACGAGCGTCGCCATCAGGCGCGACACCCCTCGGAACGATAATGAGGGAGCACATCTTGAAACCACTAGTATATGATGTCTTGGAGAGCAACCGTTTGCTGAACCGCCCGTTCCTGGTGTGCATCATCACGGACGGGCGTCCAAACGGAGACTTCTCCGTTACCTTCGAAGGTGCCGTCAAGGAATGCCGGCAACGACTGGTCGACGCTGGGTACGAGCCTACCGCCGTTCGGTTCTGCGTGAACCAGATCGGAAACGAGCGGGCCTCAACTCAGTTCCTTGACAGCCTGAGGGGCAACAAAGACATCGCAGACGTTGTTTATTGCACCACGGATCGATTAGACGAGAAGTACAAGGAGTTTCAGACGAGCCAGAGGTTGCTGGACGAGTGGCTGCTCAAGATGCTATCTGAACCCATCATGCTTCATGTTGCTCACTAGTGAATAGACCGTCGACGTGATACTTGCATTTTGTCTTGATTTTAAATTACTACTAGCGTTGACAGGGTGCCAGTTGCTTGCTTGCCTATTAGTTTACTAGTAATACACTGGCATACATTACCTGGCATTGATGTTCTCAGCGGTACTGATAGAATGAAGGAAATCGTCATCAGCACGATAGCTTTAACTCAACAGCCAACGTTTGTGAGGCTCGCCTGTTGAGAGATGTTGAGTAGACTCGACCAGGAGCTCGGGCCTTGCCGTGGCGGGCGCTCGATGGTTTCCGCACAAGTCGATAAGCGCTCTCCACTGGGCGCCATCACCTTGAACTCCGAACGGCTCTTGCTTTTGTCCTCACCGACGTCGACATATCACATCTGCGACGGTCTGAATCTGCCCTCGAGAGTCCGAATCTACCCTCAAGACCCCAAGGAATATCTCAGTGACACAACACTGCCACACCATTTCATGCCGCTCACCAAACCCATTATGATTGCCATGACGCCAAGCTTGCGCGACCCAGCATACGCGAACCCTCTCCGATTATCGCTGGAGGATGGTTCATGCTATACAAGCGTGTGTGCAACTCCCCAGGATCTGTTGACGTCAAGGACTCGAAATGCGCCGTCACTACCGACAGCGCCACTCCGCCTGGCATTACCCAAGGCTGTCAACTGTCACACACGCGTACAACCATTCGCATTCCCGATTACGACAAGATGCGAAACACCTGCCCAGACGAGTGGATCAAGGAGCTGCGCAACCCGAGCCTTGTTCTTGTGGTGCCCAACGAATTTGCGATGCCACTCCCGACGCGCTCGATGGAGATTAATCGGGAGAATATATCCGCAATCGTTGATCAAGTCTGGGAATATTGCGAAGGAGGGGTTCTCCTAGTGAAAACAAACCATATTACGGCCATTGACAATCACGCAGTGAGTACTTATGTCTAATCGTAATATGTTTCGTGCTCACCTCAGATATACTTCCAGATCGATCAAAACCGTCTCGACGACGCCCCACCGGAGTCGGTTCTTGTGAGTGATAGTGTCCAACCATACGCCAGTGCATTGGAGACTTACCTGCCTATCACAGGCTCTAGACAGCCTGCAGAGGTCTCGCGTCGGGCCGACGCATAGTTATCCAACAAAGGAATCGCCGCCGCTGCCGCCTAGCCCCAGGCATTTCTAGTGGTCGTCGAGACCTAACCCCTCCTGCGACGCATCCTCCTGCGACGCATCCTCGAGCGACGCGAGTTCTACTCTTGAGTCACCTATCACACCCGCGAGCCAGGTGAATGGCGGGCTTGAGTCACCTATCACACCCGCGAGCCAGGTGAATGGCGGGCAAATGCAACAGTGCGACTGGAGTGACTGTCTTGTTCCAATCAAGCACGAGCGCGTTAGAAGCACGGACGCCAGCAACTGGCAGTCTGCCCTCGCGGTCCGTAGCGCTGAGGACTACACACGCCAGGCGAGGTCGCGCGCAGCTATGGATCCGCACCGCAAGATACACCCCATCTGTACCAAGAAGAACCCAAAGGCCGCGCGAGCGAAGTCGACGAGGGAGAAGTGTGGGGGTGTACCATACGGAGCGGCGTATCAGGAGCCAACGCGCGAGGAGTTGAAGTTGGACTGTGAGGAGGAATACTGGAAAGTTGCGGAGCTGCTGGGTCTTGTTCGTCCCACGTGATGACGAGTGCGGTGGCCCCTCATACATCGTTCAGTGTCTTGTCTTGAATTTGTAAACCAGTGAATGCGGAGCGACGACTGTCTTAACACCATCACTATGTGTGCTGTTCTCCACCGACGTCGTTCATGGCGACGGCGACTATGGTGCTGAGGGCTGAAATGCTGGCAGTAGGGACTACGGGGAACTGCACATGACTTGCCGTGAGCGGTTCTTGAAGGTTTCCGCCACACACAAGTCGATAAGCGCCAGCCACTGGGCGCCATTATCTGGGACGCCGAACCGCTTTTGCTTTTGTCCTCACTCATCGACGACGACATACATATCCACTGTCGACGACTGTCAAAATCTGCCTCCAAGATCACAAAAAGAACCCCTCAGCGACACAATGCTTCCAAACAACTCGATGCCACTCACCAAACAAGATATCAACACTACTGCACCGAGCTTGCAGACCCCGGTGTACGCTGCCTTTCCCCTCCAATCGCTGTTGAAGGGTAGCCCAGGCTATACGAGCGCATATGAAACCGACGGGGAATCCATTGACGTCGATAACTCGCAACACGCCACGGTTACGGACAGCGCCACTCCGCCTGGCATCGCTCAAGGCTGTCGCCTATTGTATCCCTGTACAACCCTTCGCGTCCCCGATTACGACAAGATGCGCAACAGCTGCCCAGATGAATGGGTCAAGGAGCTGAGGAACCCGAGCCTCGTTCTCGCAGTGCCTGAGAGATTTGCGATGCCACTTCCGACACGCCCGAAGGAGGTCAACATGGCGAATATGTCCGCGATCTTTGACCAACATTGGGAGTATCGCATGGGTGGGGTTCAACTAGTGAAGACGAAACACAGTACGGCCATCGAGGATCACTCAGTGAGTGGTTATGTCTGATCGTAGTATGTTTCGTGCTCACCTCAGACACCCGTATAGCTTGATCAAGATGGTCTCGCGCCGCGACCTGAAGGCGTCCTAGGTGATATGGTCCACTACGTGAGTGATGACCCTCAACAGTACGCGTATCTGCGGAGTGCTTACCTGCCCATTACAGGCCCTGGCCAGCCACGAACATCCTGGGCTGAAGGACACGTATCCGTATTGGACTCGGTCGCCATCGCTGCCACCTAGCCCAAGCCACATCCAATGGCTGTCCAGAACCAGTCCGACCTGCGACACGTCCTCAAGCGAAGCGAGCACCGCTGTCGAGACACCCGTGACGACCGCGAGCCAGTGCAACAGTTGTCCAGCGCGCCATTGCGACTGGATCGACTGTCGCTATTGTCCCATGTTGGCGCGAACAGAATTCTCCGGGGCGGCAGCCGCTAGCAACTGGCAATTCGCCTACACGGTCCGCAGCGCTGCAAGCTACACAAGTGGAAAGGGATCATGCGAGGCTGTGAACGAGTGCGCAAAGACGCAGGCTCTCGGGCGCGGCAAGAAGAACTCGAGAACCATTCGTACGTATGCGACAACGAAGAGGCCCGGAGGAGCCTCCAAAGGTGTGCCGCAAGGAGCAGCAGACAAGGGGTCGGCGAAGGGGGGAAGGGGCATGGACGCAGAGGAAGAGTATTGGGAAGTAGCCACCCTTCTTGGCCTCATTCGTCGTACGTGACGGTGACCGTCTTCTGTTCCAAGTCCCTTGTACTTGAATGCTGTGTGTTGTTATATGGAGTACGCGAATAGTTGCCTGTGTTCTCAGGGTGAAGGAATGCCGAGTCTTTTGCCTTCGTACCGTCATTTGGCCAATCGCGACATCACAGGGAAGTGAATATTCCAAGAGAAATTGCCAGAGGATACGAGGGTCCGCAAGAAACTAGCGCGCCGATTCTCGCTGGCAAGGTGCGTAGCGTTGGGGTACATTGCGGAGTGGCCTTGTGCGGGAACAAGATTGAGGTACCCATGGCCTTCAGCCGCGTCGAGGAATGTTCCTAGCTAGCTTATGCAGTCCGCGAAGGCGGCCGTTATGACTGGCCCAACCGCAGGAGATAGACAAATGGCCAGGATTGAACGCGTGAGGCTGGGTGGTGTAAGGGAGAATGAAACTTGTAGAGAAGTTATCTTCCCTTGTATCTGCTGTAGTCGTCTTTTGAGGTACCACAATCTGCGTGCATGCTTTGTCCATGTGAGGGTGCGCGGTCTTACAAACCCCGCGCACCTATTCATTCTCGTGTCTGCTCCGAGCGTATGTTCAATACACGCATGTACCTTGGCATAGAATAGAGATGCACATACCTGGACTCTCATGCACCGCCGACCTAACCACTCTCCGGGTCGGTGGCGAACGGGCCGCGCCCGCCACAGACGCGTAGACGCCCAACATATAAGGTCGCCACTCCCCCGACTCGGACCCGCCACCGACTTGCTCTTGCCTTCCAGTACCGCAACAGCGTCGCCTCGATCTAAGACCACAATAAAGCATCTACCACCAATCTCAGTCACAATGCGACCATCGTGTCTGCTCTCACTCACCAAGCGCATCAGGAGCGCGCACTCTACGCCCCGCACCGATGTGGCGCAACCAATGCCGTCGGTCGAGCCGTCGTTCTTCAGCAGCTTGGAATACCAAAACACGTATATGACCACCCTGGACGCCGTAGGTGCCGATGGGCCGCGCCACGATGCGTTCGAAGACAACGCCACTCCGCCAGGCATAGCCCAAGGGTGCCACCTTCTCCACCCCCGGACGACGATGCGAGTCCCGGACCTCGAGAAAGTGCGATTCGTGCAGCCAGAAGAGTGGCTCGAGGAGCTGTGCAACCCGAGCCTTGTTCTTGCGGTGCCCGCCGAGTTCGCGGCGCCGAGACCGACGTACGCCAGGAAGATCGGTAGAGAGAACGTCGCCGCCATCGTCGACCAGGAATGGGAGTACAGCGAGGGAGAGGTCAGGCTAGTGAACACGAATCAGGTGACGGTGGTTGAAAGACTCTCGGTGAGCAATCATTCTTTACCGTAGCCTGATTAGAGCTCACCGTAGTGTGTGAACAGTCGAGTGGCGTTCACGTCGCAAGGCTACCAGTAATTGAAGGAGTATCGACCGACCACAACCGGTGGCACCGTGAACCCGGTGTATGTTTGGGAGTCACACAGGCTCCACATTCGTCTATCAACAAGGTAAGTCCCAATGTTCGACCAGTGTTGATAGAAGACTCACCAATCTTGCAGCCTACTTCCGTCCGTGCACAGGGCTCTCGAGCGGGCTCGGAGGATACGGACACAACAATAGAGTCGCCACCGTTGCCGCCGAGCTGGCGCACCAGGGCCACACCTTTGCATGTCCACCACCCCACATCCACCATCACACAGTCCACCGACAGTACAGATGGCCGATGCGGCTGGATAGGATGCCACTTCTGTCCCGCAGCGACGAGAGACGGATTCGGCGGGCCATACAAGGGCGCGCATGCACCTGCTCCCAGCATACACCCACATCCTCTTGCAACTAACCCGGGGCGCGAACTTGGCTTGATCGGGGCATCCACGGCGAAGAAAATGAAGACCTCGCGCCGTCGATTCAAAGGGAGCGGGAGAGGGGGGTCTGAAAAAGGAGCATCTCCAACTACCGGGGCCATGCGACGTCGCGAACGGATCGGTTGGTCGATTTACAAGCAGGGAGGCTCGTATGTCTCTTCGCAGGGCCTCCTGGCGACGGAGACGTGCCATAATCCATCAGACCAAGATGAAAGATCGGAGGAGTTCTGGGAGGTCGCCGCTCTGCTGGGGCTCGTACGCTCGACGTGACTCGCCATCTGATTAACACGCGAGTGAGTACTGGGGTGCAGCTGGGGTTCATGTGTCGCAACAAGCAGTGTTTCTCATCTGTATTTGTGGTTTGAACAAGGGCAGAAAATTTTCGGGTCGCTCACTACTCACATCGCTGTCTGATCAGCCAGATGTTGCGCGACAAGCACCGTGAGGACGCCAGCTTTAGAATTCATGGTGTAGCCGATGAGATGGAAGGGAAGTATCCACGAGCAAAAAGTTTCTTGGGACCAGGGACGGGCATTGGGAAACAGAAAGAACAATCGTGAGCGTTTCAGTTGAGAGGCACATCCGATCGGTTTGGCGTGGCTCGCTCGAGGGTGATGAACGTATTCACGTCGAGGTATATTGAATGTGATAGACCGTTATATGCATGTGTCTCAAGTCACCACACGCTCCATTCCACAAAGCAAGAACTTCAGGGGGGCCAGGTCGCACTCTTCAGCAGGATATATGCGGACAGGCACACGCGACGATACATATGTACTAGTAGCGCACGAGGAAGGCACACGGAAGAGCCGAAAATCGATCTCTTACGAGGCCAAGGTAAGAGCAACGAGGTCCTTCGCAACACAGTGACCTTGCAATTGTATATATGCACGCGGTCGAGATATACTAACGAGGTGAAGACTATAATATTTGTTGGGCGTGTCTCTTTTGTTGCAGTGTATTGCGGTCTTTGCCTTGGGTTCCGTTGAGCTAGCATTGGTTGGCACACTGGGTCCACCTGATCTCGCACAGAGAAAGGTGATGGTCGACGATGAGTGCGGGGGACGGAAACACCACCTCCACGTGGCATACTGATCGACAAGCAGCGGCCAACGGATTCTCGCGCTTACTCGCTCCATGACCCGCCCCTCTGTCGACGCCGCACGCTGCGAGCCAAGCCGACTCCCGGTCTGCATTATTACACTTCCTCGACAATTTGTGTGGGCGTACGGTGCCCAACTTCCAGCTTCAGCCAAACTACCTACACTTCCTTTGTTCAAGTTCATTGATGTGCGTTTGGACCGAAAGTGTGAGGCTCACCGTTGAGCCAGGCTGTGTGCTTGGATGAGTCCGCAGTCGGCAGAATACTCGCACGTGGGGCCGTCCATAAAAGTTGCTTCCGGACGTCATCCTCGCCTATTTACGCCCCTTTTACCACTCTCACGTCCCCTCTCCCCCGCTCTCCCTGCCAGCGTTGCAATCCCGTTCATTCTTTTCGACGACCGACATGCTGTCTCTCCTCTCCTTGGGCTTGCTTGCAGTTCCTGCTGTCCACGCGTCATGGGATGACGCCCCAAACTCATTCGCGGCCTCAAACTCGACTAATAACACCATCGACATGGTATCGGGTGCTTGGTACACCGGCTGGCACAATGAGAGCCTCCCGCTGGCTAAGGTGCCCTGGGACAAGTATACCCACATATTCTACTCGTTCGCGTGAGTACTCTATTGCATACGACGTCACTGGCTGCGGTGGCACATGCAAATGTATATCTGGTGGGACACGCACCCACAAGAATGCATCTCACGCCAATCTTGGTGCGATGGGCTCCCTGGCATGCATGATCGTCGTGCAGACGAGGCCGTTACCAGGAGTACCCTGGCTGCAAGACTCTTTCTAGGGATTACGTGTCGATGTATACTGTCCTCCTTTTATCCTTGTGTCTTGCGACACGCCAAAGGCGTGTCTACCTTTGGCCCCGCACTTGCCATAATCAACTATATGCATTTCGCATACTTATCTAATGCATTCACAGCGAGACTACGGCGACCGCGAACGTCAGTCTCAATGGCTCCAGCCCTGAGCTTCTACCCGATTTTGTCCAAACTGCGCGTGAGAATGTAAGTTACTTCCTTTCTCTATCTTGCAACCCTGCCATTGACATTGTATAATCTTCAGGACGTCAAGGCACTTGTGTCTATCGGTGGCTGGGACGGGTCTGTCTATTTCTCGGACAATGTAGCCACCCAGGACAACATCACAACGTTTGTCCAGACCATCGTCGACTTTGCACAACAGTACGATCTAGACGGTGTTGACTTTGAGTACGTACCGTGTCCACCCCGACCGTTTGTCACCTCTGACGAGCTGCACAGCTGGGAATACCCTGGGAACCAGGGCATTGGCTGCAACTCCGTCTCAGCCAATGACACCGACAATTTCCTGACCCTCCTTCAGGCCCTCCGCGAGGAGGTCGGCCCCGACTTCATCCTGACCGCATCCGTTCCTCTCGTCCCCTGGATCGGCGCGAACGGCACATCCCTCTCGAACGTCTCCGACTTCGCCGCCGTCCTCGACTGGGTCAACGTCATGAACTACGACGTACACGGCTCCTGGGACACCATCGTGGGCCCGAACGCGCCCCTCAACGACACTTGCGCGAACAGCACCACCGCGGAGGGCAGCGCCGTCAGCGCGCTCGCTGCATGGACCGCCGCCGGCATGCCCGCGCACCAGATCGTCCTCGGCGTCGCCGGCTACGGGCACTCGTATTCGGTTGACCTGGTCGACGCGCTCGCTGCGGACGCCACTCTCCAGCTCAACGCCGTGTTCAACGCGTCGGCGCAGCCGCTTGGCGACTCTTGGGATTCCTTGAACACCACAGACGTGTGCGGTGTCGTGTCGGGCCCCTCGGGAGACATTGACTTCTGGGGCCTCATCGAGCAGGGCTACCTTAACGCGAACGGCTCTGTCGCGGCGGGCATCAACTATATCTTCGACGGCTGCAGCCAGACGGTGCGTGTTTACCTCCCCTCTCCTGCTCCGTGACCCATCCTGACTGCGTGCCGTGTCTAGCCTTTCGTGTACAACGCGACCTCGCAGGTAATGGTCTCGTTCGACGACGCGACCTCGTTCGAGGCCAAGGGCGCCTTCGTTGCCAAAAACAACATGCGCGGCTTCGCGATGTGGGAGTTGGCGAGCGACATGAACGATATCCTCATCGATGCCATCCGCTTCGGCGCGGGCTTCCCCGACGAGACCGACGACGAGTGCTGAGCGCAGGGGGCAGCTACTTCTCGCATCTCACTAGATATCGCAGTATCTGAATGGTTGAACCCTCTGTCTACTGCCCGGTGCCCATCAATACTTTAGATCAATCTCAATTGCTTTGGCTCAGATTTTTGCATCACGCCCAGGTGTGATATTTTCAGGTCAGGTATCGACGTCAAGACGGACAGATAACAGTGCTTTCGTCTACGAAGTTTATTTGAGACTATCTAGAGGTACTATTGATAGGCTGTGTAATAGCTTTGAGCTCGAGGCCTGTACCATTGCTGTGTCAAAGATAAAGAACTGGGATATGAATTGAAGTACATACCCAGTAAAACCTGACTGAATGACTACCACGTAATGGGCGTCTAATGGGTTGACGCTCCTGAAGACTACGCGTCAGCCACTGCCTGGCCTAGGACTCCGCGCAGTGAACGCGACGATTCACCAGAACATGCCACGCATGCACTGCTTGGGAGCAGTCAAACGGCATGTATATTTTGTTTATACTCTGATGAGTCGCCGGCAAGTTTGCGCTCACAGCCTGAACGACGGCGGCCGGCGGCCACTATGAAGACAAAGGTGCGTTGATAATCCGGGGCTCAGAGACAAGCACAGCGATGATCGCCCGGGAAGCACAAATAATACCTATGTACTGATAATACAGTTCTGTCATGCTTCATCAACGCATCCGAACGTCGGCTTCGAATTCTCTTGAAACCACCGCCGGCCCAGGGCGCCGGTTCCCTCCACATGGTACACAATGACTCAGAAGCTCCTTGTACCGGACAGCGACACACCGGAGCGACGACAAGAATGACCCGATACAAACCGGGTGGCTGACAGATTCACCGAGAATTTGTTACGATAGAATGTCTACTCACCACATGGGGATGTCGCTGAAGCTTGCTCACCCCACTGCCTCCCGCAGTATCGCGGTCTACTACAGATCCGCTCATTGACAGGTTGCGGCTGAGAGAGGCGCTATAGTACACTGTTCAGGGTACGTGGGGCTGTGTAACTGATTTTGATCCGCCTTGACCTACATTGCCTACGATCACACTAAGTGCAAATGGAGCTCGCTCCCTAGAACGCAACGATGAGGCCAGGTTATCTTTCTCGTGAGTGCACACGGAACTTCTGCTGACTGCTGACTATGTGGACACTCCACATGTTTGCTACATACTAGTCTCAGCTACTTTTGACAGCGGAACAATAGCGCTGGACGTAGGACGTAGGAACCAAATGGTGGATTTTACCCAGCTCATGGGATAGACCCTAAGCTGAATGTGTTCTAAAATTAGCCGCGGCACCGGTATATCCTGCTGTACGTACCCGCACTCCTCTCTCCAATGATATGCGGGATACTCATTGCCTCCCTCTAAAAGACGCCCTTTCATTTGCTGTCGCAACATAGCAGAGTCAAAGCGTCATTTTTGCACCGAGAAAGGGTTACCCCGACCTCAGAGTCGCGCAGGAGACAGGAGAAGCCAGATCACGAGGCTGGCTTCGTTCTGGCTTCGTAGAAGCGAGGTACGATTAGCCCGGCGGCCATCTTGGACCAGGGAGGAGGTAACGCGCATCGCGTTCCGTACTTTCAATTGTATGGTAGCGGTACCGACCATCGCTACGGACAAGGCCGGAGAAGGTGCCTGATAAACGAATCAGTGGATTGTCTTCACCGGCTAGGCCGCGGAGAACATCTGTGCGCCGCCTCTCGAACTCGAATCCGTTCAACGGCTCAATGGTCAAGCGGCGCGCCGTACTTTCTTCGATGACGATAATGCGCACACGAGCGGGAACTGCCTAGGTCAACAGCCCGAGAACGAGGGAAGGTCGAACACACCTTGCCATCACAATGGGCGCGGATTCCCTCTGCCAAGTCATGATATCGCGAACCTTACGAACTCATGGATCCTGCATGGAAGAGGGTGGAAGGCCGCTCATGCGAGGCATCACGGTATGCGTCTTTTTAAGACCGTTCGGTCACGCCGACGGCGATTATTGACCGCATTCACTTAAGTGCACATGATGGCTCATCTTCATGCCCAGCGGCGACTCTCGAGCGGAGCCCATTGCCCATTCCCTCAACGCGCTCTTCGCTTCTTGAATCTTCCGTCTGGTAGCTGATTAGAATTCGGGTATCGATAGGTACGGAAGCCACTGTGAACTGAACAGTGGAGCCCATGCTGACAATTAATCACCTCCGTCCGGATGCCGTGCCCCAAAGATCAGTACGTCCTCGCCGATAGCGGTGGCTATTGTCTTACCCACCGCGGCTCGTTGGCACAAGCGTGCACTAGTTGCGGCCCTGCATTTCAAACACGATTGGTGCGCCCACCGACTTGACGTGCTGTCTGAAGCGCCATCATGTCATCTACTCGTCAACACGTTGGAGGGACCGCAGCTCTTTCAAGGGGCCGCATGCCGAACGGTGCGTGGTGATCAGATCCTTCAAGTTGAAGGCAAGAAATATATGTGATCAACCTGTACGCGTCGCACACCCAGTACACAGCCGGGTGCAAACCCCATTGCTGTGATTATTCACCATTGCTTGTGATCAACGTCGAGGTACGTGTGTCTCTCGCGTCGCAGCTCCCGGGGCTCGGGGGCTCGCTAACAAAACCTTCATGTGCTCTAGTGAAATGAAATGAAAAGTGTATTGATCTATTCGCAGCAGAAGACATGCTGCTGATCGTATGAGTGCTTCCTCACAATCATCACCGTCACAGTACGCGAGGAAGCCAGCGGCAGAAGCATCAGGGTAGCACCATGCAGCATCAAGCATACGGGCTAAATGCGCGATCGCGATCGCGGCAAAAAAGGTAAGATATAACTTGCTAATCCCCACACGGCGACGTGGAATACAGAGGATCCGTAAACAATGCGAAGATCTGGCACTGGTTTCACTTGTGGGTGCAGCGAACCGGCACAACGGCAGTAGCTGTCAACGGTGTAAGTTTATTCGACGGAGCTAGAACATATTGTACACGCAAGGGACATAGACGAGACGAAGTAAGTATTCCTCTCTTGACTCGGGTCTAGCACTCAAATAGCCTTGCGTACAGGAATCTCGCTCGATGACTTCACGTTGGGCATGCAAACTATTGACTGGGTCGATGTCGAGCAGGGAAAGCGGCCCCTTTACTAAGAGACCCTCGAAACCTTGAAGCGCACTCAGTGAAAAGCGCTGCCAAGCTGTTTCGTGTGCGATCCCTTGCTCCTTCGAGTCAGTTGTATCAGCACAGAGTTGGAGGAGGAACTGTTCGAGTCGGGCTTTCTGGGAGATTCACAGTCTCTACCGGCCGACTAGCCGTCTCTTCGGATGTCTTTCTATCTGATGGTGAAGATGGTTTCGACTCTGATTCAAATGTCATCCAAGAGGATGGTGAAACATTGAATATGGCGTCCATCTCACATGTTCATGCATTGTCCATCATGTCATTTCTCTGCATGGTCCTAGGTATTGCACATTCGGTTTATTTACTACCTCAGCGCTCAAAAGTCAAAAGAATATATCGCATGACTCCGATATGTTGATATCTGGTACGTCTCAGGCGCGGTTGAGGCGTGTTTCACTGTAACGACCCGCATGGTGATTAATAGGTCGGCAGTACGTGAGTCAAGCAAACTATCAGCAGACTCAAGTATGAACATACTGGCGCGTACAACTCGCGTCAATATTCATGAGGTAAACGGTCTAACCTACTTACCCAACATCGCAGTTCGTCCCGCCAAGGAGGAGGCCCATACTACCCTTGCCAAACTGGGCAAGAGCCGCCGGTGCGAAACAAACGTCCATTCTACCGCCGCCATACCTACACACTGATCACAATGCCCCCCGCGTCCTTCCCAAGGCTCGTTGCTGACATGCCAGTGACCCGTCTCGCCCGCCACCGCGTAGCGGCCCGGCCACTCCAGTCCGAGAAACCTGCCTCCGGCGGTTCCTGGTCCTCGATCGCGACCGCGGGAGCAATCCTCGCCCTTCCTCGAGCCTCCGAGCCCCTGCGATCGAGAACAGAACAAGAAATAAGCTTCACGCATGCTGCGGACGGACGCCTCTGCTGCGCAGTCGCACCCGGAGGGATATCGCAGATCCGGAGCGCGGATCACGCAACGGAGCGCCCGTGGCTGGCCCGATGGATGATCGCCGCTCGGGACCGGGGCGTTAGATGCTGTGCGGTCTCGGGTTGTTGGACACTCGCCGCACGGGTACATTGAACGCGACCACATGTCGATGAGAAGTGTGTCTGCCGCCTATCGCACGCGAATGCTGTACTGCCCGCAGTCCCTCAGACATGGTCGAGAGAAAACCCCGCGGCGTAGCTGCGTTGAAAAATTGAGATATACAGCTTCTGCAAAACGTGTACAGGCAAACATCTAGGTTTCGTTGGCGATGCTTAACGCGTTCTAATAGATGCCGTGGCGGTCGAACGATTGCACAGCCTGAGGACGTACTAGCGGTTGAAGATGTAGCTCGCTAGTGCTGTTTCGACATTCCTGGTAGCGCATTCGTGTACAAACGCGTCATCACTGTTGTCATAAGCCCTGGTACTGCGGAGTGCATATCCTAGTTCATCTGTTGTGCCAGAATCGCGGGACTCGAGCATGACGAACAGAGGAAGCTCGCTATCCTCGACGGGTACCGGAGAAGTGGGGACCTTCTCATAGAGATCCGCGAACACTGCTTCGTCCGCGGAGAAGATGTCCGGTATGAAGCGTCGTCTTGCCATCCGTCGAGCGTAGACCCCGTACTGCCCGTGCAAGCAGACTGCGAAATGTCTGAGGGATGTGTCACTCTGGTCAGAGAGCTATGTGACCTGCCCGCCTGTTACTATTCTGTTTCGGACAGTGAACTGATACCGGACGGGTTTCGCTACCTTCCGTCGGAACGCTTGGAGAAACTGAATCGTCTAAAGCGAAGGACGAGCTCTGAGTTGCACGAATTAGTGCGTTAGACTGCTAGCTACATTTGATTAACCGTGGACAATATGATATTGTAAGGTGATCTCGGGTTCTAGAAACTCACTCGCAAATGTAGACAATATTGTCTCAAATACGTCGTGCAAGTACGCGAGCTCCGAGGGCGAGTGAACACGGATCGGGTGGCAATATGATCACATTCGCGGGCGCAGGCAAATATCCTGATGATGGCGTGGCGGTCGATGCGAGGGCGGACTTGGATAAGATTGGGGAAAGAGTCGGTACGTAGCGCGAGCGCTGATGCATGGTGCATGATGGGCGAACAAGATCGGTGAAAAGAAGCACGCTGACGGGTAGCCCGATCGTTCATGGCTGTAGCTGTCATACTAGTAGGCTGTCCTTGTCAGCAATCAGTCGAACATGTGGCCGCATAGCTGGTAAGAACATACGAGACACTGGCCCAGTGCGTGCTGGAGCGATAGATGGCGGCGGCGGGGCGGCGATGGGTGTACGCAGTTGATGAAGAGCTCTGCTTAGCCGCCCCGCATCCTGAGAAGTCTTCGCGAAGATCAGCTGTGGGCGAGCGTTACGACATCGCTGCATTGAAGCAGCGGAAGTAGGATGGCATTGTCAAAGGCGAGTCAAAGGGGGGCTTTCCGCCGCTCACTTCGGGGGCGTTATCGAGCTGCTGGCCAGTCAGGTGCGATTGATATATGTATTCGTGTGATCTCGAAGGACGCCTGTACATTGAATTATCAACGGGGACAACAATGTCCTGGAGAAAGAGATTGTGTGGGGACTCAAGATGATATCGATGGGGACACGAGGAGCCCGCTGAATAGAGGAAGGCACGCCCCTCTGGGATGCAATACGGCGGCACCTGAGTCGGCCGGTACCTCTGCGCGCGGGGCATCATACGTGCCCCCCTGTCTGCATGGGCCGCCTGGTGCTGGCCGCCGCCGACCCGGGAGGGTGAGCACAAGGGCGGGGCGTTCAACGGACAGGCGCTGGCGGATGGCGCCGTGATGACCGGGGCCGGGAACTGGCCGGGATGCTTGGTAGGGACGATCTCCGATTCGAGCCCGCGGCAAATGCCCTCATCCTCGTCCTGATTAGGCAAGGGTAAATAGTGCAACGCACCCGCGGCATGGCAGCGCGACCGGCTGATTCGTGTGCAGTTCATCCTCCCCCCTGCACCCGCCGACGAACAGCTGTCGTCATCCCCCCACAAACAGTGACGTGTCTAGTATAGAGAGGCCAGACTATAACTAAGGCTGCTGGGACTCGGGAAGACCGCCAAGTGGCAGAGGTCGCGGGTATGATTGACCGCTGTGAGAGGACAGATCGAGGCTCATATGACCATCATGGCACGCGTCCGAGATTGGGCAAGCAGTGCCATCGGGCGTCTACACGGTCTTGTCGCGACAACCCGGAGGGATGGGCTCCGCGCTCTCGCCAGGCAAGATTTGATACAAGTACGGCTGGATCGTCCCCCGCCGGGTCCGCCTTGTTCTTCGCCATTTGGCTCTCCGCGTCCTTGCTCTCCTCTCAGGCGGTCGTCTCGGTCCTGTGTGACGCACCCGGCTTTGCTCGCCGCCTCGAGTCTCCCTTGGACAGGGCGTACTTCCACCGTCTTCCTTCTTTTGCGCCCACCAACTTGTCTATTTCTCAGCCTTCTCCGTGCCCGCCTTGCCCCCTTTCGCATATTCTACACTATTTTTGTAATGGCCGAGAAGCGGGCATCCTCTTCATCCACCCCGGGTCCGAATCCAACCCTACAGCGAGGTCCGTCCATCCATCTAACAGGTGCTATTTCCGGTCCGACGTGTCTCATGCTCTCTTTCCCCAGGCAAAGCATGCCTCCGCTGTCGGAAACGAAAGATGGTCAGTCGTCACCTTATCCCCGTCCCCCACGTGCCGCTGACACCCCGCAGCGCTGCGACGGCGCAAAACCCGCATGTCAACAGTGCGTCCGCGCTAAGAAGGCGGACGGCTGCGAATACGACGACGGCAAGGGCAAGACGCGTACCCAACTCATGCGCGAGCACATCGCCCGCCTCGAGCTCCGTGTCAAGGAGCTGGAAGGCCTTGAGCACTCGTCCCCGGCCGTGACCCTGTTCGACCCCCACTCCCAGACGCAGTACTACTCTGGGTCGTCGTCGTCTTCCAGCCATGGTTCTCCGGGAAATTACAGCCTGCCAACTTCAGCGTCGCCCACGCCGTTCCAGCCAGGTGCGCCACCATTCGCATTCTGGGCAGATCGGTCATTGACGTCGCGATTAGATGTTGAATCGAGCTGGGAGACACAATGGGAGAATATGGCTGTGCGTGTGCAACCTCATCGCAGCCCCACATCACATAACATCATAACAGGATTTCGCGGCGCCTGTCAACGAGCCTTATAATCCGTTAGAGGAGCCGCCACTCGAGCTGGCGCAGATGCTGTACGTGTGTTCCTATCTAACCAGTGTCCACAGCTCAGAACAGGCTACTCGCAGGCTGGAGATCTTTATTCCCCACAGGCACCAATGTGGTCTCGAACTGCACCCAGATCGCCTTCGCGAGTCTCTAACTCTTCCTGCCTCAGAGCGCCGGCACCCAGTCTTGATGAACGCGATTTACCTCTGGGCATGCTACCTGTCGCGGCCCGGGTCTCTGAGCGAGCATGAGCCCCACTACCTGTCTCGTGCGCTCTCTGCCATGACGGATGCGATCCAGTGTCCGTCAAAAATGGTCGACGTGATCCAGGCGTCGTGCATCCTGTCCGTGTACTACCTCTCGAACGGACGCCTATTCGAGGGAAGCTACCACTCCACGGTGGCGTCGTCCCTCGTGGTGCAGTTCGGTCTGCACCAGGTAGGCGCAGACGAGCGTATACAGCAATCCGGTGCGGATGACTGGGACACGACGTTCAGGCTCGAGCCCGCCAAGGACACGATTGAGCGCGGGGAGCGTATACTGACGTTCTGGCAAGTGTACAACCTCGACCGGTGCTGGTCCGTGGCCCTGCAGCGGCCATCGACCATCCCGGACAGCGACCACCCCTGGACGTGCATCAACACTCCATGGCCTCAGAGTATGGACGAGTATGCATGTGTATGTCATAAAGTGTGACCTCAGCCGTAGAGCCAGTGTGTTGATGCTCTGATTGTAGGGCGACATCGACTTGGGCAACGCGAGTCCAACCGTCCGGAGCTTCTTCATGCACCAAGGGCAGATGCCGAACATGGTCAGCGGGTTCTCCACTGCAGCGCTCCGCGCCAAGGCATCCGCACTTTTCGAGGCCGCCAACCGCCTCTCATCCAGCTGGAGCCCGCGTAAGTGTCGCCACCCTGCTTGTGTGCCACTCGCTGACATGGTTCTCCGCAGTGCCGTCCTCGACGACGTTTATGGACAACTTCCGCGCGCTCGAGCACACCATTTCGCGCTTCGCATCGACGCTGCTGCCGCTGCACCAGCTCGGTGCGGCGCTGCCCGAGGACAAGCACAAGCTCGTCATGGTGCACAGCCTCGCGCACGCAGCGATGATCCGGCTGCACTTCCCGTTCATGGAGAGCGACAGCATCTCGCGCGAGAAGTGCCTGCGCTCCGCGCGCGGGATGATCCTCGTGTCGAAGCACATCGCTGACATCGACTTCGAGTTCTTGGATCCTTTGATGGGGGTGCGCGATCCACTTATTCAGCCGCCGTTCCCGCACACTGATGGTTGGGCGTTTCCTTTGTCAGCCCTGCTGGTCCTCGGCTGCGAAGGTGCTCGAGTCGGAGCTGCTCCGTCGCCAGGCATCATGGCCGCCGATGAACGCGCTGGAAGTCCAGGCCGAGCTTGCCGCCGTCCTCTTCGTCATGACGAAGCTCAGCGCGCGGTTTCCGTTGCTAAGTGGGTTCTTCAGTCATCATGACGCAGAGGTGGTGGTATGACTCATCGACAGCCGTGGAAATGTAGGTTACCAGGCTGCGAAGATCCAGAACTTCCTCGAAACAAAATAGGCGTTCCCCCGTTCGACATGGACACTCTGAGCGGCGGGCGCCCGCGAACATTTCGCGGCGCCGCGGCCGCCGTTTTCCAGCTACGTTCTTTCACGTTCTTGACGAACTATCACGTTCCCTCGGACTACCATTGATTTACTTATGCGTTGTTTCATGCGAGAGCTCGGGGAGCTCACTGACACTCGCTTACGAACTGTTGGACTTAGCCCTTCACGCCCTGCTTGGACACTTCACGACACGGACTCGATTGGGCTGTTGTTGCGGGCTATACTAACCAACGGACTACATTATATCGGACTAACATACGGACTTATCACGGACTGCAGTATTAACGGACACGGACAAGCACTGTACTTTTATTCATGGTCGTATATCGTAGTTAGTGCAGGTATATTCAAAGGACTTCTAGTGTAGAACTAGACGATACTACTATTAGTATGGCCTCGAGTTGTGTCTGGTCTAATGTAGTACCTCGAAGCAAAACAAATCGAACAAATGCTCCTCCCCTTCGGCTCTCAAGCTTCTCAATACGACTTACAGTGTCCATGCCCTTGTGAACCGATGGCTATGCCGACATGGTAGATAATAGATGAAGGTACAAGTCAGTCTGAAGTCGGCCTCAGCTAGCATTATACTACTCTCTAGAAACATCCTACTTACTGCAAAATTATGTGGATGGGTCCTGTGGCTGTTACACCGCCCCCCTGCCCTCCCTCATCGTGGCAAGAGCCACGTACACCAATATAGAGAACGGAAATGCCATCGGAGCGCTGTTTGGGTACATAGGTAGTAATCTGGTGCCGCCCCTTCCATGCGGCGATACGACGAAGTGGTCCACACTGCCCAGGCCACGTATTCAGGCGACAGTATCGAGCGTAGGGGTGTTGCAAGTGTCCTCCTGGTCAACTTCGAACTAGATCATGAGCCGGTTAACACTGATATGTGATGGTGTAGCATATCAGCCTACTATACAGCTTAGGCCTTTGTCAAAGATGGACGATGGAGAGCCACCATGACCGATACCACAACACTTTCGAACAATAAAAGGGGCCCATCATACACCTCCGCCACTGATACTAGGCGAAATCCTAGGTAGCACTTAGTACTGGTTGCCAATACTATCCGATTCTGGTCCACTGTTGATTCAGCAATGATGGCTGTGAACATGCGGTAAGGTCCACGACTTACTATGGCTGTTGGGTTGTGGAGGCATCGCATCATCTTTGACCCTATGTAGACGGTACATGCATGCTCCTCAAGTTTCCCCGTGTGTCCCCCTCCCCTTCTCGCTGAGTATCCCTTCACCCAGGCTCCGGGTAGTGTAATATTGTAGATGGGCCCGAATATATCTCCTCTTCCCTGCTCTAGTGCGCCAATCTGCGTCGTCCTCCCTTCGCGTGCTTCTTCAAATCGAGGTCGCCGTATGTCGCGCGTAGCCGCCCTGTGCTGTTGATGTACGCGAACAGGTGCTTCGTCGTCTTCGGTGAGTTGAGCAGTGATCGTAGCTGCGTGGCCGCCTCCCCCGCTTCTCCGTCCATCCTCTCTCTCTGCTCAATGTAAGCTGGGCATTCCCTCAGGTAGTGGTACGCCGTCTCGGGCGCGGTGCCGCATTGCTCGCACATGGGTGAGTCGGCCTTTCGGATCCTGTGCAAGTATTTCTGTAGCGGGGATCACATCATCTTTCATGGCTCCACTAGCTATAATTGCGGCCAGTAGACATTCAAGATGAGAGTGAACCCCTTGGCTTAAAAAATGCGTACCGCTGCATGTAATTCAACCTAGGAGTAGTTCAAGATCAGAAACTGAATCGAACTTAATGCGTTTGAGTCGTGTCGGGTCACCTCGATGTAGATCGCCCGAACCACCGTGCGTGACGTCGACCACTATGTACATGTGGTGTGGCTCAATGGACCCCCCATCCTCCTCCTCTCGTTTACGATTCTTGTTCATTGGAAACAGATATTCGAGTCGCCAATGTCCTTGATACGTTGTAAGCATGATATGATTTCATATCGGACCTTGCTCATAGTTATCATCTACAGACGCGCCCCTCCACCATTGACAATGTGACATGGTATAGAACTTCTTGAAAGAGTGGTGCATAGAGTCCGCCGAGGGACGCCTGGGAGCAAGTAGTAGAACACGCACTGGGTACGACCTGCTGGACACTGCGTGTAATGATGATGGAAGGGAGGGCGGTCGCGAGCATTGGCTGTTGCGCGGTCCTGATACATCCCGACAGGAGGCGACAAAGAGAAGTCCACGGAAAGTCTTGACCATCCTGCTCACGTGCTGGAGTCCAGTTTGTCGACGACGAAAACAAGATGTGTGCGAGAGGCCACGAAATTGGCATCTACATGACACTACCAATGCGACAAATGCGAACTTCACTGAGCGAGGAAGGACGGCGACAAGGACACGAGGGAAGGGAGGAGGTACTTAGCGTAGGACAAAACGAGTCGGAAGCGAGGAAAGCCACCCAGCTGGTTCGATTGTCATCGACATCACCTGACCGGCGCCGACCACCGAGATGGTATGTAAGACGTCCGCGGCAGCGGTGCGCCGCGTGAAGACTATACAAGGCTCTTCTCACTACTTATAGCTCTTTCGTCGTGAAGTGCATTGTGTAGCGCGCACACGCCGACATTAATGCTTCATTTCCGAGGCTACCAGTGGTAAGTTCTCTTCTTGTGCTGGCGTACTCGTCAATTGAACAATCTGGAATAGTAGAGGATACTTGCTTGTAGCGCGGCATGCGCAAAGAGAACATCATGCGGTCGACCGGACGAGGAGGCATATCAGACAAAGACCACTGACGTCGCACCGTTCGAGTCGGGCAACTAGGCGGCGTCGATGTCGACCAGCACGGACACTGCCAGTACTCTATCGGGCTGCTCTCGTCATAACCATGACCCATCAGTGTGGTATATAGTCCATTGAGACAGCGCAGAGGATGACCGGCATCGTTACAGCAAGCCTCTCACTACACCATTTTCCGTGATCAACTAGTCTCAATGACACTTCCAGTGCTAATTGTAAGTGTTCATACTCTACTTTCGAAAGAGAGTAAACAGCTAAACATCGTTTCACTCGTGGTGATGTAGGTAGGCGCAGGTCCTACAGGTCTGCTTCTCGCGCTTGCGCTGTTGCAGAATGGCGTTCAAGTTCGCGTCGTGGAAAGAGACGTGAACCGCCATGCCGGACAGCGGGGATCGGCTATCATGGTCTGTCAACATGTCACCCGCACCGTGTATGGTACCAAGTGATTGACGTCAAATCTACCCTCAGCCACGTACCCAGGAAATCCTACGATACCTCGGTGTTTTGGACGATATACTCGTCCTAGCATCAGATATCAAGCCAAGGTGCGAATACAAGATGCCCGGGGGCGTGGAAGTCTTGAAGATCACGGACATAATCAATAAGGAAGATCCCACTTCTTCGAAGCCATATGTGAGATTCCATGCTACCCAATCAGGGAAGATCCAATATTCACTAACCTTGTTTCAGTCCAGCCCAGCGATTCTTGGTCAGTACAACACGGAGGCAATCCTCCGCAAGCACATCGAGCGGTTCGGGGTTTCCGTCGAATACGGTACTGAACTGTCAAGCCTGGAATCGCACCTAGATCATGTTCAAGCAGTACTCGTCAAGAAGGCTATTGATGGGAATGAGACAGAGGAAGTGACATGCCACTGGCTCGTAGGAACCGATGGCGCCAAAAGTACGAAAGCGCGCTCGCCGATGTGGCATTTGCCACGCATGAACAACTGACTCATTATGAAAACTAGGCATTGTTCGTAAAGAAATTGGACTTACTTTCCTTGGAGAGACTCATGAGCACACCCACTGGATTCTGGGCTTGGTCGAGTTACAGGGTCTGGGAACAGAGGTAGGTTCGCGTAACCATTTCTTGTCTTCATCTGATTTCGGTTTTTAGTACTGGCACCAGTGGGGGGATATCCAGCATCGTGGGTAAGTCGCTCGTCATTATCACGTTATAACGGAATGCGTATTGATACCTGTCTGAGGCTCATCGTCTCACCCACGGAGAAGCCTGGGTACTTCTCATTCATCATGACTGGGGAGAATCCAGATGCACAGATCTTGACCTCGGACCAAGTTTCATTGCGCCAGTCGCTCCGGAACCGTGTAGAGCGGCAAGATCTGATATTTGGACAATTTGAGGCTGTCTCGTCCTGGAGGTTTGTCTATTGCATGTGCTCACAGGGCGCTCCGACTAACCAGTTTTCTCAGACCGAACATCCGCATGGTGAATAAGTTCGATGAGGGAAGAGTCTTCGTTGCAGGCGGTGAGATCACACATCTAACCGGTGCATTGGAACGACGCTCACGGGCACTAACAGACGCAGCACATGTTCACACCCCGGCCGGTGGTCAGGTAGGCCCAAGATTCGATAGTTTGTATGCTGCAATGCACTAATTTATATTCTGGCCAGGGCCTGAACTCCGGTGCTCAAGACGCGGTAAGTTCAGTAAGAACCTCTGGGGCCCGTCAACTGAATTCTTGTCTCAGTTCAACCTCGCCTGGAAGCTTGCCCTCGCCGAGAAGGGCATTACCCGCCCGTCGCTCCTTTCGACTTACACCGAGGAGCGCTTCCCCGTCATCGCCGAGATGCTCCAGATGAGCACGCGCCTCTACGGCGCGATGCAGCGCGACGAGATCGAGGGCTTCCGGCGCGACGGCGTGTTGTTTCAGCTCGGCGTCAACTACCGCTGGAGCTCGGTCGTCGTTGACGAGCGCACGCCCAAGCCAAAGAACGCCCAGGACGTTGACCCATACGGCGCTGGCTCCGATGGTACGCTTAGGGCGGGGGACCGTGCGCCCCAGGCGCCAGGCCTCGTCACTGCTAGCGCGGGAGAGACTTCGCTGTTCGATTTGTTCGGGCCGGGTCACCACACCGTGTTGCTCTTCAACCTGCCTGCAGAGGATGCTGAGCGCATCATCGGTGTGGTGAAGGGATTCCCCGCTAAGTTGGTCAAGACGGTCGTACTCGCTACTCAGGGCGCGTCTGACTTCCGCGTCACTGGCGCACCGGATATCGCTGTGGTGGACAAGGCTGGCGATGCGTTCTCTGCCTACCAGGTGACTCCGGAGAAGCCGACGGTTGTCATTGTGCGTCCTGACGGATTTGTTGGCGGAATCGTATACGGGCTGGAAGGCTTGACGAAGTACTTTGGGGGCGTGTTTAATGCCGTCGGCGATGCTGCCTAAATCGACATCGGGCCGGAGTCTTCATAGCACCTGATAGATAGACTCGAATGGCGAAACATATCCGTATTCTGCAACGATATCGCACAAATAACAACTGTGTTCGCAATCTGTGTCCAAGTCATTGCCCTGCAGCATACCGGTTCGTTTATTCACAGGTGGACTCTATTGGTATTCAGGTTGAGTCAGAGAACCTAACATAATCGACGTCGCCGTTCGCGAGACCAGCCATGGTCTCGAACCACTCCATCACCGCAGCTACCTTCCGCACTGATGCATCGCTGAGGCCCAGCCTGAGGTCCGGCCGGAAGCGATTGTCGTTTGGCAAAAGGGGCATGGTGCGATAGCAGATCTCCATCCGCGACTTGATGTTGGAAGAGGCGGTCAACGTTACAGCCGAGGTCACCTTTAAGTCCTTCGCATCGCTTGCATTCCCGCCGCCCCAAGAAGCGAGTACACCTGCCAACGTGCAGGAAAGGGGTTCAGCAAGTCGGTAGAAGATGACGGGTGCTAAGGCGGGACGCACTCTCAAGCAGGACGACGTCTCCGCGTTTGACACGGGGTGCGGTGTCTACGGGGTCGACACTACCCCAACTCTCAGCGGTCTCTCCCCATGCGGTGAGTTTGCAGACACAGCCGTCTTCGTCGCCCAGAATGAGCTTCAAGAGGGAGACCTCCTTGCCTGCCTCCGCGCCTTTCTTAATGTGAATGGTATCAGGACCGTCAACTTCTAGTACAGCGGCGAGGACCGTGACTTTCTGTGATGTCTTGACTCCCTTGGCACCGGGCTTTTGCATGTCTGACTGTGCTTGAGATGCGAGGTGGGAGAGGCTTGTCAGACTGTGGATGCTAAAGTGGAATGCGGGGAACTGCCCGACTGAAGAGGCGTCTGAATAGTCATATGAGCCCGTTCCCTGTGTTTTCTGCGTCTCCCGAACAGAGCTGGTTCTTGGTACGCTGGCAGTTGGGCGCAGAAACGTGAAAGCCGACTTTGTGGCTTCATGGGTGTCATCTGGATCCAGCGCAGTTGGAAGCCATGTTATGGCAGTAGCATCATCTGCAACGCCGGCTATCAGTATGTCTCGCACTATTGTGCAACATATGATATATACCTGGGGAATCAATACCGGGTTGTCCACCTTTTGCTACACCCACAATGCTCAAATAGTGGCTTTCATCGTCGTCCTCGCGGAAGATGATGTTCTTATATAGTGCAGAAATCCTTTTGCTCGCAAATTCGACAGTGGTGACAGGCAGCGTGATGTCGACGTTCAAGTTATGCTGCGACACTGCAGCGGGGTAAGACACGGTCTGCCAGTGATATTTGTCTCTTTCTGTCTTGATCTCGCTTGCAGGCGGGGCGCCAAGGAACACACTGTAGGATTTCATTGGGCGGACTACGATGCCGTTATGTACTACGTCCGAGCCTGCGTATTATTAGTACTTCAGGCTGAAGCGAGAATGATCACAGCTACTACACCTTGTTTTCTTATGCTCTCGAATGTGCTTCACATATCGCTACACAGGCTGTGCGACCGCTCGTCCGCGGCCTGTGCGCTCGCAATCAATATTCGGATGACACCGAGTCGTCTTTCGTCGTCTACAACCATCTCACGGACTTCGTCTCATCCTCTCAAGAGTTCCAACAGGGCATCTGTCCATCTCGATCAGGAGGAGCAATCATCGGCTGGGGTTTGGAGGAGAAGGGGTGAATGCGGGCAGAGTGATGCAAGGATTTCGTGGTGAGTAAATTGCAACTTTGAGGCAACACTCTCTGATGCGTGTTTACCTGAAGGTCAGCACCTACAATTCGAGGCGATGTCTCGCAGCGTAGACGATCTGCGAGCCAGTGCAATGGACATCCCAGGGGCAACACGCGCACAGGAATTAGGCAACCAGGCGAATACCATCGTAGGATCCCCAGAGCAGATGTCCGATGTCCGCTCGGCGCGCACTGGTAGCAGGTCGTTCCGCGGGCCGCCGCTAGTCATGGACGACCTTCTTACCAGACCCGGTGTCCTGCGGAATATCTCCTCAGCGACCTTACCTCCCATGCGCGGATCAAGGACGTCTTCTCGTATCCGCGCGTTCAATTCGATGGCTGGCTCGAGGTCCAACGCAAGCCACTTTCAATCACGCGAATGGAGCGTGTTCGGCGAGTTGTACGACGCGGAGGATCGCACGAGGGATTCAGCCTCACATGTTCGCTCGAGACACAATAAGCATCGGCAGACTCTCAACGCGTTGAGAACATACTCTCCGCCGCGGGATATAGTCACTCAAGGTGACACTGTTCAATCACCTAGTGAGGACCCTCGCTTCGCAGATACACCGCCGGAACAGGAGGAACAGGAGGAATCAGGTGGAGACGGCCCTCCGTTCGTTTCGGCAAATGGCGTCTCCCCGTCTTCTCGCTCTCTGTGGCAATATCTAGCGGCACTCAACCCGAAGTTTCCGACCCTGTCGCCTATTCAGCGCAACATCATCAAGTGTTCCGTAGCATACTTCATAGCATCTCTGTTCACGTTCTCGCCCTACTTCTCTGGTTTCATCGCAGACCTCACTAACTATGGGCGCGGCGAATCTTACCCTGCACCGTCGGGACACATGGTCGCTACCGTGTGCGTCGTGATGTCCTTTGGTGTGTGTATATGCAGCTCACGTCCGCTGACAGCGCCGTGTACTTCAACCCAGCAAAGACTCTCGGCGGTATGCTTGAGGCGGACAAGTACTGCCTCATGGGCCTTTTGTTTGCCGCATTCGTATCTCTGAGCAGCATGACCATGTTCTGGTTTTTCGAAGTCAGAGCTGGCTGGGAGTGGCTTGCAGACGTGCTCGTGATCTTGTGGATCGGCGTTGGGATGTCACTCCTCGCTTGGATGAAGCTTTGGATGGCGAAGCCGACCTTCAACACAGGTTTGTCCGCCCTCTCATATTGGTTATCCGGTAACTGATTGCGGTCCTAGCTTGTAGTATGACAAGCATCATACTCTTTGTCGTGTGAGTCTATACACCTTATGAAGGCACTCGCTCCTTGACTTCTCACTACAGAGTGGTAAAAGAAGGTGGCCTCCAAACCCTCCTCCAAGTGTCCTTCATCATTCTCTGTGGATCAACCATCTCGAACATTGTCTGTATGCTGCTCTGGCCGCAGCGCGCTACCAAGAACCTGCAGAATGCGATGATGCAGACTTTGCAGTCCTTCTCCACGCTGCTCGAGATGCTCACCGACACGTTCCTGCTTGAAGACGCGCTCCGCAACCTCACGAATGACAAGCTCGCGAAAGCTGCGGAGAGTCACCAGGCGAGCTTCACGAGCCTTAAGAAGCACTTTGGCGAGGCGCAGAGCGAGTGGCTGCTTGGTGGCCCGAAGAAGCCAAGCGGGCATCGCATGACCGACCCCAGAGAGAGCACCGGCCAGGCATATCAGGACGCAATCGACTCTCTGAACCGCCTCGGTCAGCATTTGAACGGGCTGCGAAGCGGGACGACACTCCAATACGAGCTGATCAAGGCGGAGAAGAATGGGAAGCTTGTGTTGCGGGGCCATCACCCGGACACGCCGACGCCGGACGGCGGGACGGCTGCGTCGGGCTCGTCGGCGACAATGATAGAGGACGAAGATGCGGCAATGTTGCAAGCTGCGGCCGCTATGTTTGGCGATCTCATTGATGACCTCGGGCCTCCTCTGAAGGCGCTTTCGGTATGCTGTCCGCTCCCCTTGCATCAAAATTTCTGTGTTGACCAGTGACTCTCTTGGTTCGATAGAGTGCATGTATCGTGACACTCAAGAGATTGAAGGAAGGTTTTACGAAGCGGACAGATCCTGTCAACCGGATCACTACCCTCGAGTTTCAGCAGCTCTCGGATGCCGTTCGGAGGGCGCTATTCACTTTCGAGAGCACATCTAATCATGCTGTTGTACGCCTGTACACGCGGCAGCAGAACGTGTCCGGTGCCCAATCCCGAGAATCGCACGGCTCTACTCTCGACGACAACCAAGTGCTGACCGGTAATGACGGTGAGAGCGTCTTCTTGGTCTACTTGTGCGTACATCGCCTATGTTCATGACACGTCATTAACCCTTGATAGCTTCATCTTCACTCTGCAAGAGTTTTCGAAGGAACTCATTGCACTCGTCGACGCGCTTGAACGGCTGTATGCAGCTGAGCACGAACGCGCCAGCCCTGGGAGGAGATGGCAGTGGCTGCGGGACGCTATCAGTATCTCCGGTCCACAACGCCGCGGGCGTGCAAAACGTGGTGGCAGTACTCTTAGCCAACGTTTTTGTATGTTCCATGTTCGCAATCTGCCTTGTCAAACTCACGGGTCGTCTAGCTACGTACTTCAACCCTGAACGGCGGCGAGACCCCGTGGCGTTTCCAAAAATTCGCCCCCATGCACCGAACACCATCCAAACCCCCGCGCGATCCGATTTGACGTATATTGGAAGGCTGAAGCAGTCGCTATGGTACATCGGCGCGCGTATGAAGGAGCCTGATATCAAACATGCGTTCAAGGCAGGTATGGCGACAGCGATGCTGGCGGCACCTGCCTTCTTCGACTCGACTCGACCACTGTTTCTTCACTACCGTGGGGAGTGGGCACTCATATCCGTAGGTGGATTCGTTCCATACTTGGCTACAGAATCTGATCACTCCTGTCTTTAGTTCTTTGTTGTCATATCGCCAACAATCGGAGCGGTGAGTGAACTGACGCTCTACCGATTGAATGTACACTAATAGCTCCAAGACTAACCACATGGGCGTCCTTCGTGTGTTAGGAACAATGTGAGTGTTGTTCGTCATATGCTCCTTGACTAAGTCTCTGACGCAACGAGGAGCGCAGTTTAGGCGCAGCTACTGCAACGGGGATTTGGACCCTGTTCCCAGAAAATCCATACGCGCTCTGCGCCTTCGGCTTCTTCTTCTCGATCCCTTGCTTCTACTACATTATCGCAAAGCCACAATACGCCATGGCATCTCGATTCGTGCTATTAACGTATAATCTTACATGTCTTTATTGGTACGTTCCTGCTGATAGCCATGACATTGCGGGTCTGACGTCGCATAACCAGCTACAACTTACGGCGGAAAGACATCGACGTCGTAGAAATTGCTTTCCACCGAGCTATAGCCGTGACGATTGGTGTTATTTGGGCAGCGATCGTGTCGCGCTTCTGGTGGCCGACAGAGGCACGACGCGCGCTCGGCAAGGCACTTGGAGAGTGAGTTCTCTGGCTGTCGTCTCTACATCGAGTGATGCTGAATGTGCTTATTAGATTCTGCCTCAATATGGGTTGGCTGTACACCCGCCTGGTCGCATTCAACTCATTTGCTGATGCTGAACTGCGAGCATTGGAGGACGACATTGATGATGAAGTCGACGAATCATCTCCCATCGTGCCACCTGCGCGAAACGATCATCTTACCAACTCCATCCACCACTTCATGGCGATGTGAGTTTCAGGTCCGCTGCTGGGTACTAGATTAACTTAACTAGTTCTTCAGGGAGCTTCATTTACAGATCAAGTTGATAGAGTTGCAAGGTCTGCTTGCTCAGACACAACACGAGCCTCGCTGGAAGGGCCCATTCCCTGTAGCTCTATACCGTTCAATCTTGACAAGCCTGCAGAGAATATTGGACCAATTGCACAGTATGCGTTGTGTAACTTCGCGAGAAGAATGGTGCGCATTCTCCACGTCTCATCCGATGAGCAGTTTCATTGACAATGCACCCCCAGGCATACGGTATATGGTTTACATGGCGCCATTGTACAACTATTAACATCTTCGTTGTATAGACCGTTCGCCGTGACTTCATTCTTCCAGTCAACAGAGAGCGGCGCGAGATGGTGGGCAACATTATCCTGTACTTCTCGACCTTGTCAGCCGCCTTTTCTCTGAAGTCGCCGCTCCCACCATATCTGCCGCCTGCAGAGGACGCAAGACTGCGTCTGGTAAGCGGCTCACATTACTATCTTAGGCTCGAAAGGGACGCTGAGATCTCCATAACCGACAGGTGGACGCCATTAGGAAGCTCGATGTAGTCCGCAACCGCGACGTTCGAGGATCGAGACAACTCCTCTTCTTTGCCTATGCTCTCACCATGAAAGGCGTCATACAAGAGCTCAATGTCCTGGGCCACACTTTACAAGACGTGTTTGGCGTGATCGGGCAGTCGCGGGAAGAGTTTGAAGCCCTCTTCAATGTAACTGACAGCCCGGTCGGCGTTTGACGTTCAGGTAGTAACCTAGCATAATGCTCTTGCACCCTCATAGCATCTTATTCGCGCAGTCAGATGGAGGAGCATGTCACACATCTCTGATGGGTCAATCGCCGAACGTTGAGCCCTCAGGGATACACGATACAACGACAGATATCACGGTACTCTAGCCTTTCTCCTTCTCTTCCCTCCAGTCCCCCCTGCTCATCCTGCAATCTCGCCAATAATGACGTTCTCGGCGCCGGGCTGCTCCGTCCATTCGTTGTCCCCGACGACACCCTTGCGGCACCCTTGATGCTGAAGCCCACGATGGGGGCCTGATTGATATCTTGTTGTCGCTGGCGTGGTGGCTGCGCACTCGATGTCGTGTCCGCGCTTCGTCTGCCCTCTCCTGCAGGGTTGCTGCTGCTACGTCCGTTCGTTCCCGCGGGCTGAGCTGCGAGTCGGCTCAACAGGGATGGCGTCTCGTCTGACCCACCACCCTTCTTCGCGCGTTTCGCCACGCGGGGCTCCTCTTCTTGCGCTGTTGACGGCCGCCCATTGCGTGTAGCGGCGCCCGCAATAGAGATTCCGAGCGGGCGCGTCTGTGACGTTGAGGCACACTGCTGGCTGGTCCGCGACATCAAGCTCAACGGCGGGGCCACGCTGGTCATTACTGGTGGAATTGTTTGCGGGCGCGGCGGCAGACCGGCGGGCTTGTCGTCGTGCTTGCGCTTGATGTTCATGATGCGGCGCGGGGTGGTGCTGCTGCTAGCTGCGATACCTTTGGGTGGGTTAGTAGGCGGAGGCGCTGGGCGTGCCGGCTCGGTCGGTTTGCCAGCAGACTGGAGAGACTGCTCAAAGTAAAGGGGAAAACGCGTCGGAGACAAGCGGCTAAAATAGAAGACAGCCCACTGCGAACCCTAATAAGATTTTGGAGGTCTTGATGCTTCGGGTCCTCTTGCGTCATGACATTCAGCTTCCGGAGAACAACAGCGAAATGCGAAGGCATTCTCCAATTGTGCTCATCGAGGTGCTGCGGAGCTTAGCCGCTGACATAAGGACGAGCTGCGAATGGACTACTCACGTCCAGACACGTCTTTAGGAAGACGCGGCACGCTTTCCACGGCCGTTGATCAACGGACAACCCCATGTCCTCTGTAAAAACCTGAAGGCGGGAGTCAGCCGCCCGTGACTCCGCTACAGTGAAAATTACAAACCTGGAGGTATACATTACACTGATCAGGTATCTGTTTGCATAGTGCGCCATCTTGAGTACCAGGACCCGCATTCGCGCCTTCGAGCGGGCTGGTCTCCCAAGTGTCAAGTATGTCGGCGATACTGGAGAGTACGAACGCTCGGGCGTCTAGGGAGAGTCTGACGAGAATAGGTTTTGCCGCCAGCTGAGATGAGAAGTAGAAGCGGAGCAGATGTGAGTAGTGAGCTACGCGCTTCTGTAGGGCGATAAAGGAGGCAAGCCCGAGATAATAGCGAGAGTGAGTCAAAGACGATTGAAGGTTGTCAGGATTGAGGTCAGTCTTGAGTGACTCTTTAGCTTTCTCTAGGACGACATCCAGTAATTGCTTGCCCCGAGGAGAATTTGGCTTGAACGACGGCAACGTCAATAGGACGTCCTTGACAATGATGTCAATATCTGGGGGCATCAGCTTATCTACTGCCTGTGGAATGTTCATCAACGAGTAAGACATGGGAGGACAGTGGCGTCACGGACCCTTAATAGACCAGTGACAAGCGTTTCTTCGGCTGCACTGCCAGGGGTGCTCGTATGACGGTCGACGGCACGCTTCGCTTCCCCTATCACGAATGACAGAACCAGAGAACGGAGCCGCGTTCGGATGGCCTGCTCTTCTTCGTCCAAAGGTTCATCAGGTGGTACAATCTGATCACACAGTACGCCAAGCGTGACAGCCGGGTCCATGTCGAGGTGCTCGGACAACATGCGCTTGACGAATGATACTTCATCCGGTTCATCTGACATGGAAAAACGTCGGTTTTGTGTGGAAGGGGGGAGGACAGCGATGGGACTGAAGTCTCTATTACTCACCACTCTGGAGCAGCTGCACCAATACGTCCGCATTCCTCTTCACCCACTTAGGCTGCTCCTTGGACACGTCTGAGATCGCCCTGTATCCGCACACTCGCACCTAGACGGGGGAACATCATTCGCCACAGTTCGATACAAGACTGTGGACCACGATACCTTCGTCACTTGGTCCTCACAAAGGTCGTACACTGCATTGATGGCGTCATCCTCAAGCTCGGGGAAATCCTTGACAAAGACCTTGATGTTTTGCGCGACTGTGACCTTGAGTTTAGGGTACGGCGAGTGTGCTAGCTCAATGAGTCGCTTGAAGGCTTCTCTCCTCTAAATCCGATAAGTCTTTGTGATGCACAAGAGGCTTAAGCTACTTACGGGGGCAGACTTGGGCGGTGTGCGGAACGCTTTGCGCAATACCTCGTTGATGTCTTTCTCTTGTTCCTCGAGTGTTCTGCCGTCCATGGTCGAGGGGGAAGGGTTAGAGGACGCTCGCGCCACACAGCGTCAGACGCAAATACACACAAATAGGCGCCAACGTCTCATTTGATTAAAAGTACTTCGTCTGGATCTTCACAGCCTTGCTCCTCCTCACCAATCTGTGTTGCTATAGATGTACATATCCTCGACACACAGCTTAGATACAGATACAGACAGACACTCGCGCTGGCCAGGGTCGGCACGAAGATGATTCTCGAAGCATATCACAACGAAACATAGCAATAATTTGTGACATCTGCTACGCGTGCACTTTAACTGAATTGTATATTCTCCAAGGTCTCTTCTCTCCTGTCCTCCAAGGCCGTTCAGTCATGTCCACAACGCCCGCGTGGACGCCATACTGAGGTTTAGCGTTAGCCGGAACTGTGATGGACAGCTTGGGCCTGTTCGCTCCGTCACGAGCCTCTAGTAAGAGAGCTGCCATGTCGCGCTTGTATAGCGCGGGGTCAACCTCTCGGCTGCGCTGGACAGGTCGCACATCGGCGAACGGATGGGAGTTCTTCCGTTGTGGCGGCTTGACATAGATGTCGCGTCCGTAGAGTCCATACTCGTTAGCATCGCGGGCTTCCAGTTCGCGGGCGGCGATGTCACTGGCAACAGCATGAGATGCAGATGTGGAGACCGAAAATGTCGAAACTCACATGCCAGATGGCAGAGACAACGCTGGCGCTGCGAAGACTGCAATCACAGCAGCCGAGATGATTGTAGCGAAACGCATCTTCCCAGATGTATTCGATGAATAAGTGGGACAAGCGTAAGTCGTCAAAAGCAAAGGCTGCCGAGCATGCCATCGTGTTAGTGGGTGCTGCGTGTCACGGAAACATTCATAGTGAACTCACCAACCAGTACCTCTGCTGCAGGCGAGCTCAAAAAAGGAGAAGGAGCTGGGGCGAGTATCTTGGCGACGACACTCTTTATACCACGATTGGCCATAGCTCGAGCATGACCGTGGCTGATGTGACACTGCCTTGATGTTATCTCGCGTACCTGCGATCATGAGTCGGAGTTTCGCAGTAAGCGTACACTACACTCTACGAGGTCGTACCGCCAGAATGAACAACCGTGTGTGACGATAGACTCGATCTGTACCACCTAACTGACGGTTGGTCTCAGTTGCTGTATTTTCCGAGTTCATTTGTACTGGAGGATATCTGCAACTTGATGGGACCCGGCGTTAGCACTCATGACATCAGAACCGCAGATATTGTCACATGCTGCTGCGGCAAACAGGCCGAGGGCGCATTCAGTTTTGAAAGAATGATCTATCCTTGTTATTGCTGCTATCAACCTGAAATTTGACGTTGAATCTATCCGCCAATGCGACCGTTATCACTGTGAGGTCTGTCGAGGTCACAGCGCAACACGCTTATGGAGGGACGTGTTATGTACGCGGTGTTTTGTCCTTCCATACAAAGGCATGCAGCCACAGAAATGTGGCCGGACGGTGTACGAGCTCTTTTGATGATAGCATGCACATATATCACCATGGACTCCATATGCATTAACGTAGTGAGTAGATCTGCCAGTCCTATAGTAGCGACGAGCTGTGGCTGGGAGGCCACATCATCATGAAGACATAATATCATGAAAAGAACTGAGCGCGTAAGGCTTCGGGTTTGCAAAGTATATGATGGATATTCTTCAAGCCGAGTTCGTCATCGTCTCTGCAGCTTTCTTGCGTCCGGGCATGTTGAGAGCAAGCTGCCATGCAACCCTAGGAGCAGAAGTCAGTAGGACATCCCTCGCCTTGCCTGCTTACCACACGACGACACATCAGAATCGATTCAAGAACGGACGCACCACTCAAACCTCCTCCTAACCTCATCCGACTCGTGCATATACACAAGATGCATGATGTACAGTAGCGCGCCGTGCACGATCCACCAACGAGTCTTCTCGAGGCGTCGCATCTCTGATTCCGGGACACGGTCCATCTCGTCGCGCAGACGCCGGGCGATGATCCTGTAATCTGGCCCTCAACGCGACCGACGTGCGTAAGTAACGCAGCTGCGGACGTGCCGCTCATGGATAGCGCAGGCATCGTGCTGACCACCGGTACTCGCGTTGAAGGCCTGGGTGTAGTGTAGAGCATCGCAGGGGCCACCGCAGCCTCGTGTGGCACAGGCAGAACCGAGGGCAGGGGCCTCCGCCGCGCCCGGGGCGTGACACTCCCCGAGCGCGACGGTGCGGTGGCAGCGGGGAGGAGGCTCTCCACCAGCCGCCGCTGCGCGGCTAGCTTGGCTGGGGCCACGCGCTGTCTGTGGCAGGGGAGGAGATCCGGAGAGGGTACGAATGAAGCGGCAGTTACAGCAGGAAGGTCTCCCGAGCGCGTAATCGCGGGTGGACGCGCCTTGGGGGTCACGGAGTCGCGTGAGCGTGCCCGGGGGACAAAGCTGGGTGCTAGGGGATTCATTCTAGCGAGGGAGGTAGCGCGGTGGGGTGCGAGGGTGGGGTCAGGTTGTCAGCGCTCGGTGTGGCGAGATGAAGACGTTCAAGTTCAGAACAAAGCGATCGGTGGCCACGGACATTGAGTTTTGATAGTGCGACGAGCGGAGTTCGTTATGTCCACGTTGCTGAGCACAGAAGACCGGTTATGACTTGCTGGAGTTTGGTCTAAATAGAGTCAGTGTTGTCCCTGGACAATGGTGATACGTCACGTCCGTGACCATCGGTGTGACACCGGGACACGACAGCACTTGTAAAATGCATACAGACAACATACAGAATGCATTATCATAATGAGACAATGGGACGTACTCTACATACGCGGGTCGCAGATCCGCTCAATCGTTACTGGGACATCGTCGTCAAGGCGTTACAAGATCACTTGTGAGGTATATGCACCCAGGCTGCGAATACATCTTGAACAGCACCTGGGAGTCTTCAGAGCTCCGGCGATCGATTCTGGGAGTATGCCCGCATGCATTCGATGAGGGGTGAGTACACACGCTGAGCGCTGCGTACGTTGGAGTCAAACACGGCAGGGACCGTCTGTACAAGAATATAAACAAATGAGGGAGAACACCGAGTAGAGCGCACTTACTGTCATGGACTGGGCCATGGCGAGGTTGATAAGGAGATCGGCGCACGAGAGCTTTACGACCTCCCACGCCTCCTCGAACGCTGTTAGCCTACTTGATAGCTCGCGGCAGTCATCCCTTATCTGGGCTGCCGTGCTGCGTGGAGCCATCCTCAGCTCACTCTGAACCTCCGTGTCTACGATGCATATCGGTATCAGTATGACTGAAAGCCTTAGAAGCACGCACATGGGTGGAAGCGTATGTCTGTATGGAGGGGTCCGACGGAAAAGTGGACGGAGTTGATGCTCGAGAGGAGGCGTCGGAATGTCTTGACGAGCTGGGTTAGCAGGCGGTAAAGCGCCTGCCAGATAGCCATGCAGAGTCTGTATCCTTGTGAATTGTTGACCAATGCAGGCGAGTGATCGCAATGACACTCACTCTTCGATGCCTGACCAGATCCTCGTGAAGAAGCCACGCGGCTCTGCTTGATCTCGTAGCGAGGCGGCGACCTTGAGCTGAAAGGTCTCGACTTCCTTCCCGAGCTCGCTGAACTTCTCAGCTGTCTTCTTTGCATTCTCTTGATGCAGAGCAACTGCCTGAAAGTAGCTTCAGCGAGACGGACAGGAAGCGGCAGTGAGATCTACAATACCTCTAAGAACCGCGTGACCATGATCTTCTTCTCCCGAATGTGCATCTTGGACTGCGAGAGTGGGATGATGACCTCGATGTAGTCTATACCGAAAGCCGTTGGAATGAATGGCGGACTGGAGGATCAGAGAGACATACTATGCAAGAAGCTCGCGCATTGGGAGGCGTTATGCTGCGAGTCACGATACACCCTGCGATGTCTCTACAAACATCATCTTCCCGACCTCAGGCATTGTCGAGTCGGCTACTCACCTGACGCAATGTATTCCACTCCTCCGTCAGAATGTGATGCTCGCCAAGCTGCGGTGTAGTCTCCAGGTGCCCTGCGACTGACTTGAATAGTCCCAGGATCTCTTGCTGGTCGTTCAAAAGTGTGGAGAAGCATCTCTTCAACTCCTCAGCATTATCATTGGTATAAGGGGGTGGAGGAGTCCTCGCGCTGCTTCCGGACATGGCGGTGTGTGATATCAAGACAAGGACCAGACAGCCAGTGCCTCGAGGTGTTTGTTCCAGTCGACAGCCGTTCCGGCGGCGATCACCCGACACGAGGTAAATGTCAGGCGCTTGCGATTGTACTAAGCTACTAGTACTACTATGATCAACCCTATGCCGTTTCTGTCTACAAGATACACTGCCTCGCCTTCTACACTCCCGGGTGTTTGCATATCGATCAATCGCTTGGGTGGCCAGTACTTGGATCGTGCAAGAACTTTGTCATAAACGCCGTCTCCCAAACTCGAAGAACCTGGAAAAAAGAGGCCAGAGGGACAAACTTCCACATCGAGACAGGCGGACTTGGATAGCATGATTGCCCAGTGTGGAGGTGACATGATTCAAATGAAGCGAGTCACACCAGATCCAGACCGACATTGTCACAGCGATGAAATATAGTGGTTAACGGCAAGTCCGGAATCGGAACTCTTCTTGAGATGCAAAATGTGCTACAACCTGCGCTTGGTTTTCATACACTCCTACCAGTCAAGGAGTAGGAATGTCGATGTAGCCCCACTTATACCTATATTGTGAGTATATTGTCACTCATTGCGTCTAAGGAGGCTTATTTCACCTTGCGGAATTCCGCACTTCCGCGAGTAATTCAAGTTATGGGAGTAGAGGCTGTCGCACCGACTGCCCTTCAGCTGACCTCTGGCTTCCTATTCAAGTGACTGCTACCGGGCCTGGGTCTCCCGATAGAGTTTCGTTGTACGCACCCATACCACAGTATCCGAAGGTTAAGGTTCTATCAGGTACTTCGGCTTCTCGCTGTATATGTTGCCAACGGGAGACAGAGTGCCCGCCCACCCCCTGTCTTGCTCTCTGACATCCGTCGTCTGCGTCATGTCGGATAGCAACACAACACCCCCACCGCCGTATGACGCACAAGATGACCTTGATACATTCATGTTCAGGCGCAATTTCGCTACGTTGGCGAGTGATCAGCAGGCTATCGTGAAACTCTTCAAGGATGTCGCCTTGCAGCTTATCATAGCGCCGGAATTTGGACTGCACCATCCTCTCACTGAGGAGTGGGACAGGATTCGTCAGGTAAGACAGTTTTTGATTCTGGCGGCAATACAATAGTCGACATATGGTCGGATTGTGTCAGGAACATAGGGGGGTTTATCGTGAATCCAGGCGGCACGCACAGCAGTTCGCAAATTTCCTTACTCGTGAGTATTCATCAGGGAATACGTCATCCGAGTGGAAACTGACAAGGTATGGCAGAGTACCTCGACATTGTCGAGATGGTTTCCAACTCAGAGTCGGCGTCGTCCATGACCAATAGGATTCTCCGTATGCAACAATTCATCAGGGTATGTCATGGTACTACTCGTTTAATCCTTTCCAGTATGAGGTGTAATCTGAGTCTCGTGTCCCCTTTCGTAACTAAATATTCTCCATAGGATCTGAAAGACAAGAGGAGGCAGGCAGAGAGCCACTCTGATCAGTTCAACAAGCTCAAGGAAAGAGCGGAGTGTTTCCAAGCAAAGTTCTGCGATGTCGCACATATAGACATTGAGACTGGGATGCAGAGCTTCTTCACACGGCTCTGGTCGAAGATTATAAAGTTGGCACCTCCTATGTCTCATATATATCCTACTCACAGTGCCGCAAACGTCCCGCACAGCTGCTGCAAGGCGATCATGACTGCAATGAAGAAATTACTGGACTGTCTTGTCAATATAACCCGACAGCTTTCTTCAATCGTGAAGGTTATATATCTACAGCTTGGTGAGTAAGATGCATGTAGCGCTGTTTAGATTGACTTGCTGAAGTTGCTGCGGTTCAGGTCCAGCAGAATGCAGGATTGTCCTCAACAACTGTACGTCACGTATGAGAGTTCTTACCTTTTATGCTGATATCGAACATAGATTCGCCGCTACCGGAGGATCACGAGATGACATATCCAGGGACAGCCCGTGCGGCCACAGATATCAACGACGATATCAGCCAGCTCTTGGAAAAAGTGGCTGGCTTTGACGTCGCCTGGGACATGGTCATACGTTCCTGCGACAACCTGATGGATTGGCTAACCTTGGCACATCGGACGAACACCGTAAGCGATACCGTTTCTCAGACATACCGTCCCCACATACCAAAACTGTATATAGGGCGGTCTTTCCGAGTTTCGACAGCTACTCAAGAGAGAGCTGAACAAAAGTCGGAAGGTCTATTTCCCTCTCATGGAGTGCATGCGTGCATACTCGCTGGGCGAATATCCTACCCTTTGACTTGTATTGTTGTCGACGTAACATTCTTGTGCCCCGCGATGACGATCCGAACATCTAGCACATGGTGTCCAGTGGGCTGTACGATAGAACTGTGTCATTGTGTAACCCCTTGCATACTGTGCGTCGAAAGAGGCTACTGTCACGGTGAACCTGAGTGTCAATGTTTGTATGTGTCGACATGTCGTATTTGTGCTTCGCCCATGAAGGGTGCTTGTATCGACTTCGGTCATGTCAAGTTACTATAGTAGGCACATATCAAAACCCTCCACGACGAGGTGTTTGTGTTCATCCAGCAATCTTCGTCCGAGTTATAATGTGACACTCATCAAACATGCACTTCAACTCAGGCAAAGGACTGACTAGTACTGACTGACCAACATTGAAGTTCCAGTATCCATGATAACCCATCGACACGAAGCGTATATTCAAGACGTGATAGTGGATTTAACAGCACCTACGTTATGCAAGCATCCGTAATACATATAGGGAAAGACAGCAATTGCGTGCATCCAAGCACTAACCAAGCAAAGCACAGAGTTCGATCGTTCAAGCACATGAGCACGTCAAGCTCCCCTCTCTTCCTTCCCTTGAGCAACCCGCCAACTTTCCCGGAGGAAAAGGGCACAGGAGCCGTTCTTCAAGCAACAGGTCATGCGAGGACCATCATGCCGGAGAACAAGCTCGTCACAACGGTGAGCGCGACGCCGAGGCCGAGCGCGGGGCCGTTGAGCGGGGTAGTGAGCGAGCCCGCGCTGGACCCACTGCTCGAGCTACTGCTACTGCTGCTCGATCCGCCAGACGATCCATTCGCTGTTCCCGTCGAAGCCGCACCAGAGCGAGTCGCCGATCCAGTACCGGAGCCAGAGATCGACGCGGCAACAGAAGAAGTAGAGGCTACCCAGTCAGGTCACCCTCCGTTGGACACGAGCAAGCAAGACGCACCTTTGCCCGAGCCACCCGCATTCGTCGAGAGCGCCGCGAAGCCGACCGCGGCAGGCGTCTGCCGGAAGACGGAGTAGACGTTCTTGAGGAATGTGTCGCCAACGACCCATGTCAAGCTGCTGGAGTCACTCGGCACGCTCGAGCCCTCGGAGAGCACGAAGATACCGCCGAGGCAGTAAGTACCTGCCGTATTCACCGCGCCGAGGTTCATGTCCGCCGCGTCGATCGACCACGCCTGGCCGCCGAACGACAGCGTGACGTTCGGCTCAGTGGTGCACGCTGGGCAGGCGTGTTAGGACAGAAGAGCAGTCAGATCGGAGTACGTTACACTTACGGAACGCATAGTAGCCGGAGTACTGTCCAGTCAGTGCCTGCGAGTTTTCGATCTGGGCGTAGATCGCGCTGACAGCGTCGCTGGGACCGCCGATGAGGGTGGTACCGGTGTCGATCGCTGCGTTAGCGCTCGAACTACCAAGGTCGACCTTCTGTCCGTTCACAGTGATCTCCGAGAGGGCGAGCGTCCAGTACGTCGGGCTGCTCGCATCTGCCAAGTCATAGTACGTGATGTCACCTGTGTACAGCGACCCGTTCACACCGCCGAGGGTGAACGTTCCTCCGGGCTCTTCGTCTTCCGCGCTCTCATCGTCCACGAAGCGCGTGAGGTAGAACCCAAACTCGGGGTTGTTGAGCTTGCCGTCGGCGATGAGCTGGGCCCACAAGGGGACTGCACCCGTCGCGGCGAGAGACTGAAACGCGAGTCCGAGGATACCGGTCACGTTACCGTCAAGCAGGCTCTGCGAGACGTCGTCGACGACAAGGAACGTCTGCGAGTCGACCGTCTGGCCTGCAAGCGAGACTGTGTCGATACCGAGCGTCCCCTGCACCTCGCCCGAACCGTAGGTGATCTGCACCTCACTTCCGTTGCTGCTGCTGGAAGACGACGACGAAGTCGAGTTAGTCTTGAAGGTCGAGGAGTCTGACGGGTTGAATTCGGGAGTGTCGGAGGGGCAGCCGGAACAGCTGTTAGAGGCGAGCCAAAGGTCGGAGGACCCAGTGTCGAGGATTACAGGGAATGATTTGCCGGGAGTGCCGACCGTAACGGTACCAATGTAGGAAGAGTCGGCATCCTGGACGGAGTAGATTAATATCAAGATCAAAGTATTACGTGTGGGCAAGGAACGGCTGTCATAGACTATGGACACACAAACATCAAACGGGGATGAAAGGAATCGACGCGCGTCCAAAAATAGCACTACTACGCCTCGGAAGCAAGACCCAGGAGATAAGGCGGGAGGCATGATAGCTAACTTGTCATCAATTCAGACAAGTTATGTTCTGAAATCATCTGGTGGGGCGCCTAGCTTCGCCATATCGACCGGCCTGCGGAGCAGACATGTCCACCGCAACGAGCCCAAGCTGCGCAGTCCGCTCACACCCGACAAGGATGATGTATGTGCGCAGAGGTGCGACATACAGCATACAGCACGGCCTGGCAGCGAAAGATGTGTTGCAAAACGCCTCACAAACGCCATCCAGCGAGGATCTCCTGCCGCCACAAAACACGACGACCTGCAAGAACGCTCACCTGGTTCGTAAGCGCAAGGCCCACAGTCTCGCCACGTTTTGCGAGCTTGCTCGCTACGGTCTCGAAGCCGTACTTGCTCCTGACGAAGTCGCCGGCAGCGGGATACCGACTGGCGTCCTTCACGCGGCGCCCAGTGGTTCTCCTAGTCAACGGAACGTGGATCGGGTCTGCGAGGGCGACAGCAGCGATAGAGAGTGGTATCAAGCCCGATGCTAGGCGGACCATGGCGATGTAAGGTAGAAAGAGACAAGATGAAGGTAAGAGAGAAGGAAGGGAAGGGACAGGGGATGGAGGCTTGGAATATAGACCGTGGAGACGTTTACGCCCGTCGCTGCCTCATCCGCAGGCCGATAGGCGCCGCCCGATTGCCAGCGCTTCAGTTGCCACCGCCCAGCACTCAATTTAGCCTTCCGACTCCTCGACGCCACCTCCTCCTCTCCTCCTCCTCCTCTTCCTTCTACGTCCTAACCCTTTTCTTTGCCCTTCCTTGCCCCGTTTGTGCCAAAATAACTCCTCGCTCGGTCAAGGACGCGGGCTACGCTCGTCGTCGGTGCCTGATGCGAGCATAGCCTTGTCCTGCCAAGTACAATACACCCTGCCCAGTTGCCCGTCACGCTCGGGACTCTGATCAATCCGTCATGCCGCCACGCGCATCCGTCCCCTGCCAAATCTGCACTGCCACAGAATCGAAATACACCTGTGCGCAGTGCAGCATTCTCTAGTGAGTCACTGTCCTCGCCGACGCCTATCGCCGACTGAACGGCGCAGAGCGTGTAGCTGTTCAATACCATGTTACAAGACGCACAAAGGTACAGTGCCCGAGCCTATCTTGGCCCCATGCAATCAATCACTAATCCTCCTGCCCGCGTACCACATAGCATCCTCGTGCCATAAGCATTCCGCGTCTCATGATCGCCAACTGGACAGCGGCGGGCAGCAAGGGACTCAACACGCGACTCCGCTCGGCGAACCATCGAGTGTGGTAGATGCGCCCAACATAAATGTTAGCGAGCAGGATGGCAGTCTACCGGATGCGGACAAGGGCACACCTCTCCGACCACTCACGTCGCTGAGGTGGCCTTACGTTCCCGAGGAGTCCGCCTACCCCGACCCGCTCAAGAGGGATGATCCAAAGCCGGTACAGTTACATCAGTACGAGGCCATAGGTGAGTTGTTCGAAAAGTTCACGAAACGCATTTGCTCGGGACGCCTTGTTTATGATGCTTTTGTAACGCCCCACTCCACCATCTGTGATGGTCCGAGCTGGATGGGACACTACGCGACCTTGAGTAGATGCATCCATCGTTGCACAGTGGGCCACAGTGCTCGTATGTTCTTGCCAGCCACGCGGCTACACCCTCATACTTATTCTGGAGCATCTGTACGCCGTCTATATCATGGATGTATAGCTCTGTGGGTGCATTCACTGGGATGGTAGTTGCACATGGCATCACTGTCGGCCATCTGTCCGTGTGTCATGTTAAACACATTCGAGGATCGCATCTCGGTCCTACAATGATGGTGCGGCAAGTCGTCAACCTTTGTTGATGCCCATTCTTTCCTTTCGAAACAAGTGATACGTAACATAGTCAACTGAATTGACACTCTAAACCCCAGCAACCTCACCGGCCATCCGTCGGACTCTCGCCGCCCACCCCGAACTACCCTCACTCCTTCGCCGACTGGACGCCCTCCGCGGGCCGGCACGCGAAGCTGAGCTCGAGCGCGCCCTTGGCGTCTCCGCTGATCATGCGGGGACTATGGCGAGGAACATGGATGACCAGCGCGCTCTGCGCGAACTCGCGGAGGTGGTGGAGGCCGCGGTAAGGGGCGGGCGCGAGGGGATGCTTGGGTTGGACTGGGGAGATTGAGGGTGATCGGCAGTTACCACTCGGTGACCATGTATCGTCAAATGCATTTCCTTTAGGCCTTCGGGCGATCAACATTGGACATCAACAACAGCTGCACCCTACGCGGTATCGAGCTTCACTTTTCAAGGCAAGTTGTACAGTTTTCCGTGTCTAATACATTACATTCCGAGTTGTTCAGTCCGCTTCTTAGTAGTTTGGCATTAGTGTACCCTGTAGGCATAAACAATCAACCGCTAGGGCTAAAACCCACTGGCAAAAGAAGTACTTCCGGGACTAAACAGTCTACTGAATGCAATCGCACTTCCAGTGTATTTATTTGAGAAGCAAGGGTTTTGGTACGTATTAGTACGTGCGATATGTAAGCGAGGGAAAGTTGTGCAAACAACACGTACACAACGCGTATCGTGCAGCCACACTGTGACTTGTATGGGGCCCGCTTCGAGCGCAACCTGCGAGCTCTCCCCGCATGTAACGCTGGATGTGGGAGCTGCAGAGAACTGGTTAATTGCAATGCTCGCCACTATTCTTATCATGATTTTGGCCGATATTCGAGAAGGCGCCACCGTCACCGTGACCCGGATTGAACATCGAGTTGGGTTCCCTCGCATCTTCTATGTCGCAGGAGCACTATCGATTAGGGCATCACACAATATAGCTTACATTATCTATACATGAACCTGGGAACACATGAACACGTTGGTCTTTGAATATTCTTTGAAATCCTCGCAGACTGTGGCCCGCGAAGGATAGACTCGGGTCAGAGAACCGTCCGCCTCGACAGATCAGATAGTATGCCAGGGCCAGATACAAATGCTTGTATAATGGTTGTGATTGATACATATCCCAGAGGCCATGGTGGTAGGAAGCAGACGGGCCGGCAGTTCACGAGTGGCATTGTTTTGGCGCCCCAACCAAACGATAAGTAAGCTCGCGGCTCCATAGCCCTCTCTCTCTTTCAACCACACGCAACAACTGCTTTGCTCGGCACCATCCGACACACGCATATACTACCTCGACTTGATGGAGTACACGACTACCATGCCGTCCCTCGCCGTCGGCAGAGACACTTCCCCCATCGATGACCTCTCCTACGAGGAGATGATCCTCGAGTATATCGAAGACAAACATATCAAGGAATACTCCCCTCTCGACGTCGAGCAGCTAGCGACCGCTCAGAAACGCGACACATCCGGCGTGGCCGCTACGGGCAACACGTCTGGGGGCTTCCAGACTGTGAACACAGAATTAGTTACGACCGAGGAGGCCAGTGCCCAGCCGGTAAGCTATCATGGGCACCCCCAGCGTAAATAACTCTGTACTCACCACACGACAACTCCTTTCAGGGCCAGCTTCCCTCAATTCTCGCCGATATGGAAACATTCGCTGAAGACCGGGAGAGGTCCCACAAAGACACCTCAACTGCGTTCACTGCTATCGATATCCAAGAGATCCACCCAAGGATCGGCCGCGCAGGCTTTTCGTTGGAGGCACCATGGGCACAGTTTGTGACGTGGGGACGAGTCTGGTTGACGGGATCCTTGATGAGTTCGCCGGTTTGAAGGGTTTAGGTGACTATGACGAAGACAGGCGGGACAAGGAGATCGCGGGTAAGGATGCGTGCGTCAGTGGCGGGAAGGTTGGTTTGATTGTACTTGTTTTGCTATTAGTCATTTGCAAACTGGCTTGAGCACGTTCATAAACGAGTACTGTGACCATCGGATCGTCTTTTGTAATCGCTCGGCCAAGCGCACGGAGGATTAGGGGAGGTCAGAGTAGGCGATTTTCGGACGATTCAGAGTTTCTCCGAGACACGATGTTGACAGCGATTTGAGCAACGCCGAAGCGTCCAAAATCGTGCATCGCGCCCGGATCGTCGAAGCGACTCCGGAGGCGCTTCGACACCCCGAATCGCTGCACATCGCTTGTCGATTCTCGTCCAGCCTGCACCGATATAGGGTGCCTTAACTAGAGCGACTCAGGAATTTAATAAACGTAGTATTCAATTCTAAAGTATTTGCATTTTTCTGCAAGCCGACGACTGCTGCGCCTGCCCTCGCCCTCGTCCTCGACTTCCATATACACTCTGCTGGCAGCATACAGCTCTGCTTCGCTCGCCTTACATCCAAATGGGCAGACGCAAGAAGACCGAAACGCCTGCGGCCGATGATGGAGCCCTCGGAAGGCTTTGAGTAGGTTTTCTGCTCGTCGACGGCGGCGAGTGCGGCAGGCCATGATGGGACAGAGCGGACCCGTTACTTCACCAACAATTTTATAAAGGGTATAATGAAATGGATACATCGTCTACACTGGACTGCATCGACCGAGAATCGCCGTGTCGAAAGCGGGGAGGTCAGAGTAAAAACCGATTTTCAAGCGATCTTCGGGCGATCTTCCGGTTGTAGAAGCGCCTCAAGATCGCTCATGAATCGCCACAAGAATCGCCCGTAAAAGCGCTACTCTGACCTCCCCTATTCTTTCTACATGCCATTTTGTCAGATCCTGCCGTACAAAACCCGACGTACAGATAGTGATTTTAGATATCCCAGTGTTGCGACCGAGGTGAACGTGCGGCAAGCCAAGTCTGAAAATGGGCGAGATGTGTTGTCAAGCCACGAACACATAAGCGCTTCGCTATTGTCGCTGCCGCGCCGCCGCTCTGCGGCATCCTGGCTCTTGCCGTCGTCCTCCACGGTCATCGACCATTACAAGCTCTCCCGGGAAGCCATCCTTTCTACCTCAAGGCATAGAACACCTCGATAGCCAATGCTAGCCACATACAACTTCCCTCGCCCACCAGGATACCTGGGAAGAGAGCTCTCGTTCGTTTGCACATTGACAGATCTGCCACCGTTATGGCCGCCACTCATGCAGGCCATTCATATCGGCCTATCCACTATCCGCGAAAAAGAGCCGGAAACACAACATGATACTTCAAGTTCTGTGATCAGACAAAACAAAACAGACGTGAACCGTTCCGTGAGTGACGCATACAATGTCTGTCAAGTTCTGTCTGCTCACCTGGACGCCGTTACTTTGCAGTTTGTCGAGGACAATCTGGACTGTCAACGGTCCAATGTGCTCGGTGAAGAGCCATTGGAAGACCGAGAGGTGGTATGCACAGATTCTAGGTCTGAATCGGGCGTCAGCGAGCCACAATCTGAATGTGACATGGCGGAAAGTTGCTCGCGCGACACGATGACTCCAGTGAAAGAAGTAGCAAGCAATGGCTACTCGGATTACTCCATGCTGGCAGTGCGCGGGCGCCATCGGGTGGGCATGGCCCTCGCAACAGGAATCTGGGCTGACGAGGAAGCAAAGATCGTGTGGCCCGAAGGCTTCGCATGCATGCCCGAGGACTGTGGTGAAAAATATGAGGGAAAATATAAGGGAATCACCGAACCAGGATGGGGAACCATTAGCAAATCGACCGCGTACACTGGAGTTTAGAGTGATGGGAAGATGCCTGCGGAGTGAGCGGACGATCGGGAGGTTGAGGAAGACAGTGGACCACAGGGACGATTGACTTCCGAGGGTGTGTCGCCGCAATAATACGCTTGATCATCATGCACTATCGATATCATTTTGTTCACAGGTAGATATGTTGTCTGTGTATATGTTCCTCAGTTGGGGGCGCGTAAGCCGAGCAGCGAGTAACGAGCTAGCATGAGCTAATATGCTGGGACCAGTGTGAACAGGGGAGGTGAGCGAGCCAGCCTGAGGAGTAGAACATGACGGTCGAAGACAAGATTGTGGTCGATCGAAATTTGATCTTCGCGCATGTGGTGTCTGTTCCAAGCGGCGGATGCATAATCAGGTCACTTAGGGCAGGAATACTACAATACAAAATGCATGCTCTGCCCACAGAACTACCAGGGCTGAGAGACACGTTGCCAGCACTGCAAGCCAAAAGTGCCTCCCCACGACGTATAAAGCCTCACTAGTACTGACCGTACCTCCACCCCGGGTCTCCTGTCTGCGACATCCAGACACATCGGCTCCCACAGCTTTTCACCCCATTATTTTCCTAGTCACGCACTTGTATGTCGACCTTCAGCGTGCTTGAGCTTTTGCATGCTTTCTCGTGACTGACACGAAGAGGCGATAGCGAATACCGGTTGTGCTCCCATGGTATCTACACACAGAAAGGCGAAAGGGCGGGTGTTGGGAGATTGCAACGGCACAGCATCCAACGCGTTGGCATGGCGTGCAGTTGTCGAGTCGTGGATGGAAGAATGAAGGCGACGGATGGGTTCACCCATTGCACGTTGGTGCGAGAGCCTCAGCCGAGATGCGGTGAGACCTCATCAGCAGGTAAATTATTGCACCCCGCCACAGCGGGGCATCTGAGAGCTGCTGTCAGCAGGCGCGGGAGGGGTGGCAGTGATATGGGGCAGCCGTCCAAGGTCATATATCGCCCAGCCGATGAGCCCAGCGGCGGTGTTGCTGGTGGATTGCCACAAGTCGGGCAGCAGAATACAAACAGACACAGCGGCGCACCGTCCATGCACAATGAGCCCGCTACGCGCGTTTCCGGGCGCAGGGAGGGCACTCCGGGATGCGCAGTCCACGTCCTCCTCTCGGTCTTTGTGCTGCCCATGACAACAACGACAACGCTAATTGGGCTCTTCACAACTACAAAATTCAGCAACTGGATTGTCGGGCTCGGGCCACAGACCATCGGTATCCGTGAACGCCAGAAGATGTACGCTGCGAGAAGATTTACATTTACTCTGTATGTTCCTCTCGTCGTCGCTCGCACGTGCCCTGCATCCAACTCGGTCTTGTAGCCCCCGTCGTTCCCAACCGCACCGAATGTAGTAGCACACTGCGATGCTGCGCCTCAGTGCGTACGACATCGACGTTCACTCTCGTCAAAAAATGCGGCGGCAAGGCCGCCGCCGACACCGTCCTGCCCTGTTTGTCCTACTGTGTACCCTGCCCTCGCCCGCCACTCCCTTCTGCTGACAACATCTCTACTGCGCTGTGCCCCCTTTGCTCTTGTCCGACGCAGACATTCGCGGTGACTTTAATGCTACCTGTCAACCTCATTCAGTGCAAACACCCTACCCCGCCGCAATCGCCTACTACCCCACCGCGCGATCATGTACCCGTTTCTCGGCCGAATTCATTCCAAGCGCGGGACCTTCGTGACGAGTACATAGTCTCTGTTATGTGCACCAATAACCGTACGTCTTGTTATATTCGTCCTCCCTGTTCTGGTTTCCTTTTGTTATGCACCGTTTTGGGACAGTCATGCGGCAAGACACCAGTAGCGTGAACCGCAGCACAGCTAGATCCGCCGTGTATATCCTGCATAGAACATGCAAGTGTGGATTCGTGAAGGCGACACACTGGCTGTTGATGTCGACTCGGTGTCGTCCTCCGCATGGATCAGGTCCCTCTTTGCCTTACACACGCTATTCTGCACCTTGATTGGCAACAACGAGAGTGCCCGTCTACTCGCCATCCTCCTGGTGGGGGAGTAAATCATCAGAGTGGGTGCGACGCAAGCTGGGAGAAACGGAACAACATGAAGCGATCTTATCTGCGACTTTTATTTGACCCATGTTTTTACTTCCATGTGTGTGAGGTAGGGCAGCGCCTGGCAGACACCTGCTGGACAACGTGGATGTAGGGCGATGGTACTATCGTGTGGTCACACGTGAATCCGGGGCCAATTGTGCGGACAAAGATCTTATGATCTCGGCCTCCTAGGTGTTGCTCGCGCAGTTATAGCTACCACCCTACCATTTGCAATGTCTGCGACTCATAATTCAGACCCGGTCCCTGCAGGAGAACCGACTCGGCCGGCCATCAACCCCGCACCATCTCGTCTAGAGGTGAAGCCACGTCCCGAGATTCCGACAGTAAACACTATATGGGTGTGTCGTCGATAATCTGTCACAGTGGTATGACGTTCTGTCTGACTGCGATCAAGGAGGTGAATAATAGAAGATCCGAAGTGTATACAGAAGAGCAGAAGACGAAGGCATGGGCGGATGCGGCGGGGATGGTTCAGAGATACAGCGACGACATGATTTCCCGATGGAGCACGGAAATTGATACCTATCTCGTCTTTGTATGTTTTTCTCGCCTGTATACAGCCCATCCATTGATTATCATTCAGGCGGGCTTGTTCTCTGCGATCCTTACCGCCTTCAATGTGCAGTCATACCTTCTCCTCCAGCCAGCCTCGCCCGATCCCTCTGTCGCCATCCTACAACGGATCTCCTTGCAGCTCGCGAGCTTCTCAATCAACCCTCCTTTCGTCAACTCAACTCAGCCATCCAGTACTGGCTTCGCGATCCCCCCGGCCCCCGTGTCGCCTTGGGCTGTCTGGCTCAATGCGCTGTGGTTCTCGGGCCTCGTTCTTAGCCTGGCGTCCGCATCCATAGGCATCATGGTCAAACAGTGGCTAGATGAGTGCAGCAGCGGCGTCTCCGGGACCTCCCGGCCCATTGCGCGGGTGCGCCAGTATCGCCTTCATAACCTCCGGAGGTGGCATATGGAGGAGATTGTCGGCACTATCCCCATTCTGCTTCAACTCTCCCTCGCCCTATTTGTCTCTGGGCTTCTCATCCTTCTCTGGAACCTACACCACACTGTCGCTGCTGTTGTGTCGGTGCTCGCAGGGCTCCTTGCCGCGTCCACTGCCGTTGCCACATTGCTCCCTCTTTATGACCATAGATGCCCTTATATCTCGCCCCATTTCCGCACCCTCCATGCTCTTCGGCAGTCGTGGTTGGCTTTCTGGGTGCGTTCCTGGATGACACGAGGCCATCACATTCTAGCGGGACTTCTGGCCACCCTTCGTCGTCTTCTCCGCATGCCTGGACACCTGCTCTACTGGATAGTGAGTTTGCTCTGGAGCACGATGAGCACTGCAGCTCGGCCCACATTCAGCGCTGCGGCTCGGCAACTGAGCCGGATTGCCGTGCCGCCGGAGTCCTGGAGAGCCCACAAGCAGACATGGAAGGGGCGTGAACAATCAGCCATCTACATGTCCGCGGAAGTTTTAGACATGCAAATCCTCGTTGAGGCATACAACATAACCCTACACCCCGACGCACTCTCCGCTGCGTCCGTGTGTCTCATGGACTTTGACAGCCCTATCGAGGTTGTCGAATACTTCCAGAAGCTTCACAAATGCGCTCGAGAGCATTTCGGTTCTGCTGCAGACTCGTTTTATGGTCCTTTTGCAGGGGGGAACCAGCAGCGGCTACTATGGCTTCAAATCATGGTATGTTTAGCAAGATCTCGCACACGTGCGACTCTGTCCCACGACGATGAGGCTGCATTACGCGACTACTTTGCTTCCGGACAGTGGTCGTCTAATATGCAGGCCGCCGACATGGTATGGGCAACATCTGCTTGTAGTGCTCTTTGGGACTGTGGCCTCGTCGTAGACATCGAGATCGAGGTGGATTATTTTATAACTGTGTGGCAGAACTTGGTCATAAAGGCAATGATGCACGAGGTCCCCGCAACCAATACGCTGCTCCCAGGTGCGACTGTTTCTCCTCGCGGAGCATTGTGTATTGAGCTACTTCTCCTTCTAGCCATCGCAAGTGCATATCGCCAAGTCCGCGTCAAGCAGGTGCTCCTCATGAACGCGTCATTGGATGACGCAAAGGACGCACATACGGATCTCCTGCGTACTGCCGTCCACTTCTTCGCGTTCTTGCAACCATACACAATACTCCTTGTCAACGACCTCGGCACTATTAGTGCATACATGGGAGACGTCCTTGCCGAGCTATCACGCATCCTGCTAGAGGTCTTCGCTGAGGACAAGACACGCATGGTGATAGTTGCGGACCATATGCATGATCTCGCGCACGCACTTTTCATTCTTGATGCAGACCTTGTTAAAGAATGCATTCCGGATGAGATTGTGCCAGATTTACTGCGCTTGACAGATATACTTTCATCGGCCTCTGACTGTGACTATGCCGACAATGGAAACTTGTTAGCACACAGAATTCAGTCCTGTGCGCACTGGTTTGCGAGAAAACTCATTCATGCCAAGCACAAACCTTGGACATTGTTAGTACCTCCTCTCTAATTGTATATGTGGCACTCATGATCTCTGTTCCCTTAGGGCATCTTCCGATCGCGAGACATCCCCTGCCAGACCAGCAGCAACGGAGGCAGCCGCCGATCAAGTGACTGGCACTATACGCCCGCCGTCCGCACACTCGGCCGTTGACCATGCTTCCGGAGCTGCTCAAATTTCAGGAGACCCCCTACAGAGTACACACGACTTGTCCCAAATTGACAATGGATGGCAAGCTTCCTTGCAATATCTCTCGCTCCTTCCATTTTTCCAATGCGGCTCCATCACTCACTCCTCCCCCACCGATGGCGGATGCCCGCGCGGGAACTAGGAAGGAACGACACGCAGTGCGGGTATGCTAACACGTCGGGGCTGGCCCCGCGTGGGTGGGCCGCGGACGCACACTCGTGCTGGTGTGTGTCTCACGTATGTGTGGAGTACATCAGGGTATATATGTACAGTACTGAACACGGCAGAATCTTGTATCAATCAGGTCCGCCTCCAGCAGGCGCGCCTTGGTATGGGGTGGTTGGACGACGCAATGGACGATCATACGATCTTCTTGCAAATTGCCATTCACTTCTTCGATTGTACCAAACTGGCCTCGGAATTATCATTACCTGCTGAAGACCTTACCACTGTTCGTGCATACACGCGGGGTCTTCTCGCCATGGTAACACGCGTCCTGCTGGAGCTCTTCACCGAGGATGAGGCGCGGACGGTGATAGTGGCTTGTAAACATTTACAGCGCAGCGGGGGCTGCGCGATCCATCACCGGTCTCCGCATCATCCAACAACCTAGGTGGGCGTGCGTGCATCACCACGCAGCGACAGTCTGATCAAGGCTACGGCTCGAGTGTCAACCCTTGTAGTAGTTGGGTTTCGGGGGGTCAATACATGCTCCGAGTTGGCGAACGTGGAGAGACTCGCCTTGGAGCCGGCAGGCCCGCGGTTTGAGCTTCGTTGCGGCCCCAACGCTATCTTCGCCGCAACTCGGAGTTGGCTTCACGAGTTGGTTGAGGTGCGGGTGCAGAAAGAGTTCCGACCTACAGGGAGACTCGAAGACAAGTCGATGGTCTTCGGGTATGATTGCTGCGAAAAGGAGTGTGGTTATGAGTGTGGTTATGAGTGTGGTGACAGGGATAAGAAACTGACAGCACGATAGTACGCACTTTGGGGGTATCGAGCTCCACGTCTGTGTTTTTGGATCCAGCGACATTTCCGAGACGCAGGGATTCGTGGACAGGAGTCAATTGCAAGTAGAGAGTGATTGAAAGGATGAATGATAACGGAAGAGTGAAAAGGGTTGACGTAGGCCTGAAGGGATGTCCAAACACTGGGTGTCAGAAGAGTTTGGTATGGTAGCCGTCACAGAGAACTGCGTGCATATACCAGAGCTTCGGAACGCGGCGGGCGCGGCTGACTCGCTGGTTATATGTCAACTGGTAAGACTTATCCATGGCGCCTTATCAGTATTTTATTGTGCGGCACTATTCAGCATCTACAAGTGGGCGCATATACACAAGAACAGAACACAAGTTTCTGGTACGTGGATCTGGGAGCCCACACTCCGTGGTCTACGAAACCGAAAGTCAGCAGTCCAATGGAACACCAAGCGGCACCGCCGTACTCGCCTTCCAAGCCGACAGGCGCGACGAGCCACAAACAGGACGGCCACAAAGGGCAAGTCAAAATGCACTTCTAGCATACGGTGAGACAACCGCAAACAACGAAGACAAAAGCCAGCTGACACACCCGAGCATACCACACGCGGTGGAGTCGCATCGCATCGAGCACGGGTCAGCACACATTGATTCTGTCATGGGCGGTGCAACGTCTCTGGGCGTATTGCAGGATAAGAGCAACAGCGGGACATGGGTGGCTTGGGGGTGGCTTCCTTAGCCTACGAAAGCATTGTATTTATTCTGTCCCAGGCATCGGCCTGTCGACGTCGAGCGCAGCAGACCAATGATTGCGGACCACGAGGTAGAAGGGTTGCAACGTTGTAAGTCGTGCTCCTCCGTAGCACCCTAGACACTGGCGGAGTGGTGTACGTACAGAGTCAGTCTCCAAACTGAGAGACGGTACATCACAAGTAGTAACGGAAGACTCACTGCACGGAGAGTTGTGATGGCTTGAACAAGTGCACCGTCGGCGAGATCGCTGTACGCATAATGTCCGCTACCGTAGTCAGCAGCTCCCCATGGGCAATGGTGCTCCACGCTTCGACCACCGGCGAACAGAATATTGGACTGTGTGGACACGGACCCAGCAGGGTGCGACTCATCATTGGCTCCAAGCCTACCCGGCCTGTGCCTCGTGCGCATTGCACGTTGTCTAGTAGAACTAGAGCATACTGCTTAGTCGAATGTCCAGGAGGCATCGCTGTGGGCTCACTTTCGTGCAGCGACCTGGATCCAGAGGTCCGGAACAACGGACATACCCTAGCTACAAGATCGGTGCAAATTAATCTAAAGTCATCGAAGGTGGGCTACACGCGCAGATTAGCACGTCGCTATACAACACGTCATCCAATACGCAGCACTTACCTCTGTGGCAGAAGCATGCGGGTACACCCGCCGCCGTCCGCGTATGCTGGGTCTGTACCAATTCTGCGCCAGACGAGTTGAGTCACAGGGCGAGCGAGATGGCAGTAGGACAGAGCAGCGGGAATCACGAGAGGAGTAAGCAAAGCGGGAACACGCCTGAGATGTGTGGGTCAGCACCGAGAGACGGATGGTAGGACACACAATTTGAGCATTTTCCTGCGGCGGACCTACTCCGCGCTAGTCTCCCGTAGGCAGACTCTAAACACAACCTTTTCGAGGGGAGGGGAGGGGCGGTTGTGTATGAACTCCGCGCGCCATGTCGCTGCGTCGGCGGCGCCAGGACCCCCGGCAGCGCCCATAGATCTCAGATACCGAGTGCGGCCATAAGAGGCGACGAATGGGAGCGGCGGGGCAGTGGACGAAGGAAAACGAACGGGAATGGGAAAGGTGAGAGGGCTAACAAGAGAGGCATAGGCGACGCGGTGCTCCGCCAATTGTCACGTTGTAGGGGGAAACGAACGGCGGTCGGTCTGATTGGATGGCGTGCGTGCCGTCGAGGGCATGCTGCCGGGACCAAGGGTTTCTGGTGCTTACCGTGCCCTCTGCATCGCGTTCTCAAGCCCGCGCATCACTCCTGTTGCATATGCGGCCCTCTATCTCTCTGTGTGAGGGTTGGGTGCGCAGTTTCCGAGCCTATGCCTCAGGACCCAGGTGCCCAAAGTCAGTCATAGGCATAGACAAGGGAGAACATACTCACACTTTAGGAGCGCAACCAGCTACACGGGATACGGTCTTTCACGCGCATATATTGCATGCGTAACTGCCCGCTCGTCAGATGATCGTCACCCGTGAAAATGGAGGACGTACTGACGCATACCAGTCGCGATGCAGGTGCATCGAGTATGGTTGGGTGCGTGGTGATTCCGTCGTGTGCGGTGCGATGTCGTTTGGCATCGCGGAATGAGTGGAGGATACGGGCTAGGGTGTCTGTGACCTACGAGAACATGATAGTATATCGGCCTACGTACCAGGTCGTCGCGGTTGTGGCCATGGGGCACGAAGTTTCGCATACCTTGTAGTCAGTACCCTAGACACGGTGTTGCACGTTTTTAAAACGACAGACCCGATATAGAATCATTACAGGCGACTTACTCTGCTACCGTCCTGTGAAAGTGGGCCACTGTCACCTATCCGCGATGGTGGTCTCCGCCGCACACGGCGTGCGTAAGACTACGCCGCGCTGTCCCATCGGTGTTTCCTAAACACCTGCAAACACATTCCTGAACATAGAGTAAAACGGACACCCGGCACGAAAGGCTTTAGAGAGTTGTTTCGGTAGAGGCCGAGCACGATCGTCAAACATCCGACCCTGTGACTACCCAATGTGGCGGAGCCCCAGTAGTGATGGCTACTCCCAGAGCGTGAATTGCCTACGACCATAGTGATATGGGGAGAACGAAAGCCATGAAACAGTGTTGACTCATCTCTTACATATAAACTTGTTGTCTTCCATTCCACGTCTTCCATTCCACACAGTGGAGTAGTATCACTCGTGTTGAGCCCTTCGCCTAGCCATACAAGCTTCTCGTGAGGCACAACTCACCTGTGTCCATCCCTGGTATCCCAACAGATCATGGGTCCAATAAAACAACCCCGTTCACTGCCTGCATTTCAAAACCAGCCAAGAGTGCGGGTAAATGAGCATCTGCGTGAGCTACTCACCTTTTGCGGTTGCGTGCGCCATGTCTTCGGAACCACAAGTGGCTGGACCTCGCCGCGCGAGGTTCCTCGTCGGTCTACCCGGCGCCGACAAGGATGTGGGGACCACCCTCGTAGAAGGCTCTTCAAGAGCATAATCGATACGATTTCCCGACAGACGAGTTGATACATAGCATGATTCGACACCACAGCGAGGCGAGCAACAGATCACGACCACAACACAACAGCGAGACGAGAAACACAACACAATCAGCAACACCATCATGAGACGAGCAACAAAACATGGAGCCTTTTCTACCTTCGCCGCTTGCCCAAGATGCCACTCACAGAGAAGACGCTGCGTTCGAAGGCGGCATGCTCCGGCGTATCGCGCTCGACGCCGAGCTGCTCAAAGAGCTCAGCCGCTTCTTGAGGCGGGAGCGGGTCGGTCGCAAGTTGCCAGAGCCTGCGACGCAACAAAGTTAGCGCCGGGAGACGCACGGGACGACGCAGGAACACGCACATATTGAAGATCTTCCTGCGACGGACCCACTCTCCGCGCCACGTAGTTGCGTCTGCGGCGAGCTGCACGAGCTCGGCGGGGGAGACAAGCGGGGTGCCTGCGCGTAGGGGCGCGAGGCGTTTCGCCGCGTTCTCGGTCTGGGAAATGTCGGAGTGGGGTGTTTCGTGGTGTGCACTGGCTTGCCTCGGAGAGGGTGGTCTCGAGCGAGAGCGCGAGTGCCTCATCTGTGGGGACAACTCTGAGTTTCGCGAGCTCTGGATATGCGGTGAGGCGGGGGCGTAGAAGGGCAAGGGCGACGGCGTACCGGAAGAGAGTGTGCGGACATCGGCTGCGGTTGTCTTGTTCTGGTCCTCGATGGAAGTGTGTTCACTCTCGAGGGCGACGAGCTTCTCTGCAGAGATGTCGTCGAGCTTGTCCTGGTTCGCGACGAAGAAGGTAGTTTTCCCTGGGTGTGCGTGCATGTACATAGACACGACGGCGCAGCAAAAACACTTTTGATGCGCATAGACCGATCTCGGGTTGAGAACTCACCATACGTCTTCTGCACGATGTCACCCTTGTCTGCGAGCGCGACGAGAATCTTCTGGGTGGCAGCCTTCGGCACAGCGCCCTTCAGATTGGCAGACACATCGACCGCGCCGAAGGGCCGGTTCATCTAATGTGCGGAGCTCAGCAACCGCTGTGAGAGTGGGTGTATGCGCACCATTTTGATGTAGGCGAGGACCTTGTCCTCCGCCTGGGGTGTGTGTTAGTGCGAGAAGGCATGGAAGTGCAGAAGGGACTGTACCTTCTTGTCCCTTGAGTATGGCAAGTTTCGGTTCCGAGGCTTTCTGCTTGGACGACATATTTGTATGGAGGGGGGGGAGGAGGAGGAGGAGGAGGAGGAGGAGAAGTCCTTGGGGAGGCTCTGAAGGAGGTGAGAAGCACCGATCACAACGTGTTGCTTACTCGGCATCTTCACGGCATCTTCTACCTCCGTACCGAAAGTTAGTGTTTCTGCAGAGGCGAGTCAACTCGCAACTCGCCCCGACTCGGACATGCGAGTTGCGTAACTCGTTGATGCAGAGGCGAGTCGAGTTCACCCCCGAGCCAACTCCGAGTTGCTAGGTGGGGTGCTGAGATAAGGAGTACGCACGCATATGATTGGCCGGCAGCCCCCACTGCGGTCACGCGAATGCGTTCAACGCGTCGCGTCGCGCTGGAATTGGCTACCGCTGTCGCTATGGTCGTCCGCCAACTGCACGATGCGTGTCTGGCCCTCAGTCTGGGCTCTCGGTTGTTGAGTGGGATGACGAAGAGGTCCACTCAAAGTGTTTCACCTTGTCCAGTTTTGGTATGGCTCTAACCCTGGCTACCGTCTCTCCGAGTCTGAGACTTGTATATATATTGCGCAGACATGTACATAGCTTGACAGAATATTAACTCTCCACCCATGTCCTCCCTCTGCTTGAGATGTGGTTCGCATGGCACCTGCAATTGCGCCCAGACCTGGAACACTGCTGGTCCATCATTACCCCCATTCCCTTCTCCTAGTCCTAGTCCTCATCCTTCGTCAAGCTTCCCTCAGGCTCTACCACCCTCTTGGCTGTTGAACTTCTACCATTTCAGGCGTTATCTTATCAGGCTTGCCTGGTATGGACTTGTATTATGTTCTGCAACGCTACGTACCGTATTGTACGCTTACTCTCTTTCGCTCTTTATCTTATCTATAGGACTCGATTATCTCTCGTCCTATCTCAGTAGATTAGATACCGGACATCCGGGCCTCCGCTCCTTAAGCATATGATATTACCGGTTACCTGGAGTTCCGGATTCCGTCTTACTAACGATGACTCACGTAGATTACGCTTATGACTCATCATGACTCGACCATCAGGTGATGGTCTCATACATGTATATATACTGAGCTGGATACGCCCTCTAATGTATCGTTCCTTCCTCTGCTTTCCTGTGTGCCTAACAGGACTCCCTCAGCAGATTCCCTCAAGAGGTTCGTTCTCCTGCCTTTATAGCCACTTCCATTTCACTCCTTCAACAGGTTATGAGCCCTGCGCTACACGCGCACACCTAGTTGTTTTATCCCTGCAGGATCTTGAAGACTACGCTCCTAGGAGTAAGCGTAGCAGTTTTGCTAGTCTCTCAGTAGACTCAGCGTTTGACGACCTGAAGTGCCAAAAGCACTGAAGGATCGGATTTCCAGTGGGCCTTCGCGCCGTTTGCAAAAAGTTTATCCTCCAACGAGACCTGAGAGAAAGGTCCGTTGACGCCGACTCTACCCGCATCAAGTTCGATCTCGTATCTAACGTTTTTGTGATTCCAGTCACACCCGCTCCCCGCTCCTGTCCGCTCCAACCCCGCCGCTCAGCCGCGCCCACTTGCTGAACGCCTTTCAGCACCCGCTCCTCGCCCGCTCCCCGACTTCAAGAAGAAGTCAACCGAAGAAGTTGTTGGGATTCTCGAGAAGAAGGTTAGCGCCACCATCGAGCGCTACCAAGCAATCTTCGACAAGAAGTACCTCTTCGAGTCGCTCCTCGGAGACTCCCAGCGCGCACTCCACCGCTTCGCTGACCAGCTCAACTGGGTCAGTGACAACTTCGATAAGGCCAATCAGTGGTCTAAGCAGCAGCGAGACAGCATCTCGTGGGCTTGTCGTTGCGTCGGCACTGTCGAATTCTCGACGCCGCAGGAGCCGCTAGTCAAGCGGTACAGAAAGGTCACGAAGGACCTAACGAGCATAGCCAACGGGGGCTATTTGGACTGGATCGTTTTGTAGATTAGGTCGGCGTACCTAGCGTTTTTGTTGCACATATCACTGGAATATCATTTAAGTCAAGCATCACATTGTGGCTTCGTCTGAGCAAGAGCTAGACGACAATCTAGAAGCAGAAGCACCAGAAGAAGAAACACCATACAATTGTAGAGGTCTTCAACATTTATTCGACGTCACAGAACGAAGGGACTATCACTACCGGCCTGAAGAAACTGAATATAAGTTCTGGCCGTGTAACACCACAGTCTGTGCGAATAGGTGGTCTGGTCCATACATCAGAGACACAGGCTGGGGTATCCCAGTTGACCACTGGCAAGAAGACAATTCTTATTCTGTTTTCGCTTCTTTAAGCTTCTTTGAGGGTTCTGAACCTGAACCGCAACATCTTGCATCTATCCCAGAGTACGGGTCTCCGTCTATCCCCGGCTCTCGAGCACAATCCCCTTCTCCTATCGTTTCTCCAGTACATCTTTCTCCATCGTTTGCTCCTACTACTTTACCGTCAGATCTATCGAATCTCTTCGAAGAAGACGACGTAGAGGAGCTTCTAGCACCGTCTCAAGAAGAAGCAGAGGAAAGCTATCGTCTGACCTCGCTTTTGTTCTTGAAAGTTTACCACCGCCTCCGTTTCTGAAGAAGTCTCAGACTTCTTCGAATTTCATATTCTTACCGCCACATGTCGACATGAAGGCTGACAGTATCCCTGTCCTAAAAAGTCTTCGGACTACAAGGTGTGGTCGAGCCAGATGCTCGGCTACTAACGTTTATCGAGGCCGATGACGCCCTCCAAGCGGTGACCTCACCAAGCAGACTACAAGAAGGCTAACGCCCGGCTAAGGGTGTGATCCTCATGCGCACGGATAACAGTTTCCACCACCTCTCTATGAGAAGGATGAGATGGTGATGAGGTCATGAAATCGGCAAAGGACATGTGGGCGGCTCTCAAGTCGCATTTTGGTACCCCGGACGCAGCATACGTTTGGTCGCAGTTCTCGGCTCTAATCAAGTCGAGAGAAATGGACGACAACAAACCGATGCAGGATCAGATTTCAAAGATCCAAACCGTACTTAAGGACATCGTCAACGGCGGCATTAAGCTGGATGAGCCAACTCAGGCTCTCCTCCTGATGTCAAAAATACCGGAAAGCTACTCGACAATGGTGTCGGCCATCATGGCAACCACCGTTCTCAAGGAGTTGAAGGTCGAGACCCTCGTGAGCAAAATTCTCTCCGAGGAATCTCTCCGCCGGTCCGGTATGGGACAGTCTGCTTCAAAGACTTCCCAGGTAAAGGTGCATCACGGTCAAGGTCCTTGCTCACACTGCGGCAAGAAACACGGTTCGGACCAATGCTGGACAAGTACCCACACTTGCGCCCACAGAAGGCCACAGACAAGGGCAAAGGGAAAGGCAAGGGTGGCAACGGCAAAGGCAACGGTAAAAAGGCGAACATGGTAGTCGTTCACACTACCACGGACGGTACAAAGGTCACTCAGTCCGGTTCGTCCTCGTCAACGGTCAAGGTGCTTCGGTGGTGGAGGTCGAGGAGGTTAAGTACACGCTTGTACGGACCCTTCATGTAGAGTCTGTCCCCTCGGACTGCTGGTTCATTAGTGCTTCTTCTCTTGTTGTACATAATGGCGCGTCTGCTGACGCTGGATCCGCACAATTGAGCTCGTCGTTTTATTGCCCCGGTGTGAATAAGACTCATTCGCATCAATTCAAGCGCATTGCATGGCTCATGGATTCAGGTGCAAGTCAGACGGTCGTCAATTCTATGGAATACTTCTGGGATTACAAGCCGTATACGGTTCCCGTCGTTTTTGGTACAGCAGGAAATGCTAAGATAGAAGCACTAGGCTCTGGCACCATCAAAGGTTTAACAACAGTCGGCAAGGAGCGCATGATGATTACCATATCTAATGTCGCATACATTCCTCAGGCCTCTGGCTGTTTGTTTTCTACTGGTATTGTGGAGAAATCAGGACATACGCTCGTTCAAGGTTCAGGTCAGATGGTCATCTATGACCAATCGTTTACGCATGGCAAAGTTTCTGGCAATGTTGTGATGGAAGCACCGTACAACTTCCTAAACAACTTGTATTTTTCGTTTATGGACGTCCTGGACAAGAAAACGGCAGCACAGCTGTCTACCCCTTTTCGTACCTGGCATCGCCGGATGGGGCATCCGTCCAAGGAAGTTATTCGCCGATTACCTGATCATACCAAGGGTGTCGATCCAGTGGGGGTTGAGGATCAATCCCCTTGTGAAGGCTGTCAATGGGGCAAATCTCATCGTGCTCCATTCCCCGCGTCTTCCAAACGCGCTACAAAGCCTCTCGAGTTGGTTCACACTGACGAAGATGGTCCTATGCGTACTCAAGCAATCAACAGTGGATACCGGTACTTCATTACGTTCCTTGATGACTTTTCGAGTCTTGGACGTGCCTATTACCTGCGTCATAAGTCTGAATCGATCCAAGCGTTCGAGGACTTTAAGGCATGGGCTGAGAATGTTACTGGTTATAAACTCATCAATGTACGCTCGGATCGAGGGGGGGAATATACATCTGACGCTTTCACGGCCCGTCTGAAATCCTATGGGATTGTTCATCAGAAGACGGTTGCGCACTCGCCTCAACAAAATGGGCGAGCTGAACGCTGGAATCGCACAATCATGGAGAAGGCTATGGCAATGCTGCATCATGCAGGCCTAAGCCATGGTTTTTGGCAGCTAGCAGTTGAATCTGCTGTCCATATATACAATCGCCAGCCTATGCGACGCCTTAAGTGGCAATGCCCGATAACTCTCTGGGATGGCACGGTCCCAGATATCTCATACTTCAGAGTATTCGGTTGCAAGGCATTCGTGCATGTGCCAAAGGAACGAAGACAAGGGAAACTCGACAAAAAGGCAATCGAGATGATCTTCGTTGGATATGAGCAAGGCTCCAAGGGCTACAAGTTCTGGGATGCCTCCAGTCGACGGATCGTTGTGTCTCGTGATGTGACCTTCGATGAAGATTCCTTTCCGGCACGTAAGGATTTGGCTAACCCGAAGACTCTGGGTCCGCCACTATTCGATCCTGTAGACTCTGATTCTGAGGATGATGACGAGGAACAGATCGAAATTCCACTTCCTCTACCGGTAGAGAGCGAAGATGTTTATGAGGACATCGACGAACCGGAACCAGTGGGAGAACCTGAGAGAGAGCTCCCTGAACCTGCAGAACGTCCTCAACCTGTTCAACCTCCTCAGCCAGTATATACTCGCCCTCGTCGAGAGAATGCTGGGAGGAACCCGAACAGGAATAGGGACAACGTTTATGGTGATGAGCCTCCGGCTCGGATCGACCGACGAACTGATACTCATGGAGATCAGCGAGCGGAAGCGTTTATGATACTGCAGGCTCTCAAGGAAGCCAATTACTCTGAATCGGTTCCTACCTCGCGTTCAGACGCAAGGAAATCCCCTGAGTGGGACCACTGGCATGCTGCCGAAGGCTCTGAGATGAATCTCATGAGCAGAATGGCACCTGGATCTTGGTTCCCCGTCCCAAGAACAGGAAGATTGTCAAGAACAGATGGGTGTATGCGCGAAAGCATGATGGTCGGTACAAGGCCCGGTTAGTAGCCAAAGGCTTCACTCAAGTCTGGGGTGAAGACTACCATGAGACATTCTCTCCAGTCGCTCGTTTTGAGTCTTTGAGATACATGTTTGCACATGCCGCACTCGAAGACTGGGAGATGGACTCAATGGATGTCAAGACAGCCTTCCTCAACGGTGAACTCGATGAGGAAATCTACATGGAACAACCTGAAGGCTGGGTAGTTCCAGGCAAGGAGGATTGGGTCTGCCTCCTCAAGAAGGCCATCTATGGTCTTAAGCAAGCGTCACGTCAATGGAACGCTAAGATCCACCGAACTCTTCTAAACCAAGGGTTCATACGGACATATTCGGATGCAGGAGTTTACGTTTACTCCAGTAAAACCAACGGTCAAGTCTGCTATGTAGTCCTCTATGTAGACGACTTATTACTCCTTGGAGACTCTAAACCGTTCATTGAACAAATAAAGAATCATCTCAAGAAGGAGTACCAGATGACCGATCTTGGACCAGTAGAGCGTTTCTTAGGACTCAGGATTCGTCGTGATCGTCAAAAGCGACAGATTCTAGTTGACCAATCTGAATACGTTCAGACCGTTTTGGAGAGGTTTCAAATGTCTAACTGCAAACCTGCAAAGACACCTCTACCTGCTGGTTCAGTTTTGGAGAAGAACACGGAAACTGCAACGGATGTATTCCGTACTGAGTACCAGAGCGTCATTGGTAGCATCATGTATGCTATGCTCGGTACACGGCCTGATCTCGCTTTTTCCATAACGAGACTCGCCAAGTTTGCCTCGAACCCGTCGAAGCATCACATGCGCCTCGCACAATATGTCTTGCGCTACCTAAGGGGAACAAAGGACTATGCGCTTTGTTACGACGGTGATTCCAACTCCGGGTTAATTGCCTATTCAGACTCGGACTGGGCAGAAGATCACGATGATAGGCACTCCACAAGCGGCTTTGTGTTCCTCATGGCCAATTGTGTCGTTTCTTGGGTTTCCAGACGCCAACCCACTGTTTCCCTCTCTTCAACAGAAGCAGAGTATAAAGCAGCCTCTGATGCATGTCGTCAAATGGCTTGGCTTAGGAACTTCGGACAGGAGCTTGGTGACAACATGACTGCTCCCACTCCTTTGTGTCTGGACAATCAAGGAAGCATTTTCCTTGCGGTTAATCCTGCCGTGGACCGCCGCACAAAACACATCGAAATACGGTATCACTTCATTCGAGAATTCTACGAGAAGGGTGAAACCGATATCTTCTTTGTTGCGAGCGAAGACCAGCTTGCAGATGCGTTGACCAAGAACGTTCCACTCTCTGGAATAGAGAAACTTCGAACGTCAACTGGCATGGTCATAGCGTCTTGAACAAGTGGGAGTGTTGAACTTCTACCATTTCAGGCGTTATCTTATCAGGCTTGCCTGGTATGGACTTGTATTATGTTCTGCAAACGCTACGTACCGTATTGTACGCTTACTCTCTTTCGCTCTTTATCTTATCTATAGGACTCGATTATCTCTCGTCCTATCTCAGTAGATTAGATACCGGACATCCGGGCCTCCGCTCCTTAAGCATATGATATTACCGGTTACCTGGAGTTCCGGATTCCGTCTTACTAACGATGACTCACGTAGATTACGCTTATGACTCATCATGACTCGACCATCAGGTGATGGTCTCACACATGTATATATACTGGGCTGGATACGCCCTCTAATGCATCGTTCCTTCCTCTGCTTTCCTGTGTGCCTAACAGGACTCCCTCAGCAGATTCCCTCAAGAGGTTCGTTCTCCTGCCTTTATAGCCACTTCCACTTCACTCCTTCAACATGGCCGTCTTCACGAGGTTTTGCAAATGGTCGGCTCATCTGCGGAGTCAGCTGGAAGGGCGGATTGTCTTCTTGTCCAAGAAGCAGATCTCTCAGGCATCCATCCTTGTTATTGGATGCCATGTGTTGCTTTGAGGAACACATTTGCATTGATACCGGCCTCTGTAAGCACATTTCAAACCAGGTGCATGTTTTTCTACGTACTGATCATGGTGTCAGGCTATCCGCTGTGCTGTAAACATGCAGCATGACTGTGTTGAGGGTCAATGCAAAATCACAAGAACGAAGCGGATTTGACAAGAGCGTGACAAGGAGTCTGACTCGGAGCTCCTCATAGATGAAGTTAAGCATTCTCACAAGCAAAGATATGTTTTGAATATGGCACAGATGCGAGATGCAGCTGAGCTCATGCTGCTACGCTGCTACCCACCTGACCTCGAAGCACGCGAGAACATCATTTACCGTGCAGCCATGCAGGAGGTTGGGACACGTTCTCAACAGCATCATCCAACACATAATATGTCAACAAGTCAACCACCTGCAACTCATACACCATCCGCAGCAATCACCGGTTACTGGAACCCTCCAGCCTCATGTCCACAGCCTGCTCTGCCAAGTACAGAGTCCAGTGGAAATTCACTCTTCCGCACAGCCCTCCTCTCATCATATCGACAGCCGTACTATGCGACTGATACACCTGTCTCTGTTGCACCTACGGCAACCACTTCACAGTCATTCATGTCTTCCAATATGCAATTTTAGCTGGTATGGCAGTGACGAACTGGGATGAGGACGAACTTCGCATGTAGGGACAGCCGATTTTTTATATCTTACATACAGTAGCCTCTCTGTTTGGGATAGTGATTTTGGCATCTGGATGACATGTAATCTCTGCCTTGTTATTGTCCATGAATTTCTGCTCAAGGAACTTCAACCCAGCACTCGCAGTCATGGCCGCGCAGCCTGCGCTTGGGTGTCTGTCACATCTGAGTCACCGTGTGACACCATGCATGTTGCAAGTCGTTCAACCTCGATGTTTGAAGTGTTCAACCACCATCATGATTCACCGAGCTGCAAACATGTTGAAGACATGTCAGGATGTGTGGCAAGAGCAGGGTTGAGGTTCTATACAGGTGAGTTTCATAGCAAATCTCGGGTTTTTCGAAAAGTCTCTAACACGGCTGATATCCAATGCACGTAATTGCATGGCACTGTGCAGTTCAGCAAAGTTCTCACTAGCCCCGGATCACGCGCATCCATTGCCCCAGGAGGAGAGTCAGATGGCGGCGGAAGTAAGGCCAGGAAGGATTGCCGTGCCATTGGTTGCGGATTCAGTATAAGAGGTGCGGCACCATCCTATGTTGAGCTCTGCCCCTCATGCTTAGTTCCTAACATGCCCTCCAACGGTGGTGCTTCTTCACATTTGGATCGCAACTCTGCCGCTTCCACAACCCCAAGTCGTCGAAGTAATGGCTTTGCGTATCCATGCATGCCGATGAATTCACCGGGTGTCCTCGAGATATCTGTTGGGCCTGGAGGTTCTCCGCCAACAGACTTTATATCCTTTGTTGATAAGGTGGCCAACCGTGTTCAGCTTGCGCCAAAGTTCAGCGCAATCTTGCACGACTACAAGGATGTGAGTTCTCACGTCTCCTCGCACCATCGTACTGAAATTGGTATATTCCTGGCATGCCCAAGACCGTACTTGGGCTTCCACAGACGCACTGGGAACCGCTTGTCTTCCAAGCGGCATTGTCATTGAGTGTGCTTCAGAAGCTCGAACATGTCCGCGACCATGTCCAGGAAGTCCACACGGTGACGACAAACGTCCAGACCCAGATTGTGAACCATCATACCTTGACCGAGGACCATGAGGTGTGTCAAGGCACCCTATCTAGACACAACAGCACTGATCTATACCTGGCCCAAACATGAAGGCGGAGGTTACAGCATTATGCAAGAGATTGGTCGTACAGGCTAACTGGATTGATTATGACTTCGCTGACGATGTTCTCGTGAGTGCCATTGGCACGTAGCCATAGGATTGCCCTCACTAATGCATGCACCAGGAGACATTGAAAGCCAACCAACATTTTAACGAGGTCTTCGACTCAGCAGCATGGACGGAGACACTGGAAGCCTATGTCAAGCGTCGCTGCTCCTACACGCGCAATGCTTACCGGCGTCATGTATAGTGTTGCTTACACCGCCTTTCAGCTGGCTCACTGCCATCTTTCTAGCTTCGAGATGCAGTCTTAAATGCCAAGAAGAGGAGTGGGTTGACGGCTTGTGCCCGCGCCGCGTTTCGAAAATTTCATGGTGGACTTAACTCGCACGAGCTTCAACCAGAGTTTGTGATCCATGTAGCACTTCTAGTAAGTCGCATCATCACTCTGGCCTTATCACTGAAGACTGTCCATTGATTGGAACAACTGTACAAAGTGTCGCTTTGTGCGAGAACATCCGGCGCTCCTCGACTGTGAAGAACAGGATACGGCAGATGGCTGGAGCCTGCCAACCGGCACAGGCGGGGTGCTACCGCTGACCCAAATCAACCTCACTTCTGGCAAGCGGTCTCAATTTGGTTCATGGAAAGGGATCAGGAATGGGGGCGGATATCAAGTCTGGTCCATGGGCAGGGTTCGTTCTGATCCATCTACTGATCCTCAAGTCTACTGAACTTGGTACACACACCCTCCCCAGATATATTGACGAGTGCATTGCCTTAGAGCGGTGTCTCTTTCCAGAGGACCGTATTGGATCTATCGCACAGCGCACCACAGCTGCGAATTCTGCACCCCCCCGTCTCTCCGAGTTCACTTTCACTGTTCCTACTGTCTCTCGCAGCCCTTCTGTGAGTCCCAGCGATCGTTTGAGACCTATTTGACTGATTTTATCTATGACTTGGGACTCCAGGATCAACCACTGTCATCGTCCTCTGCGTTCGGTCAAGCCCCGGGATCTGCACCAAGCTCTGTATCGCCCTCGCCGCCTCTCCGTCGCTCTCGGTTGTCGTCTCCCATCGCTGGTCAGCCAGAACTGCCATGTATCCGAGCCCCTGTCGGTCCACACACTCAGTCCCCAGCTCACCGTGCATTGTCTGTCATGCCCCATCGAACTGCTGTTTCTCCTCCCCGTCGTCTGCCCTCTGACGTCTTCCATGAGTCTACGGCTTCTGTCGATCATGTGCATTCAGCTCGTCACGCTGTACCTGAGCAGCCTCCGATGTCCGCAAGCAGCCAGGCTCTCCCGTCCGTTCACTCTCTCACACATGGTCTATATTCTCCTTCGGGTCCATCTCCTTCATCTCACCTAGGCTACACTCCTTCGGCATCATCTTCATTGACGAACCATGGCCCTTGGTCGTCATCGAGTCGTAACAGCGTGCCTCGTGACATATATGAATTCTCGCATCGGGAAGGTTTCAATCCTATGTCCTCTTGGAGTAATGAATGATTCGTAAGTCTGAATATGTTCTCGACATGCTAGTTACTCACAGCTGCATGCATAGACACGACTGAAAGGCTCTTTCGAAGTACTATTAGGATGCTTTAGTCGCATTTCAAGTCCCCTTGCGGTGGCCAAGTTTCATATTGCTCAAGTAGTCTTTATCTTAGGATCATCATAGCATTGTGAATGTATGGATATGTTTTCCGTGACGACAAGTGCGCTGATAAGAATGGTGTGCCCCGATTACGCAGCCTGATGATATGCCTGATAGGGAACAGCCGGCAATGAGCCCCATACTGTACGCGTGAGGCATCTGCCAGTCGGCCTCGAGCCTCCCTGAGGCGCAACCTCAGGGCAGCCTGAGGTTGCCTAGCCCCCGACTTCCTTAGGAGTCCCAAACCTCGACCTCCTTAGAAAATTCTCGAAGGCGCCTCCGTGACACTTTGCCTTAAGAATTTCTTAAAACACGGTGGGGCCCATGTACTCAATTAGAACTTATTTCGCCAACTGAATTTTGCTGGCCATCAGTCACGACGGCAACCGTGATCGCATGATGTCATTTCATGATCGCCGAGCCCGAGGGGCAAGTCGCGAAAATGGGCGCATGCAGCCACAAGATATGTGCGGAGTTCCAATCGAGAGCTGATCACGATCTGGATGTGGCGGCGGACGGTGTGGCTGTTTGCGGGCTGCATTGTCGCCCTTGTCAGTGACTTTCCTCCCTCATTGGACTGTAAGCAGCGGTGGGGCCAAGCGGAGCCAGACTGTTACCACCGTGTGACAGAGCAAAGCTTCTGGTGATAAACGGAGCGCGAGAGTGCTGAGAGTTGCCGCGATACGGCGGCTCACCGTACGGCGGCGGCATAGGTGACTTCGACGAGGGGAAGATTCCCGCCACTCGAGCGCCCTGTTGAGTGGGCCCAAGATTCAGAGTCCGACGTAGTCCTAAGCTAGGGTTATGGGGCTGTCACGGGACATCCGACGTGCGGCAGGCCTGCAGAACAGTCGGGCCGGTGATTAAGCAGGGCACGTTTGATGGCCAGCAAAATTCAGTTGGCGAAAGAAGTTCTAATTGAGTAGGACTACTAGTTAGTAGGCGCCCACGACGGGTCTGTAGATATGACTGCCTGATCGGGACACAGTGTGGCCTCCGCACAAGCGCCACCGGTCGCTTCCGGAGTAGACCGCGGCCCGCGTCTTGGACGAGCTCAACGTCGGATATGAGTGGCCGACGTCGCGAGTCGCATGGCCAACTGTATGAAATAGAAAGACAGCACCGTGACCCACGGCACGTATAACATTTGGATAGAATTCCCGTGGCTAGACGGCTAGCACTGGGATTGGCATCCGGCAGCGTCAATGGGCTGTAAGAGTAGGAGCCACCATATAATGAGCGCAGAGATGATCCATCTACATGAGCCTTAATGGGTTCCAGCTGTAGTAGAAAATACCGGTAAGCCGCGCGCGCCGATATTCCCTTCGCCCTTCCCCGCGATAGGTGAACAGATGAGGTATCAACATATGATGCGTGCGATCAGTCTCCGGCATGATTATCAGGCAGTAAGAAGTCGCGATCGCGGCAGCAAAATGCGTCCCGATATGTGTATCACATCGGACTCTTGTGGCAAAAGGTGTCTTCGGCCGCGGATGTGGGCATGCGCATGGTGTCAAAGGTAATCGCGGTTTTACGGAGGCACACGATATTTGACGTGCAGCAAACCCGAGCCCTGAATAGCGGCGCTGCAGCAGATACTCCGTCTGTTAAGCTCACAGTGCCCAGGTGCTGCCCTGATAGCACTGTCCACGGTGTGCCTATCAGAAGAGGGAATATGATATATTAATATAACTCTTGCTGTGTTGGGAACACGCAGCCTCATTCACATCGGGCGACGCCAGGTGAAAGCTTCTGAGTGGAGTGGCTGTATGCGGTTTACTTACTAGACATCCACCGCCTCCGAAGCCCTTCTTCCTCGAACAGGCTGGCTTCGCTTTCTGCAAAGCATAGCCCGGCGTGCGCATTACGTCCCAACCTTTGGTCACAGACAGATAATCGAGTCAAATGCCATGGTTGTAGTTCGGATGCATGCTGTTGACATAGTCAGAGGAGCTAGCAGGATGTTAGCAAAGGGTGCTGATAGTATCGCTACATCTGAGGGAAAGAGCATTGGCGATAGCCGCTCTGAAGTTGATCCACAAAAGTCTAGGTCCCACGCCACAATCTGCTTTCGTCACTTGCCCGCTATGGTATATCGGCAACAGCCGCGAGTTCACACTCCCTCGTTGAACGTTGAACTGTGACTGTGGCCTCGCTTGTCGCACTGCCTTCAAAGTGGTGCGACTCTGCTTGTTGGAATGCTTTTGGGAGCTACTCATACGCTACAGGGCGGTGTAGTTCAAATTATTCCGTGTAGGACTGCACCTTAATATGTCTACTACAAGTGCTCACCGACAACATTGTAGCTCTCTGCTCTCATGCATATACAACCATGCTACACACCTGGAAGAACTGCCAAGAATTACCCTCCAGTGAAAAGGGTAATCTCTGGCGCCTGTCTTAGATGTGTATGAGATAGCATGTGTATTTGCGACCGTGCTCGTGCCGTACCCCGCCGAATGCTGTCGGGACGATAGTCAGTCGCCTGGTGCTTCGCGCGTATGCGTAAGGAGCAGCTAGGCTTGTTATAATATGTCCTGGCTCTCAAGATCTCACCCCTCACCCTATTCACCGGACGCTGAAGGCGGGGAAATCAGAATACCAGAGATGAGAGCAGGAGTAACCTGGCGCTGAGCTGAGAGGCCGCTCTTAATCAAGTACTTGTGAGAGGTCATCCGAGATCCGTAGTGCGCAGGGCCCCAGGAGGCGGCGAGGATCCGCGGTGACCGGGTCAGGCAGCGGGGTGACGTCGCGGGCAACCTCGGTTCGAGAAGGCATGCGCTGGATCTGGATAGGCCGTCGCGCGCACCCAGGGTGTGCGCTGTTTTGGACACACGTACTGCGCCCGCGACAGCGGAGTCTAGAGTCCGGCGGGACTGGCCCCGAGGAGAGTGGCAAGCACACCCGGAAGAAGTAGTATCTGCGCGCGGAGAGGTCTTACCACGATCTGCACCAGTATCATGTTGACGAGTGCGAGCAGACAGCTGCATTTTAGCATGGAGACGCACATCTACGTATACACTTATTTTCTTCTTCTTCTGCACACCACGCCTAAGCCGACTTCTTCGCGTTGATGATGTCGACAAACTCGGGCTTGAGCGACGCACCACCAACGAGGAAGCCATCCACGTCTGGCTGGCTCCCTGCATGCCATCACACCAGATCAGCCGCTCTGTTCACACGGAACGCACAAAGGAACGCACCGAGCTCTTTGCTGTTCGCAGCAGTGACGCTGCCGCCATAGATAATGCGCGTGTTCTCCGCAACGGCGGGGGAGACGGCCTGGGCGAGGAAACTCCGCGTGTCCGCGTGCGCTTCCTGGGCTTGCGCTGCCGTCGCGACCCTGCCCGTACCGATGGCCCACACAGGCTCGTACGCGATCACGATCTTCCTACATGCACACTCAGCTCTTCTCTGTCTCAGGGACGGAAGGGGAGGGGACGCACGCCCAGTCATAGTCCTTGAGTGCGGCGACGACGGGCGTGAGCTGCGCCTGGACGACCTCGGCGGTCTTGTTCGCCTCGCGCTCCTGCAGCGTCTCGCCGACGCAGAGGATCACGGAGAGACCGGCGTCGAGCGCGGCCTTGGTCTTTTGCGCGACGAGCTCGGAGGTCTCGTGGAAGATGGTGCGGCGCTCAGAGTGGCCTGCGTATGCCTAGGTGAGTAGAGGTAGAGAGAGGAGCTGGGCGGGTGTACCGAGGATGACGTAGGGGACCTGCGCGTCGGCGAGCTGCGCGGGGCTAGAATAGATTAGACAGGGACCGCCGCTGACTGAAACGCACACGCACCTGATCTCGCCGGTGAACGCACCGGAGGGCTTGAAGTAGGCGTTCTGTGCAGACACCTTGACATCTTTACGGAGGATGTCCTGAACCGCGAGCAGGTAGATTGCGGGCGGCGCAATGACCACCTCTGGGCATTGTCAGCCTCGCCCGGGGACGCGGAGACGCAACACGCACCGACGTTAGGGTCGAGCGTCGCCTCGTTGAGTGTCTTGACGAGCGACTTCTTCGCTTCGCGCGTTGCGGGGTTCATCTTGAAGTTTCCACCGACGAAGAATTGGCGCGCCATATTGCTTTGGATGTGGAAGAGGAGGGGGTCGGTGAGAGACAGGAGGGGAGATGGGCTTATATGAGGGAGTGAGGACGAGAGGTGTCTGGACCAGAGTGCTCGACAAGACTATCGCCGCGCGATCGATCTTGACCGTGACGCTCAAGACCCCGGGCCAGTCCCGTCTTATATACTGGCCAGCAGCGAAAGCCTCGTCTCTTCGTCGCGAGTACGCAAAAATGACTACTGCGGCGCAGAAGTCCTCACCAAGACACAAAATCCCATAGGGCGGGGAATGAGACCAGCCATTGATTCTGACCAGTATGCACAAGATCGGATATACCAGCGTTGCATCAGTGGGATGATAGCATTGCTGATTATTGTTTATGTTACAGAGACCATACAGGTGAATGTATACAACACAGTTACAGCACCAGAGAGAAAATGTTTTTAAAGTACTCCTGGAGGCCATTTGGACTGTACACAACCCCACCCACTACCCCGTCCGGGCGCACGATCACGATCGTCGGCTTCTCCAGCTGCACCTGGTATCCAGCAAATGCGTGACCGTCCTGATCTACAGCCGCAACATCCAGCTGCCCAACAACCTTGGGAGTCGGCGTGCCCTTCGCGGATAACACGACGCTCTTGATGAGACTATCAGAATACTTCCTTGTCACCGCAAAGACACGTTCTGACTCCTCCGCAGGCAGGCTGAAGAGGAGTACAGTGTGATGATCTGGGCCGAACAAGTCGAACAACGATGTGGGCGCGCCACCGTTGACCGGGAGGAGGCCCGGTGCGTCAGGCGCACGGTCGCCCGCCCTGAGTGAGCCATCGGAGCCATCCCCGTACGGATTGACTTCCCCAGGCTCCTTGGGCTTGGGTGTACGCTCGTCAACGACAATGGAGCTCCAGCGGTAGTTCACGCCGAGCTGGAAGAGGTCGCGGCCGCGCTTCCAGCCTTCCTCTTCGCCCCTCTGGATGGCGTTGAACAGCAGAGTGCTTTTCTCAAGCATGGCGGCGATGACAGGCAGACGCTCCTCGTTGTACGTTGCCAACAGAGAAGGCGATGCGGCGTGCTTCTCGACGAGGGCGAGCTTCCATGCGATGTTGAACTGAGAAGACGACGAATCGGTCAGCTGTGGCAAGGTTAAAATGAGCACGCTACTTACTGCGTCCTGGACGCCGGAGTTGAGACCCTGTGTGGGAAATGGTCAGTCCAGTATAATAATAGTGCAGATGCACTTCACATACTTGACCGCCGGCGGGACTGTGTACGTGCGCAGCATCTGCAAAATAGTCTCGGTGAGTCTGCAATTTCTAGAACAGCTAGCTAAATTGACCTCCAGCGACAAAGACTCTCCTTTCTCCGAATTTGTCTACCATGCGGATGTTAGGTCTAGGTGAACCCCGAAGTAGCGTCAATACACGTGGTTTCACACATGCGGCTGGGCTCACCTCCAGTATGACACTGCTTCGAACGTACCGAAAACAAGGTCCGGCCGATCTACCCGCTTGCGGAGGAGGTGGCGAATGGCATCCTGATCGTCCACCATGCTGCGCAAGTCTAACTCGTCCCCGGAGATGATCATGGCGAAGTATCCGGGTTTTTCGGTGGGCATCAACACCAAGCTGGGCAGATCGAGGAGAGTTCAGTCTGCTGACATGCTTTCAGGCAAAAGGGTACTCACCCCCCAGTGCGAATCTCGCCCCAAGTGTGGTAGTACTGTGTAGGACAGACACGGTTAGAATTCAGTCAACACACCTCCAGCATCACAGATGTACCTCTGTTCCGAGCCCTTGCACTTCAACCAGGCCGATGAGCAATTGGCCCTCCTCGTGAGTCTCCCCCAAGAACGAGAGACCCAGTTGCTTTCTAACGACGCCTTCCAACGTAGTGTCAGCGGTTTGACCGGGGCGCTGGTGAGTCGAGGAGAGATGTACCTTTTGCACCATCTGTTCCTACCAGCCAATGGCAGCTCACTGCCTCTAGCTTCTCTGTGTCCCCGATCGTCGTTGCAACCACTGCCTCGACGGACTTTGCATGCTGCGTGAAGCTACGCAGCTCGGTGCTGTACTCAACGACGCCTCCGAGACGCTGGATGTGCTTGCGGAGGATCGCCTCCGTATTGTACTGACCCAGTACTAGGAGCTTGGACTGGCATCGGCTCGCATTAGTGTGCGAGACGAGTTCTGTCGAGAAGGAGACCGTCTTACATGTGGGATTGCCGGAGTGGGTTCCTCCTGGTTAACGACAAAGGGCATGATCCTGAGCGGTTCAACGCCACCCGGCAGTTTGTAGTCGCATCTGGATTTGGCGGAGAGGGCAAGCGCGCGCACGTCGTCTAGCACCCCAATGAAGCGGAATAATTCCAATGTGCGAGGCTGGAGCATCTGACTCAGCAAAATGATAGGTATCCAATTTGAAGCCATTTACCTGCAGACCAGCACCACGCTGACCGGGGGTGGTGAACTGCATCTTTTTCTATGATGCGGACTTTGACACCGTTCAGTAGGAGTGTGAGGGCCAAGGTCAGCCCCGTAGGCCCAGCTCCTACCTATCGATGCCACGGAATATGTGAGAAACACACTATCTATGAAGCATGGTTTGGACTTACAACAAGAACCGGGAGGGATGTTGATTCCATGTGGTTGTATCGGTTGAGAATTGCAGGTGGTGGTTTCTATCGGCCGCCCATTATATAGGAACTCAAAAGAGCGGAGTATCGCGTATGCTCATCAACGTGAAGCTGATCACAATATTCTACTTGCTGACGACTCGGAGGAGACCGGAGGAAGTCGTCGTCCTCCTTGTATATCACTCCAGATTGCTCGGTTTGACCGAGTTTTATTTCTGTGGTGAATATTATGTCTATCGAGTATCGCATTGCAGTCTCAGCCCGAGAAAGTAGTTAAGTGGGAAGGCGGGAGGAAGGGCCAGGCTTGTTACGCTGCGGCGCCAGCCACCGGCCGAGATCGGCCATACCGGGGTCTGAACTGTCAGCCACGGACGCGACCGCTCGGCCGGGTTTCGTTGGACCCTACTTACAATCGCGCACACGCCGAGTGGGCACCGCCCACGGGTTTCTGTCACATAATAGTCTCATTCAAGACGTATTTTCTGACTTTATTTCTGGTCCTATAGCTGCGTCGGTGATGGAGGGATGGAGGTGATGCTGTGAGCGCAGGCCGACCAACTGCTCCTCCTCCTCCCCCTCCTCCTCACCCCGCCTTGAGACATCGCGTCTCGGCCATCATTGCTGCTTTGAAAAGACGGTTCGAGAGATGGTTCCCGAGTCCGACCTAGAGGCACAGATGGAGGCGCTAAGGTTATCCCGTCGTGAGTCTTGGACCGTCTTGGCATTGGGCCTGCCGGCTGATGCGCCCACCGTTACCATCATGGAGAGTGCGCAATACGTTATATGGGCATGACCTCCTGTCAGTCTCACCTGCTTTCTACTTTCTACTTCCCCCATCCCCCTTTCTCTTTCTTTCCGACGGGCTCGCTGGTGCAGAGTGTCGGATCTAGATACTTGGACGAGTGGGCAAAGGTCAGCTACTCGAGATGGAACACTCGCACAACCTCTCGAACGCGGTCGACCCGTTCTCACATGCACCTGGCGGGTTTTGGTCACATCTCGCCAACGCGATCACCGCGACGGCCGTCATCCGTTGCTGGCCCCTCCTCCTGTTCTTCACCGGCTGGGCAGCCGCGATCTCGCTCATATCGCACTTTGTGCATAACTTAGGGATACAGAGCACCCTGCTGACTGTGTGAGTGCTTTCTTGCCTTGTTTTACGGGTCTGGGGGCATCAGTGTGTGGTTGGTTCTGCATTCGGTGGAGGAACCTTATACCATATTCTTGCTTACTGACGACTTGACCCCTCCAGCATCGGTACCGTCCTCGGTTTCGTCGTTTCCTACCGGACGACCTCCAGTTTCGAGCGATACAACGAGGGCCGGAAGCTGTGGTCACAGATTATCCTCGCCTCACGCACCTTCGCACGCACGGTCTGGTTCCATGTACCCGATGCCATGCCCGCACCGGAGGGTGATGTTCCCATGGAGCGCCGCAAGGCCCGTACATTGGTCGAGAAGAAGACCGCGATCAATCTCGTGGAGGCATTCGCCGTCTCGGTGAAGCACTACTTGCGCGGCGAGGAGGGCATCTACTATATCGACCTCTACCACCTCGTCAAGTTCCTCCCCTCGTACGCGCTCCCCGCTGGCATTCCCTCGAACATCGACCTCACAGACGCAGCCCAGAGCCCAACAGGCGAGGGCACCGCTATCGCCACAGGCGCAGGCCGCCCGCGACGCGCATCGGACGTGCGCTCCGCGCGCAGTGGGCACTCGCACACGGGCACAATCCAGCAACCTGTGCTGCCGAAGGTGGAGGAAGGTATGCTTCCGGCGCCGGTGCCGACGTCGCCGCGGCGCACGGCATTCATGGACGCCATCCGTCGCCCGAGCTGGGAGAAGGAACGCGGCGGCGGCGAGAAGGATGAGAAGGTGTCGACGTACAGTGCGATGGAGGACGGGTTCCTGCTTCCCGCGCGCAGCCCACCGAGGTACCACCTGCTCGACTTGTGGCCCCTGTCGATGGTAGTTAAGTTGCTTGCAAAGAGGGGCAAGGACGTCAAGGTAGGCGGGGCTCGTTAGTCGCTGCGGTAGGATGCTGATCTGGTCCAGGGAAGGACCGCGGCGCGGATCCGTGCCAAGTTGCGCAGTCAGACTGTGACGCACAACCTCCCGCTTGAGGTCTCGTTTTATCTCGTACGTGCATCTCTCTCCCTATATTTTCTGCAGTAGCTGACTACTAACTTCAGAGCTCGTATGTTGCGGCTTTGCAGTCCCGCAAGGTCATCGATCCGCCAACTGCTAGTAAGACTCTTCAGGCGTTCGGCTGACAATGAGTTGACGATACCGGTCTCTAGCCAGCCTGATAGCGTCCCTCAACCAGCTTGTCGATGCACTGACCGGTTTGGAGCGTATCCTTACTACGCCGATTCCATTTTCGTAAGTTTGGCTTCCCTATCTCACACCCGCCATTTCTGACACTCCAGGATAGGTATCGCGTGCATCTATGGACGGTCACCTTGCTGTACAATTTCTTCCTGCCCTTCCAGATCTGGAACACGATGCGCTGGCTCACGATCCCCGCCACCACGCTTCTCGTACGTCCCGACCTCTCCCTCCTCCTTCAAGTGTGTGGCCTGACCATCGCATTCGCAGAGCTTCATCTTCTTTGGATTCCTTGTCGCCGGCGAGGAGATCGAGAGTGAGCCCCTCTGCACTGCGCTCACATCCCACACTTTGACTGACATCGCTATCAGACCCATTCGGCTACGACAAGAATGACCTGGTACGTCTCCTATCCGCTTGTATACCCCTCGCGTCTCCTGACGCGTCTGCAGAACATGGATCACTTCACGCACAACATCATTCGGAGCGAACTGCGCGCTCTGACCGCCCTGCCGGTGCCGGATCCATCCGTCTGGGCATTCTCGCCGGTGAACGACATGCTCATCGGATCTGGGGCTGGCGAGCGTGTCTCCCCCGACGAGTGGCTCCAGCGCGGCCTCTCCCGCATCCAGGGCGCCCTTCATGAGGCTACGTAGCTGAAACGCTGAGGAGGCTGGCATGTTGTCTGTCCGTCAGTTTTGGTTGTGGTTATAGCTGTCTGTCTGTTTACCCTGTTTGTGGTGGTTCATTCGGTTGATTTGATCGGATGTTGTTGGACAGACCACGTTAGCTCCTCCTCCGCGCGCATTCCCTTTATGTCTACATCATTCACGCGTCACGTGTCATAATGCTCTATCTATGATAGTACATCCTCGTTGTTAAAGGTCCAGCATGTGTTGCGTAGCTCAGAGGAACCACGTACTCTCAGAGTGACGAAAAGGTTTTCTGGGGCCCGGCTGATCACGTCGGTAATACCTGCGCAGCGAGAGCTTGGAGCTGATGGAGTAATTGGCTTGCTCAGTAGGGACCGTACTCACATTGAGGGCCGCAGTGCGAGCAAGACAGAGGTGCACCTGATCATGTCCTGATGCTTCTCGCCTCCAACAGGTGGAGTAGATTGTTCAACAAAGTGGCGGCCTCATGCGAATATTTCACACGAGCACTATGGAGACGTTTGGGGAACTGCCAGCAGAACATTACATCAGCACTATAACAACGCACTGCTTCGCCTCAGCCTCTGCAGAACTACTACGTCCAATGTCTCTTACCTGGTCTCATATCCAGTCTAGTAGTGCCTCGCACACTGGGGGCCGTCATGCTCCTGAACAGCCCCTCTCCCTGCCGAAGTCGACCCAGCGTCGAACAGCAGAGCTTCGTAGCCGCGTCCGCGTAGTCTTGACCTTCAGAGTTCAGCAGTGGCGGAGGGTTAAATACGTCTAGTACGTCGCTACTTTCCGCGGTACAAGTTCCATTGACAACATCACGGCTCTGTCGATATTATGTAGGCGCCCATTGGCATCCGCGACTATTGTGAACTGGCCTGCTGCCCACTTCAAGATCTGCTGCGAGGTGACATGCGCACGGATACATTTGGTGTAGGTCAAGGTCCCCTGTGTCTGTGCAGAAACGATTTCTTGCAATTCTAAGGCCAGACCCAGCCAGATTCCCGGACTTTGCTCATTAAGGCCATCCTTTTGCTATTAAGTTAGTATCTGCAATCGTCCACTCCACGAAGACACCAAACGCAGTGCACAGCAACGCCCCTGCATCCCCACGACTCGGGCGTGCCCTCGACCGACCCATGTCCTTGACACAGTTCTCGTCAATGATGGACTACTTCGACTTTAACATGCAGCTGCCGGACCAGTGGTCAGATACTGATTCTGAGAAGACGTCGAGTGTGCATACTCCAGTACGTAGACTGTGATCCTTTCAATTCGGTACCGAGGCCAACGGTTATTGCTATGCAGGTCGGGACGCCGAAAAAGTTTGAATCAGGCGAGTCCGACATGGCAATCCCTGTCTCATATACCTTCCACCCGTGCGCCTGTTTCGATGACAACTCACCCGACCTTGTCCTCGTCTCCGCCGACAGAGTGCTCTTCTACACACACTACCACCGGATTTCCGCTGCGTCAGAGAACGGGTTCGGGCTACTCCTTTCCTCGGCTCTGACGTTATTCCTGGACGTACCCTCGACAGTGGTGGTCCCGGAGACCTCAGAGGTCCTCAACATCATCCTTCACATAGTCTACAACATCTCCGCACACGCTTACAGCCCCTTCTTCGAAACTATCTCCGCTGCGCTGAATGCCCTCCCGCGGTACGGCATCGATCCGAAACGCTATGCCGTCGTGGGTCAGCCGCTCTATGACCTGGTCGTCGCCTGCGCACCCAAACAGCCGATGGACACATACGCCCTCGCAGGGGCTCACGATCTCGCCGACGTCGCTGTCGCCGCGTCCGCACACCTCCTCTCATGTCCGCTCTCGACGCTATCGGACGAGCTCGCGGAGCGTATGGGTGCAACCTACCTCAAGAAGCTGTTCTTCCTGCACCTAGGCAGGATGGACGCCCTCCGACGCGTGTTGATCAGGCCACCCAGTGCACACCCAGAGACTGCGGACTGTCTCGGACTGTTCGCTAGCCCACCAGGAATGTGTGATGCGCGGGTGGGCGTTAGCCACTGCCCGTGTCATGTGGGATGCTAAACCAAGTGAGTGTGTTGCCATGTTATTGCAGAGGGTTGTCTCATGCAGCGCCACTGTACAGATCTCTCTACGTATATGCTACAAGCTACCCTGCTGCCTCTTGCACAAGATGAAAAGTGCTCAAATTGTCAGGTGGTACTGAGAGACAGGGTAGCCTGCACGGTCATTGAGTGGGCGTCCGTAAGGGTGAGTTCCACGTTCAAAACTGATCTCGACCTGTATACTAAATATGCATACTAGCGGACGATCTGAAAGAGGAACTGAACGTGGGTGTCTACTGGGTCATTTTTTTTGCCTAAACTATATGCCTTCCGGATATGAGAAACCTTTATTTCGGGCGGGTTGTCGCCACCTTCGCTGGTGGCACGATGACGGGATTTGGTTGATATCTTCATCTTTTCTTTGGGGGCCATTGCGAATACTGTATCTTTCCATTGCAGTTCTGACCTTGCACGAGAGTGCAGTAATCAGACGTGATTTCAACTGATTGCGTCGCCGCGGCAGAGTCTGATTTATACGTAGCTTCGTGTCTAATTAGTAGTACCTGGCAACGGGCACAGAGTAACCCTGCTTCATACTAGGCACATGGCCCAGCTTCGTCGGCCTAGAATCACCTTTAGCGTCGCTCCGACGGTGCTCAACTTAAAAACGGGACATGCTCATCAATGCAACTCTACACCTTGACTCTCAGCCGCCAGCCGGCCCTCGTGACCCGGGCTGCCAAGAGGAGTACTGCTGCTACAAGAACGGCCACGCCATTGAAAATGATCGCCTTCCAGAACTCGCCTGTTTTCAGATCCACCAACGCACCCGCCACCGGGTTTCCGATGAGGAGGCCAAATCCGGCGAGAGTGAACATCATGCCGAGGCGGGTCCCCAGCCGCGAGTGGTCGTCCGCCAGGCTCGCAATCGCCGTCGGCGGCAGGCTGACGAGCGAGCCCGAGAACACCCCGTACAGCACACAGAACGTCATGAACCCGCCGACGGAGTGCACCGCGAGCCACGCGAGGGCGAGCACGCCCGTGGCGCATGCGCAGAATGTGAGCATCGTCAGCGTCCCGGTCCTGTCCGAGAGGAAGCTCGGGAGTAGTCGCCCGAGCGTCGATTTTTTTATTTTTATTTTATTTTTTTAATTCTGATTGTTTACGCTCCGTACTCGAAGTACATGCAGAGACCATAACTACAAGGAAAATCAGTCAGGACCTATTCTACGCCTTGTGGCTCCCTGCTCCAGCATCCACCCGCTGTTCACTTGATGCCCTGGTGGGCGAACTAGGCTTCCTCCTTCATAGGTACGGACACTCCTGGTCCAGGTCCTCGTTTTCGACTCGTAGGCCCCCCTCGGGGACCGGTGGGGTGAGGGGCTTATGCCACATAGGAAATGAATGTCGTAGGAATAATGGATATGTGCCCTCCTCATCATCGTATCATCCAGGCCACTTCTGGCACTTCTCTTCTTCGTCTGTTGTTTCTCCGCTACCAGAATGAAAAGCAGGGGGCGAACCTATGGGCGGTGCGTAGCACCTTCCAGCAAGGGCGAGGGTGCTGGTGTTGTTCATGTTAGGTTCCCCACCTCCACAGTTGGACCCGAGCCTCCCTCCGCATGCAACTCCTCCACTTCCACCTCCCTATGGTGCCTCACAGAATACGGATTTATCCCAGGGGCCAAAGGCACCCCGGAGCTTGCTTCCCGACTTCGCACAACGGACTCACACAAGGGAGTCTCCCGTGCGTTTCGCCACCGGGGTCTAGGGCACGTTACTGCGACAGGCAAGAGGGGGAAGGAGAGGCGAGGCCGTGGAGCCTAAAGTGGGACGTGGGAGTCGACGGTTGCGATCGATGACACTTGGTTGGCGACAGCGAGGTGAGGTGTTTTGTGGTCCTCAAACCCAGGGGAAAGAGGGATTATGTCGCGGTGTCGAGTTGGTCGACAGTAGTGAAAGTGGGGGCCGAGTTGGACGGCCTTGACGCGAGGAAACGAGGGTGAATTAGAGGGGGGAGGGTAGATAGATGGGCTCCGATAAGCGGGCGCCTACCGGAGATGGTGGTGGTTCGAGGTCAAGGAGCGGATGTGCCCGAGCGTCGATGCGGCGCTCAGAATCGCAAGGGAGTAGAATGCGAGGAGGGGCCCTGCACCTGTGCGCGCAGCCGCAAACGCCGGGGCCTCGAAGAACGGGATGTATGTCCCCATGAAAGAGATGGCGTTTCCGACGCAGAAGAGCGAGTAAGGAAGTTCCGTGAAGGCCTTGAGGTCGAACAGACGCCGCCGCCCGGGCGGCGAGACGCGGCGCTGCATAGTAGCAATGGAGACGGCGGAGGTGCCGAGAACGATGAAACCCATGATGCGCACGGTCCACGGGAAGCCGATCTTTGGCTGTAGTTGGTTAAATATGCTAAGATAGACCACAGAACCAATGGAGCTCCCAGCCGTGGTGATGCCTACTGCGAAGCCGCGCTTCTCGTTGAAGTACGTCGAAACTATAGCGATGCCAGGGACGAAGACGCAACCTGCTCCGAGGCCAAAGACGACCCCTAGAGCAAGGAATACCTGTAGAACATCTTTATGGGCGAGAACCTCACACAGAAGCCATAGGCCTACCTCGTAGTATTCCTTCGCCAGGCTTGTCATCATGAGGCTGAACACCATTAGGATCGAGCCGACGATCATAAGCGATCGGACGTAGCCCATGTCAAAGACGGGCCCTGTCAGAGAGCCGACGAGCAGCAACAGGAATCCCTGTATGGAGCCTATCCAACTGATGGCAGAAGCCGAGCTAGAGCTGAGTAGCTCTTGCTCGTAGAAGGTCTGGAATGCGCCATATGTATTGAAGATTCCCCTAGAACACAGAATTATTTGTTTGGTGGCGGTAGAGGTGTTATTCTGCTCGCCATGAATTGAAGAGCACAAAAAACCCACCGAGAATTTGCAGCCAAGCCTGAGTGCCACCGTCCGGCGCGGTACTCGCGGAGAGAGGTGCCAGCTCTTCTGCGAGCACTGTGCGTTCCCCGGGCTCGTCTGTGCGAACATTCTTGTCAGTGTTTTCTCCGTCGCATACACCAGCACCTGAGGATGTCATGTCTTGCAGACTTTTGCGTCGAATGGCTTCGTCGTGACCGCGTTCGTGAGGGGTGGGCTCGATGTCAACTTGCGTACTACTGATTCACGTAGGTGTGTTTTATTGCATCTTGCAGCGAGTGACTCGTAAAGCACCGTGACAGTGGGACCAGAAGTTCGGAGAACATCGGCGCCAACCCTTAGGTCACGTGAACGTGAACATTGGAACATCGGCGCCAACGTCGCCACATTCCGGGAACATCGGAGGAGGAACAAGGTGAGTCACCACTACTGTCTGACGAATCGTACTAACATTTCGGGTCTACTTAGTGCCTACAAATTAGAATACTTCGGGATTGGCTCGCCTGACTCAGTAAGGTCTCAGTCTCCAAAACAGGCCGCCACGGTACTACGATGCAAAGACCTTCTCGGTGACTAGTCTACAGCAATACGTTCTTCAGCGCCAGGCGGGGTGCCCAAGCCATGATAAAACTAGCCGTCACCCTCTCGCATCGCTCGACGTCTGACGTCAAGACGATGCGACCGGTACTACGGTCAGCTTATTATCGCGGCTCAGCGCCGCGGCCCCTCTCTGTGCTTAGAATGCGTGCATCTGGTGCACAACGACAACTCAAGAGCGAGTGTAAGCAGCGATACATGTAGCTGACTGGAGCGTATGGAAGCTAAATGTGATCTTAAACCTAGATGTATAGGTAAGCAAGACGAGGACACCTCAACGCAGCCCCGCACACGCTTATAGTTATCACCGGCACGCCAAGCACCCGGACTCCGTTCGTCACGGCTTCCCTTCGAGTCTGCCTACTACCTGGACTCCGAGATGGCTGCTCGCTAGGGTGTCTCCGTAGCCCATCACCATGCTTGAAGCGGCAGAGATCGAGCTCGCCCGGGGGGTTGGGGGTTCACGGCTCTCGGGGACAGCATACGAGCTCACTCGCGCTGCGTTGTCTGTAGTCTACCGTATTGCGGGTCGAGTGGGGTCGGCTCGCAGTGGGTCGGCGTTCAGCCGGCCAGGTCGCATCAGGTCGGCGTCCAGTCGGGCACATCAATTCATAGGGGTTGGCGAAGATTAAACCCTGAGGAACGTATCTGGAGAGGCTTCCATCATTGGCTGGAAGTATTTCTATGCGACAATGACTGCTATCTTGGCGATGAGATGTAATCGCCGACCGGCCAATCGCGCATTTGCGTTTCTCATCCGAGGACACAGGCATATATAACAACTTGTTCACTCCTGCTTCGTCCATCCTACTTCCGGGCCCACCATGGACCCTGTCCAGCTCGACGATGCTCGCAGCGGCGACCACCCCTCACTCGTTACCTCCACCACAGCCGCCCACGGAAACGCTACCGTCCACTACGACCGAGACTCGCATGATCACATACACCACTCCCCCCATGGCGCCGACGAAGGCGCAAAACATGGTCATGTCTCCTTGGGTCACTTTGATCCATCCGGTGTAGACGAGCTCAAGCGGACTATGTCGCGCATGTCTGAGGAGCGAGCCCCACCACTTGCTACCGCTTCATCCCGTCATTCCAACGCCACAGACAACACGCTCTCTTCAGGAGATGGTCCGTTCGACTTTGAGAAAGCGTTGCAACGGACGGTCAGGCAGTGCGTAGCAGCGATTTCCCCTTGCAGTGAATTTGCTCACTCTGCTGTACAGGTTAGACGAGTCTGACATCAAGCGGCGTGAACTTGGTGTCGTGTTTGACAACCTCCGAGTAGTGGGCCTGGGGGCTTCGGCTACGTATCAGCCCACAGTGGGATCCACCCTGAACCCCTCCCATATTTTCGACGCCATTAAGCTCCTTCGCCACCCCCCAGTCAAGGACATCTTGACTGGGTTTGAGGGCTGCGTGAAGCCAGGGGAGATGTTGCGTGAGTTGCCCATCACTTGTGCTGTGAATGAAACATCGTAACGGTCGAGACGCAGTGGTCCTTGGGCGCCCCGGCGCCGGCTGTACGACATTGCTCAAAACGCTCGCCAACCAGCGGCATGATTACCACCAGGTCCTTGGTGATGTATGGTACGACGACTTCACCCCGGAAGAAGTGGAGAAGCATTTCCGCGGCGATGTCCAGTACAGTCCCGAGGACGACGTCCATTTTGCGACGCTTACCGTCCGCCAGACGCTCGACTTCGCAACGAAGATGCGCACTCCCCAGGCGCGTTTGGCGGAGTCGCGGGAGGAGCACCGGAACGAGGTGATTGACACCCTTACTACCATCTTCGGTCTTCGGCACGTCAAGGACACGCTCGTTGGCGACGCCAGTATTCGTGGGGTTAGTGGTGGCGAGAAGAAGCGTGTTTCAATTAGCGAAGTGCTCGCAGCTCGTAGCCTCCTCACTTCTTGGGACAAGTGAGTGTCGCTCCGGCCTTCCCACCGTTATCCTGACTGACCGCCTGTGCAGCTCCACCCGTGGACTCGATGCCTCGACTGCGCTCGAGTTCGTGCGCGCGCTGCGGATCGCAACAGACATCTCACGTGCCTCCACCATCGTCTCGATCTATCAAGCAGGCGAGCAGCTCTACGATCTGTTCGACAAGGTCTGCGTCATCTACGAAGGCAGGATGGCGTACTTTGGGCCGGCCAGCAGCGCACGGCAGTACTTCATTGACATGGGGTACGAGCCGGCGAACAGGCAGACGACAGCAGACTTCCTCGTCGCGATAACGAACCCGAACGGGCGCATAGTCCGCGAGGACCACCACGGGCCCCCTCCGCCCCGCACTGCGGATGAATTCGCGGCGTACTTCAAGAACAGCGAACCTAGACGCCGGAATCGCGAGGACATGCAGCGGTACCGTGAGCAGGCGAGTGGGATGCAAGAGAAGAAGCAGATGTATCAGCTCAGCCACCACGCGGAGCACGCGAAGACGGTGCACAAGAAGAGCCCGTACATCATCTCCATTGCGATGCAGGCGCGCGCTTTGATGCTTCGTCGGTGGCAGATCATTCAGGGTGCGGTGGCTGCCCAAGTCATCTTGGCCACGAGTTACATCGTCCAGGGCGTCATCGTCGGCACGATTTTCTTGCGGTTGGACAACAACACCGCGACATTCTTCTCCAAAGGCGGTGTGCTCTTCTTGTGAGTGCCGTGATATTGAACAGCAAGCACTCATGCTGACATGCACATAATAGCTGCCTTTTGTTCGCGGCGCTGTCGTCCATGGCTGAAATCCCGTCACTTTTCATCCAACGGCCAATCGTTCAGCGACACTCCCGAGCGGCGATGTATCATCCTTTCGTCGAGTCACTTGCGCTGACACTCGTGGATGCCCCGATCACGGCCCTTACACTCGTTCTCTTCACCATCATCGTATACTTCGTGGTTGGCCTGCAAGAGGTCGCAGGCAAATACTTGTGAGAATGTCTTTCGCTCTATCGTTCACATTTGGATCATCTGACACCGCTCACGCAGCACCTTGTTGTTGTTTGTGTTCACCATGACCATCACGATGAAAGCCTGGTTCCGTTCCCTTGCTGCGCTCTTCACTAGCCCGGCCCCCGCCCAGGCCGTCGCTGGTGTTTCCGTTTTGGTCCTCATGCTCTACACCGGATACACGATTCCTCAGCCGTCCATGATTGGTGCCTTGCGCTGGATTACCTACATTAACGTAAGCATGTTTCTCATGCTCCAGATAGACTGCGCTAAACAGTTGAGCTCCACAGCCGCTCAAATACGGCTTCGAGGCCCTCATCGTAAACGAGTTCCAAGGCCTCGACGCGGCGTGCTCGCAGATCGTCCCATCAGGCTCCGGATACGAGAGCGTCGCCGTCGCAAATCAGGTCTGCACTGCAGTTGGCTCCGTTCCAGGCCAGGCATCCGTCAACGGCATGAGCTATGTCGAAGGCTCATTTGGCTATGAGTACAGCCATCTCTGGCGCAACTTCGGCATTATCTGTGTGTTCTGTGTGGCCTTCATCTCGCTGTTGCTTTGGCTCTCCGAAAACAACCTCAGCACTGCAGGAAACTCATCGGTCACCTTGTTCAAGCGCGGCTCTAAAGTCCAGATTGGCCAGGCGAAGGACGACGCTGCGGACGAGGAGAAGGTCATTGTCACGAAGACCGACAACGCCTCGACGCGCCATGAGTCAGAGGGCGTGGCCACGGAGACCAAGGCATTGGAGAAGATACCTACGGAACGGAACACTTTCTCGTTCGAGAACCTGACGTATGTCGTGCCCGTTCAAGATGGGCATCGCAAGCTATTGGACAACGTTTCGGGCTACGTCGCACCTGGAAAGCTGACCGCCTTGATGGGCGAGTCGGGAGCTGGCAAGACAACGCTTCTCAACGTACTCTCTGAGCGCACTAGCGGTGGCATCGTCACTGGTAAGCGTCTTATGAACGGCCAAACTCTCCCTGTCGACTTCCGCTCGCAAACGTAAGTGGCAATCCCGATCTTACTACCAGACACGGCTTCTGATCGCGCGCATATACAGCGGCTACGTGCAGCAGATGGACACCCACCTTCCTACTGCGACGGTGCGCGAGGCGCTCCTGTTCTCTGCCAAGCTCCGCCAGCCCGCTTCGGTCTCGATCGAGGAGAAGGAGGCCTGGGTCGACAAGTGCTTGGAGATGTGCGGTCTCCAGGGTCATGCGGACGCCATCGTCGGCTCTCTCGGCGTCGAACACCGCAAGCGAACCACCATCGGTGTCGAGCTCGTGGCAAAGCCGTCTTTGATCTTCTTGGACGAGCCTACTTCTGGCCTCGACTCGCAGAGTGCTTGGGCTATCGTGTGTTTCCTCCGTAGTCTTGCGGATGCTGGCCAGTCGATTGTCTGCACGTACGTGGTCGAGTGCAAGTCGAGGGAGCCAGCTTACTGATGAGCTTCATTCACAGCATCCATCAGCCTTCCGCCGAATTGTTCGAGGTGTTCGACCGCCTCCTCCTCCTGCGCAAGGGCGGTCAGACCGTCTACTTCGGTGACCTCGGCCACAAGTCCACGACTTTGATCAACTACTTCGAGACCCACGGCGGCCGTATATGCGGTAAGACCGAGAACCCGTACGTATTTCTCTGTATTTGAGTTCGGTAGCAAAGTTAATGTTTCGAGCAGGGCTGAGTACATCTTGGATGTCATCGGCGCTGGGGCGACTGCGACGACGGACATCGAATGGTATGAGGAATGGAAGAAGTCCCAAGAAGCACAGCACGTCGACAAAGAGCTCGAGCAAGTCAACGCCGAGGGTCGCAATCGTCCTCCCGCACAAGCTTCCTCCATCGGCGCGTTCCAGAGGAAGTGGAAAGACCAACTAGCTATACTGCTTTATCGGGACTTCCAGTTCCGTTGGCGCGACCCTTCGTACATGATGGCAAAGCTCGGAGTAAACATCGCCTCGAGTCTCCTTATCGGGTTCACCTTCTGGAAGGCGAAGGACTCGATCCAGGGCACTCAGAACAAGCTCTTTGCCATCTTCATGTCGACCATTCTCTCCGTGCCGCTCTCCAACCAGCTGCAGGTGCCGTTCCTCGATTCGCGCAGCATCTACGAGATACGCGAGCGCCACAGCAGTATGTATAGCTGGACAGCCTTCCTCACTTCGCAGATCCTCGTGGAGCTCCCGTGGAACATCCTCGGTTCAACGCTGTACTTCCTCTGCTGGTACTGGACCGTCGGATTATCCAGCGACCGTGGCGGTTTCACCTATCTCATGCTCGGCGTCGCGTTCCCGCTCTACTATACCACCATCGGCCAGGCTGTCGCAGCAATGTGCCCGAACGCCGAGATCGCAGCGCTCGTCTTCAGTTTCTTGTTCTCGTTTGTCTTGTCATTGTGAGTGTCTTAGTCTTCGGTCTGCTTGTCATCTATGCTCACGCTGTCGATAGCAACGGTGTCATGCAGCCTTTCCGTGAGCTCGGCTGGTGGCAATGGATGTATCACCTGTCGCCGTTCACCTACCTCATCGAGGCGATGCTCGGACAGGCCATCGGTCACAGCGAGATCACCTGCGCCGCGAAAGAACTTGCCACCATCGAACCGCCTTCGGGTCAGACATGCATCGAGTACATGGGCAACTACATCCAGGTCGCTGGCGGCTACCTCACAAACGAGAACGCCACGAGTTCGTGCCAATATTGTGCGTACCGCACGACAGACGCGTTCCTCGAGCAGAGCTTCAACATCTACTACTCAAACTACTGGCGCGACTTCGGTATCTTCTGCGCGTACATTGTGTTCAACGTGAGTTTTTCATTATACGCAGTTGGGCACGCCGCTGACGATGCTCGTTACAGATTGCCTGTATCTTCCTCTTCTCTTGGCTGTTCCGCTTCAAGACGGGCAGCATCACTGGCTGGGTAAAGAACCGCATTGTCCGTAGACAGTAAGAATTCACTCTCGTAATCTCGTAGACTTTCATTCCTTTCGCATCGTGATGGCTTACATCGTGTCGCATTACCACTCATTAGAATTAGTGGTCGGACTCTTATGTAGCAATATTATGTCGATAAGTAATCCAATGCATTAGAACTTACCCCGCGCGAGATCCGGGTATACTGCTCGGGAGTTCTGCGCAGCAGCCAGCCAGCATCCGTCTTTCCATGGAAAACGAACCCCCTCCTCCTCCTCGAGGTTGAACCAAAGATGAACCGAGTAGTCGCCGTTGCTCACGCTTCAAGTGCGCGCCCGGGCCTGTCCGCTGCCGCGGCTGCTGCTCTCTGCTCTGCCCTAAGCTGGTTTCAGACTTTCCACGCTCACTGGATAAGCTCAAGTACAACACTACTCAGGAGGCTAACGGTGCGAGTGACGAGGCAATGGCTTTCTTCCTTCGCCGGACATCGAGAGAAGCATACAAGACCTTCCCCCTTCTACACGGCGCCAGGAACAACGACGAAGAAATTACATACCGCATCCACGTCCAGGAAACTGCACAGTAGCAGTAGGAGCCACATGCGGCGGGGTCGTACACACGCAGTACCTCGACAATCCTCCCATACATTCCGACTTCCACACAAGACCGTCTAGCTACGCACACAGTCACTGCTTGTGTTGTTGAGCCAGTTGCTGAGCGCGTTGTACAGCGCGTTGTTGAGGTGCCGTCCTCCGTGAGCCACGCTCCATCCCATGGTCCCGGGGTTCCCAGTCAGGGTGCTGTGTCTTGAGCCAGTCGTAAGAGGAATGCGTTTTCCAAGCGTTCCTTTCACGCTCCTCTTTGGCTTTGGCCACCTCCGCTGCCTGCACTTTGCTCTGCCCGGCGCCCCGCGCTTCCAGCTCAAAGCTGCGTGGGCGCCTTCCTCCACGAAGCCTCTCGCTACCCTTGAGACGTTCGGGTTGGCTCTGCTCGTCCCCCCGCGCCTCGAGCTCCTCGAGCCAACGACGATAATTGGTCGGCGGGTTCGGGCGGTTCGCCCGGAAGGTCGCGTACGACGATCGCGACTTCCACATGGTAGCGGGATCCCTCTGTGGTGGAGCCTGCTGTTTGCTCTGCTTGCCGCCCCGCGCCTCGAGGCTGGTCCACGCGTTGTCGCGTGCGTCACTACAACTCCCGCCGTCAGAGGTTGCCACATAGTAATCACGACATTGCTACTCACAAGTCGGAATAGGAGGCTAGGGCCGGGGCCGCGGCGGCGACGGCCAAAATAAAGACTGTGGTGAAGCGCATCTTGGAATGAAGGAGCAAAAGGCGTCGAGGAAATCAAGCAGGGCTGTCGCAGACGATTAGAACTTGGCATGCAAAGTCAGAAACGGGGAGTGCTCACCAACCAGTACCGCTGCTGTCGTAAGGAGTTCCGAAAGAGAAGGTGGAACTAAGGGAATGCAGGCAGCGAACGACGCCTCAAATACCCGTCGCGCCGACCCTCTCGGCCCACGAAGATTTCAGGATCCAAGCCATCACCAACCGATATTTAGCACAGCCATGGAACCACTAAATCACCAGCGCGTGGATAGCGATTTAGTTAGGTAATAGGGGTGCAATGTTTGTGTATAAGTAGATTCGTGACCAGGATACGAATTAGAACTTTTGTCCTCAACCTTTTTTCTGCGTTGCCCTCTTGAAGCTTGATGTGTGATGTCATGAGTGGATGCCTTTCCGTAACAAATATGGAACACATGGGCCAGTCGTCTGAGATTGAAAATGTGTGACATACCGTACGCATCGCATGATTTAGATACACTCGATCAGTACTTGATCAATCGATCACCCGTTCCGCCTTGGTTCCGCCCAGGCAGCGTGCCCGCTCACAGCACTCGTTGACCACGCCTTTCGTCTCACTCAACATGGACGTATATTCAAAGATGTCACAGTCGACGTTAGCAAGGTGAGCAGATATGCACACATCTGGTGATGTCGGTAACCGCGTTATCAATCGGATCGATCATCACCGTCAGGTCCCGTAAACCACACGCATTGTTGTACCCCGATACCAGAACTGCTTGGAGAGAGACCTTGCTACAGAAGCAGGCCTATGCGAAAGCGTGTCTGGACTCTGGAACACCTACGAGCAACGTGAACATGCGTCTTCCCATACGCGAGCTACAGCGGGGCTGAAACAATGGTCTATGGATTGATGTGGGAGCCGATGGGTCATGCAGACATGTACTGGTGCCTACGACAGAACTGGACGCAGAGCGAAGAGGCAGCCATCGACGTCCTCTTGATACTTGAACATGGTACGCCTCGCCATAGTTCGTGCTCTCGCTGGAGATGATATCAATACTGAAAAGAGGGTTGCTCGACAGAACAATGTGTGGACATGCACCCATCGCCCTCAGCCGATTCTGAATCGATATGCAGGACAAGTCCATCTCCCCTCAGCGAGACCGCCTGCAGCACGACTCCGCGCGAAGTGCGAGACTCAAATACGACTGCATGCGCCGTGTGGTGTGGTCCGCGTGACCGTGACAACCATCCTAGAAGGCGACAGACCGCGCTCAGACGCGACTCGCCCGGTCACCTTCATCAGTGTGTCAAGCTTCGTGTCGGCGCAGGACGTGATGGTGGACAGGCCGGACGCAGACCGCTGGGCAGCTCTGCGCGCGACCGGCGGGAGCCAGGTAGGCATGGACATTGTGTACGGAGGCGCATTATACGCGTTTGCGGATGTGCGCGACCTCAGGTTCGCAGGCCTGATAGGACATGTATATAGACTATGGGAGTTTGACGAGGCGACGGCGGTGGTGAAGCGGCCCCTCGGCGGACGACACGAGCTAGTGAAGCACCCGAGCGAGCGGTGCCTTGAGTACCTCGACGGGGTCATTGTCACGGACGAGGAGCGCGTCGGGCTGTGCTTCTTTGCGGAACAGGAGGTTGATCGCTCGCCGACAGGGTCCGTGGTGAGCGCACGCGTCGCACTGGAGGTCGCTGGGCGAGACGGCGATGTTCCACTTTGGCTCCACTCGCCGATGAGTGTGGGCAGCGAGGACGGCTTCACGTGCACGGTGGTGGATGATGATGCACTCTGCATGTATATCCCGCTACAAGCAACACGCGGCGGGCGTCTATCCGCTGCAGGCGGGCTCATACTACCAGTATCTCCTGGATTTTACAGTGTAGGGCTGGCTACCCATCATATTAATCCCAAGACCTCGCGCAGAATTCTTGAGCACTTTGCATCTCGACAATTTCCACGCCGCGCAATAACGCGCGCCTGGGCACTGGCAAAGTCCGAGTCGGGCGGGATGCTCGCTCCCGAAGCTCTTGGTTGCCAGTGCGCACGCACGGTCATGTGATGATAGTGACGGGTAAGCTTATTGGTTCTTAACTTGTGTATAGCTCGAAAAGATACCTCGATTTACAGGTGGCAATAGTGGCATTGGCCGAGAAACTGTTAAGGTAGGACCGTGTATGTGCTTTACACAGTGTTTCAACATTGCTTGCAGGCACTGCTCGAACACAACGCGAAGGTCTATATGGCCTCGCGCTCGCGCTCGAAAGCCGAGAAAGCAATAGAAGAGCTGAAGATGGACACCGGGAAGGAGGCCATATTCCTTGAGCTTGATCTCGCGAGCTATGCCTCCATCCACAAAGCCGCAGATGAGTTTTTGAGGTGAGCAACGCGATTGCGGCGTGTTGAAGTCGCGTCTCATTGGGTTACAGCAATGAACCCGAACTGCACGTCTTGTTCAACAACGCGTGAGCACCTCTAATATCGTCAGAGTGCTCTGTAAACTGACGAGGCTGCACAACGGTGTCATGTGGGCCCCAGTGGATATGCTTGGTCCTGAAAACCACGACCTCCAATGGTTCACGAATGTCGTGGGTACGTCTCCCCTGCCCTTGACATTGATCCCGTACGCCGACACACGTTACTCCTTCAGGACCCTTCCTCTTCACAAAGCTCCTGCTCCCCGCGCTCATATACGGAAAAGCCACCTCCCCCGACGGTCACACACGCATCATCACTATGACATCCTCGGCCGCATAGCTCCACACAATTGACTGGGACTCGCTCAAGGACGGCCCTGCACGGCAGAAGATGTCCACTGTCAACCTCTACTGCCAGAGCAAATTCGTATGTCCACGGTAGATATCGGAAACTGAACAGAAGAGCTGACCAACGTAGTTGTCAGCCGGCAACTGGCAAAGGTACGCTCACCAAGGCATAATTTCCATCTCACTGAACCCCGGAGTTAGTGATGTTCCGTAATGTGTTGGTTGTTCTGCTAACTATGCCCTTCTAGGGAACATTGACCCTGAATTGGGGCGCTACGCCCCTTGGCTTTTACAATGGTTCTCGGTACGCCCTTCCTCCTGTATGCAACAGCCTAGCCCTTATTCTCTGAACACAGCGGTTGTTCATCGTGCAGCCTGCGTACCGAGGTGCACTGACGCAACTCTGGGCTGGTACTATGCCTGAGGCGCTGAACCACAATGCTGGTGTGAGGGTTCATTCCGACCGCTGCTTCCCTTATACCTGATTGACCTTGTGCAGTTTCTGATCCCGTGGGCGCGCGTGGACAAGTGCAGGCAGGAGGCGTATGACAACGAGCTCGGAGAGAAGCTCTGGAACTTACTAGAGGGGACAGTGAAGGACAAGTAGATGACGGCATAATCATCGGACAGACATCTCAGTCTCAGGTCTGGAACACGCTACGTTCTAGTAATGCATCATCATGGATTGATACCCGTTGTGAGGTCTATCATTCTCCGAAGGGAAACGGAGGCCTGGTTTCGAGCTGATCAAGCCTGCCCATCTAAATCTAGGAAAACAGCGCGCGATAGTGCGGGGCGGAGGCCCGAGGGAAGCGGGGACGCGTTCCGGCTAGTACGCCGCGGCGCTCTGCGCGATAATAATAATATGTTCCTACGCAACCTCCTCTCAGCTACTTGCACATATACGTACTGGTGCTACAAGGGAATCCGCTTCACATGTTTACCTCTCTCAGCTCTCGCCAGGCCTTCCACTCTATAACATAGCATCGGAGTCACTGCCATGGTGCCCACACACCGTCGGACCACCTGGAGAGTGCCTGCAAGGGACTGACCGTCCTCGCCTTTCCGCATGATACTGGGTCTGGGAAGACCAGATCTCTCCATATCTAAGCAAGCAGCGAGACCGTCTGCGACTGGATCTCGCTCGCTTTGTGTAAGTACGTCACACGGTCATTTCGTCTGCAAGCTGTGTGATACGCGCTTCGGAGACGAAGGGGGCAAACGGCGACGCCATCACCTGGGGAGGGTGGGTATTCAATATTCAATGACCGCAGTGTGCGCGGCGCGCGCAGACAACCTATCGTCGTTGTTCCTGTCCAAGGACTCTGCATCTGTGAGCTTGACCGGCTACTCCTATCGTTTTCCGACTGTTTGTGGGCAACACAGGCATGACGCGGCGGCAGCCCAACGAACTACCCATCCATTCTCCCGCGCGTCATCGGCGCAGAGCCAGTTCGCACGCAGAGGCGCAATGAGCGCACGCGAAGCTAGCTACTTTGGTGAGCTATCATACACTGAAGACCCGTGTCGCGCGCGCACTCATGGCGATCAAGTGTATATTGAATGGCATATATATGATAACTGTAGCTTGGAGGCTACTGCGCGGTTATGACCTCGTCTTGCCGGAGGGAGGTAACCACCACCAACACCGCCCCGTGACGGCGCAGCTACGTGCGATTGCGGTGACCACTTGTGGGACCGAGCAATTCATCCAAGGCTTGCTCGATGGGCAGCAACACAGCGTGCACTACGCGAACAGGGGACGACCGTACGTTCACCGCCCGCCGTGTTGTAGTATTGAATGTCGACAGCAATAGCTGGTCGAGTTTCCGAGATTCGTATCAAAATCGTTCAACGAGATCGGAAGGTCGAAGAACTGGACGTCGATGGGAACACCCGGAGTCGACCAGTGGATGCGCAACGGGATTCAACTTGACAAGAGCCTCTAATTACGTAGTGAAAGTCTCTTCTGCGTACACAGTCAGCCATATTTTCAGAGTCCGTTCAACCATGATACGCGCACGATTCTGCCGATGGCCTACCATCAATTACCGGCGGCAGCGAGCAGAAAAGGGTCAAGTTCTAATTGAGTATGACTGCAGGGAGCACTCCGTCCGCTCCGCAACGGGCAGAAGTACAGCTCAGCGATTGACTTGTAAAGCGATGATCTCGAGCCAAAGGCTGTAAGCGAGATCACTCCGACGAGCTCTCGCGATCGGCACTAACTTTCTGGCGTTTCGTCACATGCGATCGCCGATGGACGTGCACAGCTCGACGTACCCCGCAAGCGGTTGTTACAGATTATTCATGTTTTGCACCGACATGACCTATGTCATTCGCTTTGAACTGTGCGAGTCCTCGACGTGGACAATGGCGCTTAAAGTGGTGAGCGCATCTGTTACAAAAAGCCCTACTCACTTCATTATCTTGACTCACGAAACTCAGGCGTGCTACGTTCGCATTCCAAGTAGGGTGTCTCCGAGTCCGTTTGCGATCAACCACCTTGAGGAGTGACAATTTATCCTCGACACGTGATGTGCGTGCGCCTCACCGCGTACGCTCGCTAATTTCCGGCTAGTAACTGCGGGTGAGTCAAATCCTGTGCACTCTCTGTTACGCCCATATGCATCGGCGGACACCGCTCTACATATCGTCGTCTCCTAACTTATAAAAGGACGCATATCGTCGTCTCCTAACTTATAAAAGGACGATATCCTCCGGAAGAGCTCCGATCGACCCGCTCCAAGTCAACTCCCCATGTCCGAGTCGTCGATCAACTATGCTGAGGCCTTTGGGATCCAGTCCTTGGCAGCTGCCGTTATATTCACCATTCTCTACGTCCCTTTGATAGGGCTCTATCTCTTCCAGGCCATCCGCAGGAGGACGCAGGTATACATCCTCCTTACTCTGTTCTGCTTGAGTAAGTGCCCTACCCTTCTCCCCGTCATCACTTGCTTAAATTATCTCAAGTGCGTGTGACGGCTTTCGCCCTGCGGTCCGCTTTGGCCGGGTCGGACACCGCAGCAATAGACAAAAGCACGTTGATTGCTTTCCAGGTCATGTACAACGCTGGCTTCTTCAGTGCTCTACTCCGCCTATATTCTCGTACTCGAACGGTGCGTCCCTCACCGCTTTAATTATGAACTACCAGCCCTCATGCCATCGCTAGAGAGTCACTCATGGACATGGACGGGTTTACGGCGCATTTCCCGGACCCTGTGCGCTTTATCTTGCAACCCACCTTCCGGCTAATTTTCGTCCATGTGACGCTCATTGCCGCGGTGGCGATTAGCATCGTCGGAGCCGTACGTTACACTTTACCTTCCCTCGGCTTAGCTACTCATGCCGGCTGTCAGGTCAAATCTGCCAACGGGGCGACGCAGTCCGGCCTCAACCAAAGTTCTGCGCTCCGGAGCGCAAGTATGTACATCTTCCTCGCCGTGACCTGCCTAGTGGTCACCCAGGCACTCGTACTCAGCTTCCTGACGATGCGTACGCTCGGTGAGCTAGCAGTCTACGTGCCTATCGTGCACTGACTAATTACGTCTTCTGCAGGGAAGCAAACGGGTAAGGGGGGAATAGCGCGCGCGAGCGATGCGCACAAGATCTTCGTCATCCTCGCCATCGCCACGCTCCTCCTTGTACGGGAGGCATTCTACGGTGCGACCGCGGAGGACCTCGGAAAGGTGAGCTCTCTGCCTCGCCTCTGTAGTGAGCAGTGCTGAGGGAGCAATGTAGCAAGCAACCGAGCACTTGTGGTATCCCCTCTCCGCGCTCACAGAGTTCATCGCGGTTGCGCTATTTGCCATTCCCGGCCTCGCTCCTGCGAAAAACGAGCTGCCACAGAAGGGGGAACAGATGGAACCCCTGGTTTAACGATTATCCAGCACCTCGCCGACTCATTACACTTAATGCGCATCAACGATTGTCATGTTAATTTATGGACTCTGGTGTGTTTATCTCGCTGTTTCGTTACCACTGTATACCATTCACCGTTTAGTGCACGGTGGTCTTATAATATACCTCACCTATCCACCACTACCTGAGTGACGTCGTATCGGGCGAGTCGACTCTTCCTCCTGGACGCACTCGAGGGCACAAAGACCAGTCGGACAAGGAGAACGTCGCATCCCGTTGGATTAACCCGAGCCCAGTGAGTCCACTTGCGAGTAAATCCTATACTGTCACTTGGGTGGGGACATTGGATGTCAGTGATGTACGCAGCTACGGCTCTGATAAGATGTGTGAACTCGAGCAGTCTGCGGAAATGTGTGCTCCGCCAGATACCATTTTCAAGTGATGTCACGTACTGATAAAAATTGTGGTGGAGGATGGAGGTAACGTCGAAAGTGTCGCTAGCCTGGAAGCGCATTGCTATCACTGTACCTCTACCTCTTAATGAATTGGACCCAAGTTGAGCGTAGTAACAGTGACGGTTATAGCTTGAGTGAGAGTAGGCGCAGCGCGATCTGGAACGTCGGGTCGATGTCGGCGTAGTGTTCACCAATCGGATCCTTGCCCTCGGAGTCGGTCTGCTTCATTGATGAGAGCTCTCCACGGAAACTTAAACGTCAAACTGTAGCATCAAACAGGGGCAGTCTTAGATTGTCAACGAGGTTTTGCTCATAGCCATCCTCATCTACCCATCAAGACATGCAGGTCTCCTTGAATGTCTGGGAAAACGTACGTCTCCTTGGTATGAATTTTAACCCTATCTGGCCGCGTCGACATTGCCTCGATTTTCGCTCTCCAAGCAGTCAGCCGATCTTTCCACGGGAGAATGTTGCCAGGCCTGATCATCTCCATCCCGTGTAGGCCCTGAGACATCACGACCGCCCACCAGACATCCTGCTTCCACTCGACATCGAAGTCGCCCCCGACAGCGGCGCGTACCTCCTTCCACGACGGATTCCATCGTGTGCTCTCTAACAGATGGAGGAGCCCCTCTTGGTTTCCGTGCCCTTGGAAGTCTGGAGGAGTGGCCCATATATCCTCGTACCTTCCAAACGGGACGTAAGGACCTGTAGGCAGGACCAACCGGAGAGGATGAATGGCGCCAAAGCGGCGCTTCTGGTCGAACATACGGATCCAGCACTCCCACTCCGGTAAGCAATACTTGATGTACTCGAGCCGCATCTCGATGCTCGCCACCTCCGGCACCACGCCGGTCGCGAGGAACGTCCCGATGGCGGGCCCAAAGAGCTCGCCGTACGTGACGAGGTGGAAGAACGTCTCGGGCGGGTCCGCGTCGATAGTATACGCGTCATCAACTCCGCCATCCCAGAAGTCCGGTGTCGAGTACCATTGCGTGCCGACGCACTTATCGATGAGGTCGACTATGGGGTTGACCGTTGTGAAGCGCATCTCGTATAGCTCGCGGATGCGTGCCATCGTCAGGCCGGCGTGTTGGAGGGCGAGGTCAAGAACACCCTGAGTGCCGCGGCGGAAGGCGTCGCGAAGCTGGAGGAGGTTGGCTGGTGAGAGCGATGCCCATTCGCTGAGCTGGCGGGCAGTGGCGGCTACGAGAAAGTGTGGATTGGGGCGGAAAAGATGCGTGATGCGGCGGCTGCGAGATTGAGAATCGTGCGCGGGGAGGTGCACACCGAAAGTGAGTGAAGGATACGGCATGCAGACAGGAGGTTCACGAAGTCTTCGATGTCGCAAAGATAGGTGGGCAACGAGAAGAGAATATCTTCTGGTAGGGACGCAAGGGAAGGTAATGTTCGACTGACGCCGCTTTGTGACATGGCGGTAAAACTTGTGCGGAGGTGCACACAGACCCTTCAAGGGTTTTCCTGAGGCAATTCTAGCGCGCTCAGCACTCAGCTGGTTTCTCAATCATCTTGAATGGGCGGTATGATGCATACCTGCAGGTCTGGGTTTCCGCGTGCCTGTCTAGTTGTGAGGCGGTAGGTGTAGCGGAAATGGAAGATTCAATATTAGCATCTTGTTGTTGGTATGAGACTACACATACAATACCTTCCAAGTCACTAGGTACAGCGTATAGCGATACTTTTGAGGCTCGAGGAAGGCGAATGAGCAACGCGCTCAGCGTGTTGCACTGTTGCACTCAGTGGGCGCCTACGCTTGTGACAGCATGTGACATGTCACGAATGACAAGCCTTGCCTGGCGTGGTCTGTTGATCGTCGCCAATCCCGCCCTCCACATCCCTCAAGACAACCTCGCGCACCCACAAGATGGTGAGCAGACTCTATTCAGTGCTTCCCGGCTATACCTCAGCGATGTCAAGACTCGTTGAACAGTGGGCTGTGATGGATGGCTTGACTGACATGCGGATGTAGCCCCCCAAGAAGACGAAGGCGCCCAAGGACGAGACCCAAGTGTCTCTCGGCCCCCAGGTCGCTGAGGGCGAGCTTGTGTTCGGTGTCGCTCACATCTACGCCTCTTTCAACGACACCTTCGTCCATGTCACCGATCTCTCCGGCAAGGAAACCATCTCGCGTGTCACTGGTGCGTCGCTTTGAGCTTTCGCCGTACTCCGGCTGTACTGATTGGCTTGTGTCAGGTGGCATGAAGGTCAAGGCTGATCGTGACGAGTCTTCGCCTTACGCCGCCATGTTGGCTGCTCAGGACGTCGCCGTCCGCTGCAAGGAGGTCGGCATCACCGCTCTGCACGTCAAGCTCCGTGCGACTGGCGGTACGGGCACCAAGACGCCCGGCCCCGGTGCGCAGAGTGCCCTCCGTGCGCTCGCCCGTGCGGGTATGGGCATTGGGCGTATTGAGGACGTGACTCCTATCCCCACTGACTCGACCAGGCGCAAGGTGTGCTGCCGTTTTACTCTGATAATGCTCTTGGACTTACTCTTGCGTAGGGTGGTCGCCGTGGTCGTCGTCTCTGATCGTCAAGATCAAAAAATCTCTGGTCGTTCGTCATGTATATTGCGTACTGTCAATGACTCAATGGTCGCCGCTCGACACGCATCAGGTTCACCTGTTCCGTGGTCGATGCAAATCGTTCTCCGTCTGCGTGACGTGACATGATTGTATACCATCGCATTTCGACAATCACTACTACATCGTTCTGGTCGTGCTCGTATCTGTGCTTCACTGAGTGTCAAAATATCCCATTGAGCGTCGTGCTGATGGATTAGGGTGTTTGAGTCCTCTTTCTCAGTTTAGTGCATGATATCATGATCACTGGCACGAGCTACGACTATCCTGTTGATTTCTCGGATACCGAGGGCGATGGACACGTAGATCGAACAACTTACGCTTCAATGTTCCCACATGGACTGCGGATATAAATGATATCGATGATGCTTCTATGTCTATCACTGACTTGACTCTTGATGTTACATACGTTCGATTACGATAGATACATTGATATACAATATTCGCGAGACCCTGTAAGAGCAGCCATGAGATAGTATACAACAGTGTAACGAAGAAAATGACGCACAACTTCCCCTGATTCTCTCCCGTGAACAGAATGTTGATGCCGTTCGGGGCCTCTTCGAGACCGTCGATAGTAAGAAGCAAAGCCTCAGTGTCCGTCAAGGTGCAAGCGAACAAGACCGGAACATACAGGGTGAATCCTTCGATCTTGGCGCGCTTCGCCAGAACCTCGGGGAGGTTCTTGTAAACGTAGGACTCGCTACCTAGCGGGACACAATAAGCTGATGTCGGGGTCGTGCTAGCAAGTGTCACCCACTGTATCTGGACATGAAACCTATCTCCGTATGTGATGAGTACTCTACTTGCGCCACAGATGTGCCAAGACTCACCGCAAAGAATCACTCGTGCGTGGGGGTTCATCCTCGACAGCGCAAAGTCCAGGAATTCGCCACCGACACTGTCGAAGAGGAGGTCAAACGTCCCGACTTCACGGATGGAATCTTCGTGGAACGTCGCGCTCTTATAGTTGAACGCCTTGGCCACGCTGACCTCTTGTTCGACCGGGTACCGGCACTTCTCGTCGGAGCCCGCCGTGCCGTACACTTTCGCGCCCTTGTCCTTGGCGAGGTTGCAGGCCATGGAGCCGGTAGCGCCTGCAGCGGCAGAGACGACGACGGTCTCGCCTGCTTGGACATTGCCCACGTCGATGAGGCCCTGGTAAGACATTATGGGGTTTTCGTCTGCTAAACGGGGAAGCTAGACTTACCTGGTAAGCGGTGAGGCCTGGTAGAGGATAGGCCGTGAATACGCGTACTACAACCCATAGGAAACCGGCAGAGCGTACCTGGATGACCCAATGGGCCCAGACAGTCTAGGAGCTGTGCATTGGGCGGGAGGCTGTGGGCACGGTAGCGTTAGCAGGAAGACAGCGACTTGGTAAATACGGCGCACACTAATTTTGTGAGACCTTTACCCTTCATAACACTGTAGTTCTGCAGCCCTATATTCGTACATATGAAGCAAAATGAGGACAGAGTGCAGTCAGTCGCACATACCCACCCTCCCGGTGACCTGATCGCCAACAGAGAATCCGCTGTTCGAGCCTGCCCCAATGACGGTCCCGAGACCAGCAGCCCCCATCGTGTCGCCAACGGCCACGGGATACATGTGTGCTTGAGACTCATCGAGCCATATGCGCATAGCTGGGTCGATCGACAGATACTCAACCATGACAAGGACCTCATCGTCGGCTGGCTTGAGGTCGAAGGGCGCGTCGACGATGTTGAAGGTGCTTGCGTCGATGGCGCCTTTCGGTCGCGATGCAAATGCGACGCGGGTGTGTGTTGACGGTGTCATCGTGGTTGGTATCTGGACTGCGGCTGTGGCTGTTGGAGGCGGGGTTGCCGCTATCATTTGTAAGTACCATGGACGGGTATCTGAGTGGGCCTTCGAATGCCTGCATGATAGGCGTATTAGTCAACCACAGGCATACCCAGGGGCATGATTTCAGGACGGTCAAGAGTCGAACGTGCTGACAACAGAGGTCATGATGAAGTATGAGGCATGCGGTAGATGGCCTAGAGTTACCTGAGATATTGAACACGATGACTCGGACCTCAGTGCGTGGCCACCCTGGCAATCTTAGACCTTGTTCATCTGCCACCAAAGTTAGAGAGGCTCTTGCGCATGCTGGTATGACTCTGGGAAAAACATGTCCTCGTAGACGATGTGACCGCGCGATCTCTGAGACCTAGACGAGGTGGTTCTTGTCCGACGTCCCCCTCTGGAAGACAATAGGCTTCTGGCGATCTGCGCATTAAAGTAAATCCGAACGCGGTACCTAGACGGTCTCTTGAGCGCTCCGTACTTGGTTCAGTCTGTTGAACGCGTCGGGCATGCAGGTTGGACGTCGTTGTCGACTTTAGTCTGAAAACCTGCCCAGGAGGCAGGATCAGCCATAACATCATCGAGATTACGCCTGGTCTCATTTGGACGTTGTGCTGAAGGGTCGCGGAACCTCAAAGGTCGTCCTCTGTGCAATAGTGCCAGTGTGAATCATGCTATGTACAATCTTATAATCATGCAACAGCTTCGTGCAGGAGGACGGTCGTATAAGGGACCGGGGGCTTCAAGGGCGGTAGAGGGGTCGAATAGCACGCATTGAAACAGGTCGGCCATAACTCAATCTAACGACAAGTTCGCAACTACCTCCCGGAAACCACGTCTGCTTCTGCTCAAGAGCTCAACAACCTCAGGCCTAGCTCCTGGTTGGGCCGGGCATGGAATTGAAGCTCGTATATCGCATCCTGCGCGCGTTCTCTGACTATGCTCTTGGCTTCTACTCGGAGGTCCACGTCGAAGGCCAGCCCAACGTACCTGCAGACGGACCTCTCATAGTGTACGTATCTCTCATCGCATCGACGCTAAACTGACCGCGCACCAGGGTCTCGTGTCATCATAATGAGATCCTCGACATAGCAACACTCGGTGCGTCCATCGCGCAGGCGTTGATATTCCTCTGACCTCCGCGTTCACAAATGCAGCCGTGACGATCCCGCACCGCCGGTCCCTCAGCTTCTGGGCAAAGTCGTCGCTCTTCAAGAACCCTCTCTCGCGCGCGATCCTCGTCAGCTCGGGGAGCATCCCCGTGAGGCGAAACCCCAACAACGCGTCTTCTGCGAGTGGAGATCTCCACGGAAATGACGAGGGAGGATGGCAGGTGCTCTTTGGGGAGACGTTCCGCGCTCTCGACGCGGGCGACGCAGTGGGCGTGTTCCCAGAAGGGACGAGCTATACCGAACCGCGGATCGTGCAGGTCAAGGAGGGTGCGGCATGGGCCGCGCTGGAGTACGTTCGGTGGAAGGCAGGCAGAGGCGAGACGGGGAGGCTGTTCGTCGTCCCAGTGGGCATCGTGCACACCGCAAAGACTAGGTATCAGAGTCGGGTGAGCACCCACTGCTTACGGGCCATCCGCACCTTCTGAATTAGACTGGCAGATCTCAGTCAGGTTAGTCAATAGCCAGAGACGTTGACTGGGTGCCAACCATCGGTAGATGGGGTGCCCCCATAGATATCGCCTTGTTCGCACCGGAAACTGACGACGAACGCAAGGCTGTCGTCAAGAAGCTCACGGAGGAGATTGAGGGACGGATGGTTCAGCTCACGATCAATGCGCCAGACTGGTATGTGCTACTGGCCCTCACAGCTACACTCACTTATCGCTCTGCAGGGACACACTGCACGCCGCAAGAACAGCAAGAGATATGCTGTGGGGAGACGAGCGCTACATAGCCATGCATGACTTTCCCGACGTGTCCCAAATGTAGGTCACTCTATCATTGCAGGCAGTCTCAGCTCTGACACTTGTTGACTAGCTTGATCGAGCTCCTTTCCGCGCCGGACCCGCTCCCATCGCTCCCACGAGCACGCAAAGCCCTCTTGGGCTACTCTTCTCTTCTCCATTACAGCAACATCTCACACGCACCGCTGACTGCACTCCTCCCGAATCTGCGCCAGCCCTCCCCGCCCTCTCCCATCCGTGCAACATCGCTCGCGCTCTGCCAGCTCCTCGCTACCGTCCTCCATCTCCGGTTCCTAGCGTTCCTCCCACCATTCCTCGTGCACCTGCCTGCGTATGCGCTTGCCGGCCTGGCGAAGCGCACGTTAGCGAGTCCACGTGAGGAGGAGACCCATGCACAGTTCAAAGCTATTTTCGGCATGATCGGCGCGGGGGCTACGTACGGCGTCTTGGGAGGCGTGCTTGCGCGGGTGGTAGACCAGCTGCCCATCCTAGAGACATTGCACAAGGCTGTCACTCAGTCTCACGGCATCGCGAGGGCTGCTCTGGAATTAGTCGAGCGACTGGGTGCTCGCAATGACGGAGTCTGGAGCGCTGGACTTGTGCTGATGGGAAGTGTGTTCGTAACGGCGAAAGTTCTCTCAAAGTGGCACAATGCCCTCGTCGGAGGTAAGTGCGCATCATGGCCGCTCATCCCCCGGGAACTTACGCAAGTGATGTCATGCATCTACAGCGAACCTCAGACAGTGAGTTCTCTCGTCCTTCGCGTGAGACCCGATTGATTTCGCGCCTCACAGAGCCCAACGCCTCGTCACCGCACTCGTGCTCACGAGAGGTATCTGCGCCGCCCCGTCCTCGGACCTCACCCCCGGCGAATTGGAGCTCTACAGATCACCACCGGAACCACCGTTAAACCCCTTCATCAGGCAAGGGCCCGCCACGAAGAAGAAGATCTACCCATCACGGGTACCGCCGTCATGGAAGTTCATCCGCCCACTGCTCGAAGCCCGTGCGGAGGCGTCATATGCCCTGACCGATTACCTCGCTGATCTAGAGATGCATGACGTGTCGCAGGGTCCTGCTGGCCTCCACCGCCTGAGACAGCTCGGGGCGTGCTTCTGAGGTTCGCATTCGTCATGTTCCTTCCGTGTACCACCTGAGCGTATTCTGCAATACAAAATATATAGGTTCTCGATCCGAGGTACAGAAGCAGTGTGCGGTCATGGGTCGCACCTGCGAGATGAAGCTGGGTACTTCGAAGGGTGGTAACTCGATGGGGTAAGCAATAGTTAGGGCTACAGTCGTCAGTCATATGTATCTCCCAGGCCGTTTCTTTCCAAATCCGTGCATAGACAAAAACACAACAAAATCAAACAGATTGCGATGATAGATTAGTAGCAGCAGAACAGAGAATAAACAGATCCAGATCATCACGGTTATCACCTTCCACTTCTGACGCTCCACAGCCCACCCAGCAGGCTACTGGACCGACTGCTGACTGGCTGGGGTGCAGGTGCACGTATGCCAGAATCCTGGCCCGTAGCACTGATGGCTGACGAGCTGCCGCCAGCGGCAGGCATAAAGGCAAGCTGCAAACCTCCCTGCGGCTGATGTAGCGATAGCGAGGATAGAGACGCGCTGGCATCGACAGTTGAGACTGGAGCGGACGAGTGCGTGCGGTGCTCGTGCGGTATATGGGTGTAGACGGGCGATTCGAATCGAGCAGACCGGGGCTCGAGCTCGGGAACGCGCTCCGGGGCGGTCACTGGGGGAGGTGGGATGACCGCCTCGCTGGACAACGCAGATTGTCGTCGGCTCGATCGATGACGCGTCTGTGCATGGTCATGTACGGCACGGCTATGCGCATGCTCCGAGTCGCTCATATATTCGCGATCGAGTCGATGGGACGAGCCGCTGCGCGAGTGGGATGCCGAGCCGTATGTTAGGTCAGGCCGGATGGACTGGGGACGCGAGCTGTACAGCGGCACGCCTGTCCTTGCGCCCAGGATGGCGTCGGACGGGTCTCGGGGATTAGGCGTGGAGGCGAGCCTTTCAGAGCTGCGGTGTCTCTGTGAGCCTCCTTGGCCATCTTGGTCAACAAGTCGCATGAGCGATTCGGTCACCGCCTGCAGTTCTTGTGGCCCCCGAATCGTTGGATGCACGCTATGTCTCGTGCTCGAATCGAGCAGGAGGCCCATGCTCTGCGCAGTGTGGGCTGATTGTGCATGCTCCGGCGAAGTTACCGAGCGGTCATACGATAAGGGTCTGCTCCTCGGGGTCATGAACTGGTGGTGATCGATGGAGTCCAAACGATCATCTCTCACGTGGGTATCCGACTGCGAGTCGTCATCGGACGAAGCAGCAAGAGCGGCGGGCTCTGGTAGGCCCATCAAACCCAGGTCACTCATACTCGGGTTGCGCGATGGGTTGTGCGATGCTCGGGATGGAACCTGTGACGAGTGGACGGTCCCCCAAGTCGTAGCGGGCGAGGGCTGCGACTGATTCATTCGAGGGGTGTTCACGCTGAGGATATCCATGATGTCTTGACGATCGGCGACACTCGATACGGTGCCTGACGAGGGGGGAGGCATGTCCAATAACGCTATACCGTTCAGGCTAGGATACGAGCCAGAACGCGAACGCTGGGCGGGAGCCGCCCGTGGCTGCTCCGATTCAGCAGCTCCGGACGAGGCATGCCTCTGCGAAGATCGCCTGGATGGTGTCTGGTCGTGGTTCACGTGAGGGCTAGAGGGCCCTGATCTCGAGTTGTCTTCTACGATGGGCTGTTCGTAGATGGAGCGGCCTCTGGCGTGTGCAGGAGATGCCGCCGCGGCACTATTTCGTGAGGGTCCAGCGGTGGTATTCGATTGAGTGGACACGAGAGATGCCTGCGACTGCGAGTACGGGACCTGAAACCAGGCGTATCCAGTCCCGGGAACGAAGCCATACTGGTAATACATAGATTGGCCAAGCTCATTCTGCTCACGACGCAGAGGAACTCCGCCTTCCGTCGTGTGAGCCCCTACCGGCGGCACTGGGAGTGCGGATGCATCCAGAGGATTCCATGTTCGCCCCGGAGGTGCGCTATGGTATTGTTGGTCGCCAGGACGAGGCGGCACGACTTTCTGCTGCGCTCCAGGCACAAGGACACCAGTAGGCAGATTACGTTCGCGTCGTAACGCACGTGGGTCCTCGAAACGGGACCTGCCGTTGGGGGGTGCTGAAGGACCTGCGGTGTTCTGGGCAGCGTTGCCTCTGGACATAGATGTTGTCCTGTACAGATTGAGACTGCTAGGAGCAGGTGAACGACCAATCGATGATAGGCGCCCAGGAGAGACGGGTCTGGGAGGCGCAGGTAAGGGATTTGACAAGTTTTGCGCCCGCGACATATCTGGAGGGGCAGGCAGGGGATTCGAAAGGTTGTGACCTCGCGACAAGTCGGGTATTAAGTATTGCGTGAGCGGTTGACTGCGCGATCTCGACATATCTGACGGCCCGGGAACCTGCGTCGATGTATTCGCCGAACTTGGCGTGACATCTGGGGTTCCCGAGTTTCCTGTATATGCAGAAGCAAACCGTGCTGGCTCGGGCTGTCCGGGTCGCAACGAGGTGAGTTCTGCTTCAAGACGTTCCACCTGCCATCAACTCAGCACGCATGGCAGCCCTAGGTCATTCAACTTCACCTTCCTGAACAACGATATTAGATTATCATCGATCGCAGTCAACTGACCCACTCACACACGCCACTTGTCCTCCATAGTATGTATTTCTTCCAGTAAATGTTCTTCGATGGTGCGAGAAGTCTTGATATCTTGGTCTCTTGTGCGGATTTTCCGGTCGTACTCTTCAATCAGGTCCCGTATGGTTTGTCTGTTGACTCGGTCTTCTTGCTGAAGCGTCTTGTACCTATGAAGTGCGGCGACAGCGGAGCGCAATGCTCGATGCTACATGACCAGAATGCACATGTCACGTCGGTTGCTTGTATGAGCATGGAGGACTACAAGACACAGAAGACAGGTGCTTTATAGACGACTAAGTGATGTTTCATTGAAATCAGCATGCACGAAAACCGGCAACTGCGTTATGGAGCACAGTGTGAGAAGAACGTGATATGTCTGCCGAAAGTGGTTCAGAACGACTGCCAGACTGAACTAAGGTCTTCGTATCTTTCACAGTTGCTTCAGGACGAAGATATATGACTGTTGCCGATCGCAACGAACCGGCGGTCTAGTGAAGATTGCTCTTTCGGGGATCGCTGGATGTTAACTATCCAGAAAAGATCGCCAGAGCATTGGCATATATTCTGAACCCTTTTTGGTGTAAAGATCACGATATCCTCGCAGTGCTAGAATGTCTGGGGATTACTGAAGAAGCTCCGCGACGAGCTTTATGCAGGACGCAGTCAAAATAACACGAGAATCGAAGCTTCATCCCACGCGAACGACAGCCTTCGATACAACCCTTGTAGCAGGGGGCTCTACCTTCGACAGCTGAGACGTTGGTAATGGATCGTTATCAACGACCCCACGCAGCCGTAATGTACCTTATAGAATGGGAACACCAGTCGTCCGCACGTGAAGGTTCGCATGTAAAAGTGGGATGAACCTCGAACCTCGACCCCGCATCGATGCCCAATAGCCCAGATGCATGATTCTGCCTCATGAACTACCACGCAGCGGGGGTACGAAGGTCGTCTGATCGGACGACCTTAGAATACGGTCATATCGGCATAGCGGAACCATACCAACAAGGAAGCCGGAAGAGCGCCGCGTCACAAGCAACCAAAGAAGACTCACAGAACTAGGGTGGTCTCCTTGAAGCCCAAGCCAATCCTCGGCCTCTCCCAGTACGGTATTCACATCCTCGTCTGGGGTATTCTCGCCGAAGAAGAGCGCCACATGTTGGATCAGCTCGAATTCCTCTGCCTGTAAGCGATCTTCGTCGACGTTTGCTGTTGGCGGCCGGTCCACATGAAGCTTCTTGATACGATCCGGTTTGAAGGCTTTGCGACAGAGAGGACATGTGCTGGGGTGCAGCAATCGGAGACATCTGAGGCGATGATTTAGTATGGGCTCACTCGGATCCCATAATACCGACCGTAGACAGAAGATGTGGCCGCAGGCTATCGCGTGCGGCGCATTGGTGGAGGTCGTCCAGTTGTAACTGTCGAGACAGATATCGCACGTCGAACTCGGATGGACAATCAACATAGGCGAGGTCTGTTGCCTCCCTTCTTCCCTTCTACGTAAGTGTGCCCCGCCACGAGGCAGAGACTTCCAAAGCAAGCCCTGAGGTAGATGGAGGTAGAGAGAAAGTGACGACTGCCGGTAGCTCGGAACCAGAACGCGCTTCGGAAGCCAATCAATAATTACACTTTGTAATCTTGTCAAAACATATCTCTTACCCGTTTGTGTTTGGGCTCTTACTGTGCGATATTCGCGTCCACGTCCAAGCTATCCTCCCTGTGTATGTGTACATTGTATGCTCTTCCCGTCATGATTTAGAAATTGGGCGTTCCCTCGGACATCGAGGCCAATGAATGAGAGTTCACCTCACCGTCGGTGAGCACATGCTATGGCGTTCAAGTCCCCATATGTTGGGTTGAAAGTCTTGTGATTGTGTACTCGATAAATATTCGCATGTATGCAGTCGATTCACTCTCGTCTTAAGTCTCTGCTGCAGATCATAAAGCCGCTCGCGGCAGCGTATCAGGAAACAACGCATTAGGAAGGAAGTTAATTAAATAAGGAATTTGTGGCGACTCGTAGAGTCGCTATAGAGGCAAGTTGACTCCTCCTGGTAGTTTACCTGCTTAGAGCGCGTATTTCAACCTGATATACTTCGGCAGGCCAGGAATGCGTACCTTGTCAATGGACTTGTCCTGCTAAGTTTTAAAACAAGTAAGTGGGACGTTCGATTCTCAGCTGACACTGGCTGACATCTATCAGCAGCGCAAGCGTGGCACTGGCCGCAAGCGCCAATTATGAGTACTGACTTGCAACGAAACTATCCTGTCCATTCAACAAAAGAGGTGATGTAAGTATATCAAAGCAAGATCGCCTATACAAGTGCCTATAGCGAAGCCTTCTACGCAGAATCAATGAAAAGGTTTGCAGCGGGCTGTATCCTCGTGGCTGTTTGCGATAGGCATGTCTTACAGTCAAGGATTGACTGTGTCGCGCGTACAGCTCCTGGGAGATGAGGTGAGTGAGGGTTACGGACGCTGATCCTTCAAAGACTGAGTCCACAATTCTGACAGGGATACATTGTGTAGGTCCAGCTGCTCTGCACGCCTATCCGAGGTATGTCTGTCAGCATGAGTATTCCCCAAAAACGTGCACGAACTATATCCCCCGCCTTCCGTCGAAACTCCGTTAGAGCTGGAACGTGAGAGAAAAGGGTGATGAAAACGTGAGTAACAAGGGTAACATTTCTTCCACCAATTCGAACGCCAGAAATGGGCTGCTCCTACACATTGAAGCGGTAATGGCTCTATTCTAGTACCCCTCTTCTTTCCCGCGACTCCGACCATTTTGCTTGATGGAAGCACTAGTCAATTTTCCTATCACAATGGGAAGCATGGCACTAGTACTGTCACCTCTAGACCCATAATGATCGTCGGCGCTGAATGTGGTATGTGCAAACCATCGTCGTGTTGTTCGACTAATCTGCAGCCCTCGACTTTTGACAGATGATGAGAGTCAAAGACAACGACAACAAATATTGTCAGTCATTTCCGCTACTGATGCCCAGGACGAAGACTCGAAGCCGCCACGTCGACAGCCAAACGTTCCCCTCTGTACCGCACATGGGCAAGACCACCCAAACGTGTCCGAAGAATAGTGCTGCCGCAGGTCAACAACCCCGACAGCAGTTCTCGTTATCCGGGCATCGGCGCACTGATTGTCTGCGCTGTGGGAACATGCCGCGTCTACGCCTTTGCCCGTGCAAACGGTACCGCACCTCGGACAGGCCTCGATTATGTGCGGCAGAAGACGTTTGCCACAAGGTGTCCCCAAGATATGAATCAACGTGGACACCGTACAGCTCTAGTGGCCTTTGCGGTCGTGCAAACTTTCATTGGCTTGATGAACTTTTCCGCCGGTTGACAGTTACTCGGCAGGTAAGGGATGGAGCTCTCAGATTGGCACTGCATTATATGTTATTGTACCCTCGCCGCTCAGCGAACCATGATGCCCACGGGCGACGGGGTGGTGCCGGCACTACTCAGCAGCAGAATGTAGGAGAGGCGACCCCTACGACTGTCTCCGTCGATCGGGTGAGCTTCCCTTCGATCTCATGTGAAACTTTATCAGACAGTGCCCCCGCACCCCTCCAATTGCAGCCACCGTACAGTGAGCTGGAAAAAAAGCTCAGCTTCGACGGCCTATCGAGCCAATGGCTCAAACGGCGTTCATCCCCTCTGCTTTCACTCGGGGTACTACTGCCGACTCCGCCCACGACCAATGCGCGCGTTCCTCTGTCCTACTAGGCACCCTCTACCCTATTGCTACTGGGCTTGTCTGTCGATGTCTCACTACACCGTGTCAAACATGCCAGTAGAGCGCGACCAGCTGAACAGACCTGTGACGAACGACCCCAGGCATGCAAGGCTACGTAATTGCCGCATTATCACTCGTGATTGTGAGTGTACCTTAGCTCGTGAGGGAAGCGCTCTTCGTCATCTCAGGACCTGTCCACAGACATGCTGCAAACATGAGGCTCGCTCAGGATAACCGCCCCGGCTCCCGATCAGCCAGTTGCCCGTCCTATACTTGATCTGTCTTCATTCTCCGGCAATGGTCGATAGTGCCTCAGCCAGATGAAATGCCTCGGATGCCGACTTCGCCCCACTACGCTGGCCAAGAGACAGCTGGACCGGGCGCCTACGAAGAGTGCTATGGTCCGTTCTTGCGCTTCTTGTGCTGGTCATGTCTTCGAGAGGTCCGAGCAGTACCGCACGTCTGGGTGCATCATTCCACGCCCAGCGTCTGTGGAGCGTCTCCGTCGACTATCAGTTTCGGGAAGTTGATGCCCTGCTTGCTGCAAGCCCTTCGAAGAGATAGAGTCCCGATCTCCGATGCCTCGTGTGCACAATGTCTACTGAAAGCCTTCTCCTTCGTGCAGTGGATTTCGAAGGTCTAGCCGGCACGCGATATAGGCTAGGCGAGTGTCCCATTCCCACCTTATTACCCGGCGACAGCCACTGCTCCTGCATGTCGCTTGCTACCACCGCGCTGCCAGTGGCCTCCATCGTCGGCCACCATGCTAGTGCTTGATTCCTCCTCGACCTGCGACGTCTGCCTTGAGCCTTACTCTGAGACGAGGCCCCCGCATGTTATCAACTGCGGGCACGCATTCTGCCTGAGGTATGATACTACCCCGCCGATATGCAATCCTGTTCGCGTGTCGCTGACGATGAGCCATTGCTACCGTTTGTAGGTGCCTGCAGCTCCTGACGCGACAGATATGTCCGCTGTGCAGGAGGGACTTTGAGCCCGTTCACGTACGGAGATTGCATACCGACAAGAGTGACGGTCGTTCCGCTACACCACCTCCCTCGTTCGATGACGAACTGGACGAGCCATCTGCACATGCTCGAGACCTGCATAGTAAGATCTCGAGCATTGTTCTGGAGGGTGCTACCGCTCTCGATGTCAAGAATACCTTGGAGGATGTTACGGAGTGGCTCAAAGGTTACCCTCCCAAAGAGGTGCGTGCTTGCGTCCTTTGTCACCGCCAGCGTAACGCTGAGTATGATCCAGTTCGCTGACCTAGAAGCTGCTTATTTGTTGCTTCGGAACTACACGGAGCTGCAGCGTAAGGCTACAGATCGTAAAGCGAACCTGGTTGCTTTGCAAGACGAGTCCGACGAGCTCCGGCAGCAACTTGAATCTGCGCTTGGCAACTATCAAGAGCTCAAGCACAATCTTTACGATCAGAAAGCCAGATGCGAGGAGCTTGAGCGGTTGCGCGATGAAGATCGCCAAAGATATAAAGACGCAGAGAATGAGCTTGAGGAAAAGTACGCCGAGCTCGACAGCACATGGACAGGGTAAGCACTTATGCCCATACGTGGATAGCCCCCTCGCTTACCCAATGTTACAGGAGAGTATGTATCTCATCGATCTTTTATCACCGTTCTGGGAGCTCACATATCTTAACAGTACGAGGTCTGCCTAAGTGAGTGTAAGCGGCTCGCCGAGCAGGTCAGGGAGTGCGAGCGCACCCACCGCGATCCGCCCCCCGCCCCTCCACGGTATGACCCAGCCATGGGAGGCCGCACAGCTCCACGCCCCTCGCCTCAGCAAGAAGACATGATCGTCGTGCTCGAGCGAGCCGAGCAGCGGCCCGAGCCCAACAACACGCTCAAGATTGACATCGGCTCAGAGGAGAACATGTTCCACGTCTCGCCAGTCTCCCCTGTCGCACCGACACTTGCGATTCCCGACACGTTCCGCGCGCTCAGCGACGAAATCCCCGACAGCGAGGACGAGGGTCTCCGGAGCCGCTCCGCAAAGCCAATCCCGATTAAGAGTAGCCTCCACCGCTCGGGCTCGTCGCGGCTCAAGTACGAGGCAGACTCCGCCGCAAGGTCGGTCCCACGGAGTCTCATCGATGTCCACATGGCGAGCTGCTCGGCGTCGCCGAGCGTCTCTACCCTCCACGCAGCCCTCCGAGACCGCCGCGGCGAGGCAGGGCCCAGCAGCCAGGAGGGTGCAATCAGCCTCACTTCGCGGTACATTGACTGCCAGGATATGACCGAGGAGGAGCGACAGGTGAGGCGCCGCGCCGCGCTACAGGAGGTCCTCCAAGATCCAACCACCAAGTGTTCGTCCGCCTCCGGGGCTCCCTCGAGCATCCCCCGCTCCCCGGCCCCTGTAATCCCGCCTCCACCGCCGACGCGCACAAACACTGTTCGATGGGCAAGTGAGGCCGCACGGGCCGCTGAGCGTGCCCGCACCGCTAGCGGCATCTCCCATTCCCTGGCGCAAGCACCGCCAAGCTCGCCCTTGGCGACGCGCACGCCCTCCCCCACCGCCACGTACACCTCCACGACTCGCCCGCCGTCCCCGATGCGCAGTCCGGTTGCGAGGATCCGCTCAGCCCAGCCGATGCGCCCATCGTCGACGGACAGCTTGAAGTCCATGAAGATGCCTGCGAATGCGTCGGGCATCACGAGGACGTTCCTCCAGGGCGCACATGCGCAGCGGGTGTCATGATGTAGCTCGCCTGGGCCTATGCATTGTACCGCCCTACGTTGAGGGCATTACCATTATATAGTAGCGCTGAGCGCGAGGAGAGGATGGCTCATACGGGATTGACTATTAACTTATTCATGCCTGGCCGTTCTCGACGATTCGCCTGGGTGGATGGCTCTTTGTCGCTCAAGACATATGTGTCTTGTATGTAGTAACATTATCGGCGATGGACGTCTGTGCCAACGATGCTCGGAAGAAGTGCAAACACAATAAACGACGGATAGTATTCCAAGCAGGAACGGCGTGTCCGCTGCGACTACCCAGCTGCGAAGGCGAGTCATATGCAAAACGAGCGATAGGTATGGAATCAGTAGCAATGCATAGCTCAGTACACCAGTCTGGGCGGCAATATGATAAGTTTTGGTACAACCCAATGTCCATGGCAGCCCAAGCCACACCCAGTCCCAACCGCCCTCCATGCCTGTCGTCTGGCTACCCTCACAAGCTGGGCATCAACACGCGGACGAGGTCAAATGAGCTTATCATTTTGTGAACGCGCGGATAACTTTCGCGGAGATGTGAAGGAAGAAGATGGAGGCGATGAACGAGAGGGACAGCACGAGGACGATGAAGGGGTCACTGCGAGAAGTTGTCAGCACCACGGACCAAGCAAGAGTAATCGCAGCATCGGGGGTGGGTGTCAAGAATGCTCCATAGCTAAGGAAGAGAAGACGCACACTCGAAGCCCTGGCGAGTCGTCCGTGTACAACTTGAGCATGGTGTTGGAAGACCCGCCCGCGCCGGCTGCCCGTGTGGAGTTCGGCCGCGCCGCCTGAGTGCTCGCTGCTGCTCTCCGCCTGTGTGCAAGCAAAATGTAAACAAGGCACGCAAATAAGGGAGCGATGATCCGTTAGTACACCAGTATGCCTTGTGAGTTCAAGTTGCTACACGGACCTAATCTGCGCGCCAGGAGGTCTCGCGACCGCGCCATTGGGACTCGTGGGACGTGCAGAATCAGAGTCAGACTATACAAAGCAAATAGTACTGTCAGTACGAGGCCGCCGAAGTTGGCGAGTCTACATACCATGGCGGAAACGTGGAGGAGCGAGGTGAGTGTGCTGGCGGGAGTCTGTAAGGTCCTAGGCGCTTGCAGTATGTCACGCAGTCGTCTGAGTGACGGTCACATTTGGAGATCCGCCACTGACACTGAGGTCACTGGCATGCAAGCTGCGGCGACCTCCCCTTCAAGTTCCATCGTAACTTGCCGACTCTAACCCTCGAATCTTGGTTTTGTCCAGCTTGAAGATGTCCTTAGTATGTGGGCTAAAATCAGCTCATGCTCTATGCCTCAGACTCCCCTTAGATACATGCACTCGTTGCTCAAGGTTCAACCATCCTCGCGGAACACAAGAGCGGCGGCAGGGACTTCTCGCAGGGTACGCCTACTTGGCTGTGTATGATGATGTGCTATAACTTCCGCTATAGCAACACAGACCATCCTGTCAAAGATTCCGCCGAATAACAGCAAGCTGACCTATGTATGGGAACAATACCTGTTCCACTATGTATCGGAGGGAGGATTCACATACCTCGTCATGGCGGATGATGCGGCAGGACGGTCAGTATCACGCTATCTTCGAGCTCATCCACAGTCCTCATCCCGGTTGCAATGTCAGACGTATGCCGTTCACATTCCTTGCCGAACTGCAGCAACGATTTACTTCGCTTCCATCCGCCTCTTCCTCCGACCTCTCCTCTGCCCCAGCTTACGCCCTTCAAGGCAATTTCGGGTCAACAATTGCTCAGCTCATGAACACGTACAATACCGCACCACCGATGGACGAACTTACACGCGCCCAAACAGAGCTTGCGCAAGTGAAGGATATCATGGTGCAGAACGTCGAGCAGATACTGTCACGTGGAGAGCGCATCGAGCTATTGGTTGACAAGACCGACAACATGGCAAGTCAGGCAACCGCCTTCCGCCGTGGTGCCCGGACGGTACGTCGACAAATGTGGTGGAAGAATAAGCGCGTCCTCGGGCTTAGTGTGCTTGTGGCCCTGGTACGTCGGGCGACTCCGTTCCGGCGGTGGGTCCTTATGCTTATGTGCCCCTATAGGTCCTCGTATGGATCCTCGCAGCCCAGTTCTGCGGTGCCGGCTTGAACCAGTGCGGTTCTTCCAAGTCTGGCTGAGCTCGCACGTTCTGTCTAATAGATCCGACATGTTTCATACGGACTCTTCCAGCTAGCTTATATGATCTACGCATTCAATGCTCGAATCAGGATACTTGTATTATAGTGCGCACTTGTTCGGTCACGGTATAATGTTAACTTTCTTTTACTCGTATTCTGAGCACGAAAGCCTCCATAGGTAGACTTTGAGTACACCCCTCGTAAGGGCTCCTAGAGTCCTTAGAACGATGCCAAGTAATGAACTGCACATGATCATGCACTGATGTGCCGGCGGTCGATGGCAACGCCTTCATAGGGTCCAGCTTGGCTGCGACCTCTTTGTCCAGCCAGTCCCACAGCTTTGCACACAGCTCGTCATCGTACGCCTCCTTGTGGGGTCGATCGGCTATGCGAGCCCAGGGAACGGCGTACTGCATTAAGTCAGTTTCTGTTGTGCGAACGCAACGAAAGAGACGTGATGCTAACCTCTCCGTTGTGCTCGAGGACCTCAGACATGATACCGGCCCAGAGCAGCGTGAGTGGTCCATATTCAATTGGATGTTGTCGGATTATCAATGTCTACACAGAATCGGCTTCAGCGACGTGGGCCGGAACGGGGACTCTGGGACAGGATGCTCACAGTCTTCTTAAGGTCCGCCTTCGCAAGATGGCGGTAAATATCTGTCTTGACGTTGCCTGCGCAGGGTCCCATTAGATACGATACGGTTTACTGCTCTGAACGTTGCTCACCGGGATTGACAGACAATGAGAGGATACCCTGGTCACCATAACGCTTCGCCCATTCCCGTGCAAGAATGACAGCAGCCTGAAAAGTCGAAAAGCTGAGCTTGGTTGTCAACTGACTACAGCACGAAGATACGTACAAATTTGCTCTGGCCATACAACACTTGCGGAAAACCTTCTTCCGCCCAGGCGTATCCTTGAGTGAGTCCCATTGTATAGTTGTCAGATATGCGCCAAATGACGACAGCCAGATAACACGAGAATGATGGTCTGGCGGTGTCTCCTTTCCAGCCTGGAGAGCCGGCACAAGGAGTTGCGTCAAGAGGAAATGTCCTGGGGTTGCATCGTGAGTCAAAAGATAGCGTAAGAGCAGGGGTCACCAACCAACGATGTTCACTCCAAACGTCAGGTCGAAGCCGTCATCCGTGACCCGGTCGATGGGTACATCGTAGACGCCACTGAAGGGACGAAAAAGTATCAGACGAGTGGTTGCATGACGCAAAGCTTCGCTCACGCGTTGTTAAAAAGAACGTTTAGCTCCTTCGCTTGTCTGAAATATGGTCAGCTGAGGCCACTCATAACATATCACGGGTACCCACGCCAGGAATGTCTCCGCTGCTTTCCTCACGGATGCAAGGTTAGCTAGGTTCAACTCGAGGAACAGGGCTTCCCGTCCTGTCACTTCCTTCAGTTCTTCGATAGCGGCCTCGGCCTTCCGGCGGTCCCTCGCTCCGATGTACACCTTAGCGTTGTGCTGCAGGAGCACCTATAAAGGCGTCAGAAAAGATGGAGCCCGTTATCAGCAAGACGTACCTTGACAGTTTCCTTCCCAATTCCTGCACGGATAACCGTCACACGGCGAAGACACTCAGTAGGTACACGCGTGCGCGTCCCCCGTTCCTCTCCTACGTTACATGGCCACCAGGCACCCCACGCCAGCACCCCTACTACTGTACCCCCGACTCTAACACCTTCGCGGAAGTGCGCTGAAACACCCCGACGGCGGACACCACCAGTTGAGAGCTCGACAGGGCACGGAGCCGCTCTGAGGCGGCCCGACGCGTACGCAAATATTTCGTCCCTGTCCGAGTATGCCAACCACTAGCCCGTCCCAACCGTCAGGATGCGAAAGCCACCATGCGCTGGTGACTCCCGGGCGGGAGCTCCCTCTCCTACGCGTACATGCATAACCCAACCCACCTACCTACATATCCAACACCTCCACGCGCGCGCACCCACACCCACATCCCGTCATACCCACGTTCCCTGAACACACACGCTACACGCTACACTCGTGCCCTCCACAGAACGAACAATTTCCATTTACCTTTGTCTAAACTGCTGTACATCACTCCCCATCTCCCCATGCTGGTACGGAAACGTACACGTACATACACAGTCTTCCCCTCTCCCGGAGCCCCCCAAGTAGCACAGACATGTAGGAGCCTCGTCCACATAGGGCTACGCCCCCGAGGACGTTAAATGGATGCAAAAAATAAACAAAAAAGCACAAATACTGATTATACCACAACTCCGTAGCTGGCAATCTTGTATGGGTAGGTCACCGTAGGACGCCGCGAAGCGGCGTGTTTCGTTGATGTATCTGAAGAGAGGCTTCAGTGTCTGTGGCTCAGTGAAGTATTTGTGCTGCTATGAGGGGAGTCGTCTTCTTACCTGTCACGAGGACGACTCGTCCCGTGAGGGTGATTGGTGCTGAATTCAGGCTACGATTGCCTGTATATCGGTCCGGCATACCGCAGCGCAGACAGCAGCCCACCCATTTTATCAGTACACTCGTAAATTGACTAGTAGACGTTCGAGCGGAGAGGGCGGTGTCAGCCCAACTCGGACAATGTCCCTTCAGGAGACTCGGATAGATTGCCGGTCACGCAGTCACGACTCACGACCCAGTTCATCAATGACAATCTATGACAATATGCAGAAGTCAGTTCATGAGTCAGTGCAGCCGCATACGCCATTGCTGTCACGGATCGCATGTACTTAGTATATGTGACGTGGCTAAATGGACCCCCTCCTCCTCCTCCTCCTCCTCCTCCTCTCTCGAGGAAGCGTCTAAGATTAGTCGAACGTCCAGGATTTGTGTCGAACCTAACACTCTAAATTTCCATATTGCTTGATCCCTCGAAACACTACCGCGGAACGTGAATATAAACCACACTTATTGTTAATAATGTACGGTGTCTGAGTCGGTGGCTGGTCATGGGCCCTTCGAATATGCTTTTTAGTGCTTGAGGTTCGATACGCGTACTGCACGGTCGCTGGTGTTATGCGTTGGTAGCCGGCTGCTGAATTATCAAAGGGCTTGACGGGGGGCAGTCAACGACATAGTACTATACTTACCGTCACGCTTGTGTAGAGTGTGTCAAGTCCCACGATTCGGCGAGGCCCTAACTGCGTTCCGCTGTAATCGCTCACAAACGACCACAATTGACCTGTCTCTTGCGTGTTGTACTGCTCCCTAGAGCTTCCCCTATAACTCGTTCTGTTTGCTACCGATAGTCACTCTTTTGCCGTCGCATCGTTGGACTCTGTCACGTATAATTCTGATCGACCTTTCCCCGCCATCCTCACCTACTACCCACTCCTCCGACCCTGAAAATGCTTGGAACCATTGACTACTCGGTCATCGTGCCTGCCTACAAAGAGGCGAGCAACCTGCGCCCGCTCGTGACGCGGATTTTCGAATCCTTGAACCGCATCGACTCCCCGGTACCTGCGGGCCAGGTCGAAATCATCGTTGTGGACGACAACTCGCGCGACGGCTCCGTGGAAGTCGTTCAAGCGCTGCAGCAAGAGGGCTACAATGTGCGCATCATCGTCCGCACAGCAGAGCGCGGCCTCAGCAGCGCGGTCGTGCGGGGCTTCCAGGAGGCGCAGGGAGATAACATGTTGTGCATGGACGCAGACCTGCAGGTGAGTCCAGTCCACCACGACAGCGTGCAAGATGATACCGACCTGCAAGTAGCATCCACCAGAATACGTACCTCAGATGCTCGCAGCCATGTCACCGTCGAAACTCTTCGTGCTCGGGACGCGGTACGGTGGCAATGCTGGAGCCATCGACGACGGCTGGCCTCTCTACCGCCGAATCATCTCAAGCGGTGCGCGCCTTCTCGCGCTTCCTTTGACTTCCGCGAGCGACCCCATGTCCGGGTTCTTCGGTATCCGGAAAGAAGCTGTGCGTATTCCGCTGCCTCCTTCTGGTGCCTTCTGACCTCTTGCCTAACAGTTCCTGAAGGCGCGGAACCTGAACACAAACGGGTTCAAGATCGCGCTCGAGCTGCTCGTGAAGGCGCAGATCCACTCAAATGCGATCGCTGAAGTGCCGTTCGCGTTCGGGCTGCGCACGGCAGGCGAGAGTAAGCTGGACAGCAAGGTGATGCGGCTCTACCTCGAGCAGTTGCTCGAGCTGTATTGGTACAGCTACAACGGGCTCATCGCGTTCGCGGTCTTACTCTTCATCGCGCTTGTGTATGTGCTCTGGCGGTACCTGACGGCGAGCAGCGAGCCGGGGGTGACGACGCCGGTACAGGGTGGGCATCACGGGCAGTGAACGCGGACAAAGGCTAGATAAGTTTTGTATTATCCGTATCATATACCCCTCTTTACTGGCCTGGAGGTGGATGCGCGTACATTGCCCAAAGTTTGTATACGGGTCAGCTAGCCCCTGCAGACATAGATTGGGGTGATTATATCCACCAGAAGCGGCAACCGCATCAAGACGTGACCCTGCGACGCTCGCCGCAACGTCGCATCGAACGGAACGCGAAGGAGCTAGTATCATACCGTGTTATACAGATCCAGCAATGTGTGTGTCTGTGTGTCCTGTCGCTGACATACCTATCAGACTAACATACAGAGAATGTTGACGCGGAGGCCCTATGTTCGTCCTGCGCCGAAATGTATGCAGTGACTGATCGGTGAAACTCATCTGGCAGGTATGTTCTCTTGGACTGCGGACTGACGTTCCTGCTGAAGTTCATCTGGGAACTTCACAGCCTACGTAACTCTCCCGAGTTGATCATACAACCTGAGGCGGTGTGGCAATATTTAGTGAGCGTATCATGTTATGTTTGATGTTTGTGGAGATGTACAGGTGTAGTGGATCCTTCTCTAGGGGTCTATGCCGAACCTATGTCACCCACGGCGTGAGCGCCGTCAGCAACCGCCGTGCGCCCTCAATGTAGGTCCACTTTGCGCAGTCAGTCTATGATCTGTCCTCGTCAAAGTCACTACGGGAGCGACCCGTTTCAATCGCTCTGATGCGTGCGTATGCTTTGTGTACGGTTCAGCATCCGGGCTGATTGGAGAAGAGCAGAACAAATTCGCATCGAAGACTCGGGTCTGGACAAGCCTCAAAGGAAACATCACAGGTGCAGGGACTACATCTATATCTCACGGGAAAGAAGAGCCAACTGATACATTACTCACAGCATCTATGCTCGCGATAGAGCCGGTCAGTCACTACCTGCCATCCTCGACACAGGCTTGTGTTGTTGTCCTGGCGCCTCCGCTCTTCTCCTCCACAGACATTCCCAGACCTGCAGGCGGTAAGGTGGTTGTCGTTCTCATAAGAAGCGAAGGACAAGAACCTAATCTCCTCAATTATGACCGAGTTTTTGGGGTCAGTGCGATGTCGGCTGCCTTGATAGTAAGTAAGCGTGAACCTCGGATCGCGGTGAAAACAGTCAGAGGGGACTATAAGGAGCCTGTCCTGGGCAGCCCGTATGGCAAGTCCGTAATCTCCCACACACAGCACTATTGTTTCTTGTGCCTACACCGACCCGGGGTAAATATGAGTTTTCTAAGTCAGGAGCTGACTACAAACCTATCGGCCCTTCTATTTGGTAAGTCGTGCATATGGACTGCTATGACGCAGCCCGTGCTGACTCTCTGTCGCATGCTAGGTAACATTGCGAATGCTGTGTACGACTTTACCCTGGGTGAATACGAAAAGTCGTTGACCATTGTGAATACAGGCTTTTCGGCTTGACCACTGTCCAGACATATGCTTATTGGACCCATCGTGGCGATGATCCGGTCTATTTAGTGCTTCTGGTAAGTGGTAACGGCAACACTTAAGTGCCTTCCCACTCATTCACTCCGTCGGAAAGCTCTTGATTTGCTGGTGAGCGTCGGTCCTCGAGTATCCCGCCTCCAATATCTATTGACATATGTCAGGTTCATTGATATTTCGCAGCTTGCCCTCTTCTCATTGACAACATTCACCTATACTATTTCTCACTTTGGTGATGCCTTTGTATCCACGAGGGTGACATAGTTCGTTGCCCTTACACTGCATTTACCAACGTCTTTAATTCGTGGTCCAGGACACTACCCGTGAGCTTGACTATGATTTGCCATATAACTGCTCATCTTTGTTGGAGGTCCTGATCTTCTTAACGGTGAGTCTCTGGCCTTTCACAAGCATTATTTGTACTCATAGATACAATGACATTGTGCCATGCAGGGTGCAAGCGATTTGATTGTCCGGAGGTGGTATACGCCGGATGATACCCGAGAGCATGCCCGTCTGACTATGTGCACAGCATCTTTTGCATCCGCATCTGGAAGTGTAGGTGGTCCCTGGTCGACGCAATGGAATCAGTGGATGACCTCAATCTGACAGTGAGCGGGCACAATGCACTCATCACTGGCTGCCTGGTGAGTTTATGATGGTCTTAGAAGACAGCTGTCCCGCTCATTCAATTTGAGGCACTCAATACCGTTATCACGACTAGTAAGTCCCTCTGCAGACTCAACGAAGAAGTATCTGACGCTGCTGCCCTTTAGCCATAGATTGGGGTGAGTATTCACGGGAAGCGGCAACCGCATCAACTGACCCTGCGATGCTCGAAGCCTTCGCGGGCATGAGGTACTTCGATGTAAAGTATCTAGGTTCGGATTCATTTCCGCTGACGTGTGTTGTTGTAACCGTACCTTAGCTTCTCCGTGTCGAGCTACGAAGTGTGGCGCACTACAAGATTCTCAGTCAGTCGCGCTCGTGGTCTCAGGGCGTCTGCGCCTACTGATGGCAAGGGTTAAATATTCAGGCTCTCATCTATACCGGTCTCAGCAATGCTGTCGTCGGCGATATTCTCATCGCGGCATCTCTTTCCCTCATACTAAAAAACCATCTGAAAGATATCCTAAGGTACGTGCACCACGGCGTGTCTTGTATGGGATGGAGCTGCACGCATCTGGCATAGTTCACGAACGAGCAGTATCGTTCGCATGCTTATGGCGTATAGCATCGAGACAGGCGCTTTAACAAGGTTAGTGTCATTTAGTCCTTTCACTGCATATGCTAAGATTACTTGCGGATGCGCCGTTGTGCCAGTATTTGCACTCTAGCATGTCTCATCATGGTAAGTAACGAGTTTCCCCTGGGTGTCCGCCTTTGTTGATATCATATTGTCTTAGTATGCTGCTCTCAGTCGCAGCATCGCTTATCTTGCCATGTATCTGCTTCTATCGAAGTGTAAGTCACCAAGTTACTCAACTCGCGCACATGTATGACTCCTAACTTCCCAACTTCCCAACCATCCCCTCCAGTTTCTCTCAACGCACTACTGGCAACCCTTAACGCGCGCCGTGGTTTGAGGGAGGTTAGCATCGCTCTGGCAGAGGCGCAATCCATACCCGTGTTCTTGGGAGCGGTTGCAGTGAACGATAGTGTGGCAAGTTGATTGGCTATTACTCGAAGTCCAATCACTGATGCCGCTGCCGTTCTTCCTCTCGAAGAGTGGAACCGAATTCAGTAGTAACGTCAGCAGCATGTCGATGATCGAAGCCAATCACCCTAAAATTGAGGATCCTGAGGTAAGCTAAGGGTAGCAGGAGGACTGGGAATAGTTAACGAATCTTAGCAACAGAACAAACCTGGTTCATGAGGAGTGGGCAACATGATACACGACCTCCTATGCTCTCATAGACATGGGCTGGCCCCATTTAGTCGTAGGTAGTTTATATAAATCAGTGTTTCATTATTTTTGTCACGCTGCAACTAGATAGCGGCGCTGTAAATGCTCATGGGCTGAACAGTCTAGTACTGAGGCTCATACGTCGCCGACTGCGAAGAACTTGATACACCATAAAGGCAGCCGTGTACTCACCTCATTTGCCATAGATCCAATCACCCGGCCAATCACATATACCCAGGAACACGAGGCCCACCAACATGTCACAGCTACAAAAGTAACAAAATCTCGCCCGCCTGTTGATGTGCTCTAGATATACGCCCAATTATGACTGCAAGGGAACGTATTTGCAATGACAACAGCGCTGTTTGAGATGCTGGACGGAGGGCGGCTTCACATAATCACTACCCGCAATCCAAGCAAGTCCCACCGCTTCCTACATCCCCATCCATGACGGGGGCATGCTCGTCTACATCACAATTCGTTCGACGACGACTGGGTCGCAGATAACACTGATCTGCCACAATGCGTGACTCACCCGGAGGGCCAACTCGTCGCGACGCATGGTGTCGGCAGCGATATCATCGTCATTCTCTGAACGATGGGGGTCTCTTGGCGTATATGCAGGAGCCGGATGAAGACAACACGACCTGGGTAGTCATGGAGGTCGAGGACGCACATAAACCGAGGATGAAAACATCTGGGTTTAAGCTCTGCGTCACGGTCTGTCCCAAATGCATGTTGGAAATCATAGCGTATGCAGTCACTCACCGGTAGCGTGTTCCATCTGGCGGCCAACTAAGCACCGTTGACCTGTGGCGTATAAAGAAGGATGGTACATAGATTCGTGCTGAGCATCACTTCGGAATTTTACCGCTGACTTCTAGTTGAGCTGCTTTGATGTTCCAATTGATTGTATCGCTTGCTGCCAGGCTCGTAAGAGCGACGCTTTGCTTTACTAGCACTTTGTCTGGTTGATTGCTGGATGGGTACCTTTGGTATACCTCGAACTGGGCCTTGAATTCCAATGCACATACTCACAAGAATAGCTGGAGTTGTAGTCGTGTAGCGTAGCAGTTGGGCCAATGTGAGAGTGTGATTGTAGCGACGAGTGAGAGAGATTGTGACGTTGGTTACATATTCGCCAGCCTTTCGGAGCCTGAACTTGGTAACGATCGCTGCAAGAACTCATTCATTTATTTATGACCCTTCATCTTTTGCTGCTCGAAGATCACTTTCGAGTCTCCCAGAGACCCTCTTAACATACCCTCCATATCCGCAATGACCACAGCACTTGGGAAACGCAAGGAGAGAGATAACGACGATAAACCGATGGTAATATATGGGTGCGTGCTATAGCAGCGAGACAATACCGCTGAAATGACACCGCCGGCTTGTAGGTCGACGCTATTCGTCTCTAACTTGCCGTACACAGCGACGTCGACGGACTTGAAGACACTCTTCTCTGACTTCGCCCCCGTGCGATCTGCATTCGTCGTCCTTGAACCCGGCACAGGCACGTCGAAAGGCGTTGGATATGTCTCTTTCGCGATCCGAGAAGATGCACAGCTCGCCTGCGACAAAATTGCGGAGGAGGGTTTGACCATAGACGGAAGGCAATTGAGGGCACAGTGGGCAGACTCGAGGGTGTGTATGTCGCCCCCGGCCATTGCAAGCGACTGAGGTCCTCTTGCTTAGTTGAAAGAAAAGTCACACAGTAAAGACAAGCCACAAACGGCGTTGCATGTCAAGACGGAGGCGAAGTCCCCTGCACCCCGACCCCAACCAGCTGGGCCAAGAGACCCGCTTGCCATACGCACCGTAGTTGTATCAGGCCTTCACACTTCGATCGATTCCAAGACGTTATGGAAGAAGATTCGCAAACTGGGAGGTGCCGAAAAGGTGGACTGGCCCATTGAGTCTAGTAATGGTGATAAAGACAGTACCATTGGTGCGCAGTCATCGACGTCGCATTGACTGCTGCTGACTGAAAATATCTATCTGCAGCTCATGCTCTCTTCACTGCCCCTGCGGCTGCGTCGGAAGCAGTCAACAAATTGCATGCACATGTCTTCAAAGGCTCCTTACTATCAGCCACCCTGAAGAAACGGTTGGATGGTCTCGCCAAAGCGTCCAAGGCGAAGACGGCCGCCGCTCCAAAAGCAATCGCGAAGACCTCTGCACCAAGCCGCGCGAGTCGACTCATTGTGCGCAACCTGCCGTTCGACATCACCGAGCAAGACCTCCGTGCTGTGTTCCTGCCATACGGCCCCATCTATTCTGTCGACATGCCGGTGAAAGACAGCGAGGACGGAGGCAAGCCTCGCGCGAAAGGCTTCGCATTTGTCTGGATGCTAAGTCGGAAGGATGCCGAGCGGGCGATGGAAGGGGCGAATGGGACGAAGGTTGAGGCGGGCATGGCTGCTCGGCTAGTGACGGACAAGCAGAAGAAGAAGAAGCAGCGGAGGGAGGAGGAGAAGGCGGAGAAGGTGGCGAAAGGTCAAGGTGAGGAAGCAGAAGAGGAGGAGAGGGACGGTTCGGGGGCGCGGAGCAAGGAGCGCATGATCGCCGTTGACTGGGCGTTGAGCAAGGACAAGTGGCAGGCCGAGAAAGCGAAACAGGAGCAGGAAGACGCAGACGCGGACATGCAAATGGAAGAGGATGACGAGGAGGGCAGTGCAGACAGCGATGGGTCTGAAAGTGATGATGCCCAGATAGGGCTGCACGAAGGTGATTCCGAGGGCGAGGGGAGTGGTGGGTCCAGTGATGAATACGACCCATCCGACAGTGAAGAGGACGGCACAGAGGACCGAGTGAAACCAGCACTACCGCCGCCTGAAACAGGGACAACATTGTTCGTCCGGAACGTCCCTTTCGAGGCAACCGAGGACGAGTTGCGCACACTGTACGTCTTTCCTGTCTACTCTAAAAAGCACTACTAACCCGCTCTAGGTTCCGTGCCTTTGGGCCCCTCCGCTATGCTCGCATCACAATTGATCATGAGACCGGTCGTTCACGTGGAACGGGGTTCGTATGCTTCTGGAGCAAGGCTGACGCAGACAAAGCCGTTGAGCAGAGCGATGTTTTGCGAGCCGAAACGATGGGCGACGAGAGGGCAACATCCGTAAGTTGCGTTATGTTCGAGCCTCGTTCCTTGTCCGACCACCCGCTCTAGCAACCGAAGAAGAATCCGTTCAAGCTACCGTCGTTGCTCACCCCAGATCCTTCTGCCTCCATAGCTCAGAACTTGGTTCTTCAAGGCCGGACGTTGGACGTCATCCGCGCTGTCACGAGGGATGAGGCCAGTAAGCTGAAGGAGGCCGGTGAAAGGCAACGGGAGAAGGCGGACAAGCGCAACCTTTATCTACTCCGTGAGGGCAGTGAGTCACATCCCACCTGATGTTCAACTTGTCATCTCACGACTTTACAAGTCATTCTACCGAACGCACCCGCCGCCGAGTTGCTTAGTTCGGCTGACGTTGAGCGACGAACACAGTCCTTCAACTCACGGAAGGCGCTCCTCCGCTCCAACCCTTCCCTCTACGTCTCGAGGACGCGCTTGAGCATCCGCCAACTGCCGCTCTTCGCTACCGAGCGTATGTTGAAAAGACTGGCTGTGCATGCCATCCGCGCCTTCAACAAGGAAGTCAAAGATGGCTCTCGGGACCCGTTGACCCAAGATGAACTTACCGAGCCTGAGGCACCCGCTGACGACGAGGACAAGATCAAAGATGAGAGCGGGGAATCCAGCGTGCTGAAGTCCAAGAAAGCAAAAATTGGTCGCGATACGGGTGTCAAGCAGGCAAAGATCGTGCGTCAGACAGACCGTGTTGACCCCGTAACAGGCAAGGGCCGCAGTAAAGGCTACGGTTTCTTAGAGCTGGCAAAACACGCCGATGCTCTGCGAGTTCTCCGGTGGTCGAATAACAACCCGGAGGTTGGACGCTTATTCGAGGAATGGTGGAAAGTCGAGCTGGGGGACTTGCTCAAGGCCGAGAGGAAAAAGCCTCAGAAAGACGATGTCCGTGTGAAGCGAATCAAAGACGAGCTTGAGAAGGGTGCGCCTGTCAAGAGTAGGAGCACCCTTATCGTCGAATTCTCTATCGAGAATGTTCAGGTCGTTCAGCGACGAGCAGTACAGCAGCGCGAGAAGCAATCAGTGCGTCATCATTCGTTATTGGAGGATAACACTCACATATGAAGCAGGCACCGGGAACCCCGAGGCAGCATCAACGCAGGGCGTCACTCCCAGATGTCAAAGAGGAAGGGGGCGAATATCGACTAAGCAAAAAACGACGTGTGTCCGAACCGTCACATGCGCAGAAGCATGACTCTGAACCTGAGTCTACTTCAAAATCGGGTAAGAACCTCGGTTCCCTCATTGGCAGGAAACGAAAGGAGCGGAAGTCGAAAAGAGGAGGAGGGAAGTGAAGCTATACTATGGGTATGTTAGCGAAGCCTGCCCTTTACGAGGTAAAAGCGACTGTAATGACGGTTATGATGAGTGGACATCTCGTGTGGTTTTCAACTGGTCTGCCGCAAGGGTATCAAATGCGCGGTCATCGCACGAAGGTATATGGTGATGTTCGGCGCGCAAGAAGACATGTACATGCATAAGGTAGCCCCAGCGCACTTTCGACGACTCTCTGCCGCACCATCACATGATGTGTCCGCATTTGGGTTATCAACTAGGGTTACGATTAGGGTTACAACTGGGGCCAGCTACGAGGCTTCGGAGGGGGGCAGGACAGTAATATATCAACAGTGGTGGTGGTAAAGTAGATTAATCGTGTGTATGGCAGTATAGTAGGTATATGCAGATGTACAAGCGAGGTTAGACAAGAGAATGACAGGGGCTATGCACCATATAAGTTCGAGTTGGAAATCTGATGAAGGCGGACTCGGAGGTTCAGCTAGTATCATGATCCTGCTCGTCGAGCTCGGCAAGGATGCTCTCGGGGAGGACACGATGGCCATGGTACTTCTTGGTTGCCCACAAGGCCTGCTTGCCGGTAAGCCCTTTGCGATATGCATCCATGAAGCGCTGGGTGCGGATGAAGAACCTGCCAGTTTGTGTCCGAGTCAATGGCACTGGTGCAGCGATACTGTGTCAAGGTTGAGTGACATACCGACGTATCAATTCGATCGTGATCGTGCTCAGTGCCGAGACCACATTGCGCTCAAGATCCGCCTCGAGAGATGATGGCGGATACTCGCGATACTTCCGCTTCGTGAAGCCCCAACATTGTTCAATCGGGTTGAGCTCGCAATGGAAGCGCGGGAGGAATACGATTTCGTAGCCGCGACTTTTGCAGTGGGTCTCGACCAAAGATTCGACCTCTCGGAAGTCGGGCTCGTTGTAGAGGAGCCGGCGGCAGCAACATCGCTCCACATGTGGAGGACACTTGAAATCTTTGCATTCCGCTCGGAGACTGTCGACATCCAGACTTGGATCTGGCAGAACCTGGTACTGAATGTGAGTACTGCATCATGTTCTGCTTCGTCATGTAAACTCGGAGTCAGGACTCACATCATTTTCTTGTTCAATGCTAGGCCTCTGACTCTGAGCTCTTCTTGCCAGGTTTTGGAGGTTCTTCACCTTCTGCTTTCGAGACGGAGGCATTCCTGCTGCCTGTGAGCCTCGCGTCGGGCGAGCATGCACTCCGCGCTCGAGATTACCATTAATTCGTTGATAAAACCATAATATTCATAAATAGTCATATTTATTACTGGATGGCTTTTCGAGCTCGGACGTCTCGCCGCGGCGTGAATCTGGTCTCCTAACAATCATAAAAAACACGTTCCCAACACATCCAGGAGCCCAGATTATATATTTATTGACTGTCGCAAGCTCTGATACACTTTCAGTGCTCTCTGAAGCCTCCCCCTGCGAAATCGGCTTGAAGCGCGCGCGGGATCTCACGTGATAGTCGTCGAAAGTGCGCTGGGGCTACCTTACGGGCGACTCAATAGATGTTGACATTCCGATCAGTTATGTAAGCTCGCATCACTTTATGATTATAGGCGGAGAATGAATACAACTTGTCATCATTCATAATCCGATATATCTGACAAGCAACTCCACAACATAATCGCTCCGATACCTTATGGTCGCCAGCGCCGTGACGGGCCGAGATTAGCACCAAACCATACCCCCCACCATCGTCATTCCTTTCCTTCACTTGTACATGTAGCAATGGCTGTTAATGGTCATCGACACTCGACCTCTGTCTCGCAAGCCCAGAATCACAAAGCGCAGCTCGCGAACGCATATAATGAACTGGGGAAGGAGCTATCGTCTCAAAAGATTCGAGTGGTCGGGAACTACACCCTCAGCAAGGTCATCGGGGAAGGTGCGTGTTGCATGGGTGTTACTTGCAAAGTAGTACCTATCCCCTTTACAGGCACGTACGGTAAGGTGCGTCTCGGAGTGCACCGCTTGTCCGGGACCCGTGTCGCCATCAAGCAGATTCCGAAAGCAATGTCCGCCTCCTTGACCCGCGAAATCCACCACCACCGCCAGCTTCACCACCCACATATCACACAACTCTACGAGGTCATCGCGACCGAATCCAACATCTGGCTTGTGACGGAGCTCTGCTCCGGCGGCGAATTGTTCGACTATCTGGCAGAGAAGGGAAGACTCAACGAGGAAGAGACGCGCGTCATATTCGGACAGTTATGCCTTGCAGTTGCCTATGTGCACTCGAAGGGTATCATACATCGAGATCTCAAACTAGAGAACGTCCTACTCGACGAACGCTGCCGTGTGAAGCTCGGGGACTTCGGCTTCACCCGGGAATTCGAACGCGGCGTATTGCTCGAGACGTTTTGCGGAACGACGGGCTATGCGTCACCGGAGATGCTTATGGCGAAGAAATATCTGGGACCGGAGGTTGACGTTTGGTCTCTTGGCGTCATACTCTATACTCTGTTGACGGGGACACTTCCCTTTGACGACGACGACGAAGGCATCATGAAAGATAAGGTCATTAGAGGGCAGTTCGAGGATCCAGAATGGTTATCTGATGGTGTGTACGCTCATTGCTGCCCACCATACGCAGTGCTCACAGCACACAGAATCTCGCAATTTACTCCAGTCAATCCTACAAACCGACCCCGACAAGCGTCTCACCATCGCCCAAATCCTTGCCCACCCTTGGTTCACTCAGGTCGCCACAGTACCTGTCGATCCAACCGCTTCACAGATCAGTCTTGCTATCCCTTCTCGACCAGTGTCTGCCTCCTTTGTTCGACCTTCACAGTTGAATTCAGCGGTATCAGAGTCCACTTATCATTCTGCCTCGTCGGATTTCCCTGCCACCGCAGTAGACGAGTCCCCGGCAGACATCCTCGAGACACCAAGAAGGGCTGCTGACGCTCGAGATGCCAGCCAATCTCTAGACGACACACCGACTCATACAACCATTCAACGACAAGGCTCTAGTATGATGTCGACTTCCTCCAAGACACCTCCTGTTATGCCCACTCGTACTCCGGCGCGGACGAAGCGGCGCTCTGTTTCATCAACGATGTCCGACCCTGCCACACCCACATTCGACAGATCATCCGCTCCCGTCCTGCCTCAGGACTTCTCCTCTGTACTCAGTACCCCGGCCCCCATCATCTTCTCTACACCACTCGAGCGCGACTTGCTCAACTCAATGAGTGCCCTAGGACTGGACACCGGTCAGATCGTTCACTCGGTCCTTAGCGACGCATGCGATGCTACGGGTGCATTGTGGTGGATGCTGAAGCGAAAGACAGAGCGGCGCTTGGCGGAGGAAGGCGTGAAGCCTTCTAGTGTAGACATTGTCATTGTCGAGTCGCTCAAGCAAGTGAAGCTAGATGACGTCAAGCATGCGGGGCACGAGGAGCGATCGAAAGACAAAGACGGCAGCGAGCGCCGCTCACGCGACACGCCCACGCGAAGTCCCATCCCTACCGCACTCACGCAAGGAGTGTCTACGCCGGAGTTGCAGCTTATCCCCCCGACCCCGATTTCTGCCACGACCGCCCGCCCAAAGACACCTCCCCGCACGAAGTCGCCAAATGCACTACTGTCGCCGACGCCGTCCATGGCGGATATCTCCATTCGTTCCGGCCCGTCTACACCTAGCAGTAGCATGAGAGACAAGGACAAGGACCAAGGCTCGAAGGGTCGGAAGACACGTTCTGGTAGCGTCAGCATCATGCAGCGCGCTACCACTGCCCTCGAGGCTGCTGGGTTGGTTCGCAAGAAATCGGCAGAGGGAGTACGAGACAGCGGCGATAAGCGGCCTGCCAATATAGAGGAGTCTCGGGGATCTCATGGCAGTTCCTCGAGCAGGCTTTTGAAGAGTCCACCTCTTAAGCCAAAAGACAGCGGGTTACCCACGACACCCCCTGCATCTACAAGCAGTTTCAACAATGTACAGGCGGAGACTGGTTCCCCGTGGGTTATGGCAGGCAATAGGTCGTCGCCGCCACCCAATGGCACTGACTCCCCACGGGACACACTATCTGCGCTGCCGAATATCACCGGAAACAAGGGCTTCGGCGGGCATCGCAACCGCGCAAGTTTACTGTCCGCATTCCGCCTGTTCTTCAGGGAGGATACGAAAGGGAAGCGTAAGGAAGAGACACTACCCGATTCCCCAAGCGTTCCCTACCCACGCCCGCTTAATAGCGCGGGCTCTGCTACTCCGGGCCCTGGGCGAGGTCGTGGCGCAGTGAAACGTAGAGGTAGTGGGACTCGTGGCAAGACGACCATAGGGCGGAATACAAATACGAATAACAGGTCGAAACGATTGTCGGCGTCTTCACGGCGGTCGAGTAGCGCCAATTCCAAACGCTCCTCAGCGCAGTCTATGCAGTTTCCGACGTTTGACTCGCCTGGGTACACCAAAGCTACAAGGCGACGTAGTGATGCAAGCCGGCGGTCGTTCGGTAGCCACACGCCGAATTCGGAGCTAGATGAACTCATCTCACGACCCTCTTCGGTGCAGAGCTTCATGGGACATCGGCATCGAAAGTCACCCTCTGCGAGCTCTGCGGGCTCAATGCTCCCACGTACTGCGTCGCCATTGCCGAAATACCATCGCCGAGGAGGGTCGGGTTCATCTACTCGTGTCGTCAGACAGGTCCATGCATCATCACACCTCCGCTCCAATTCAGCATCATCCGTGCACTCACTGACGTCCTCACGACCAGCCTCGATATACGAAGTCAGCGAGAACGAGCATCGACGAAATAGCTCGCCAATCCGCCCGCTCGGCCGATGGTCAATCGATGACAATCAGACGCCACGCCGGACGCACGGGCAGACTGCGTTCGTCGCCCGCAAGCGCGAGACGCCATTTGCGCACCCAAGTAGCAGTAACAGTGGGTACCTGTCCTCGATGGGGCGGTCGAGCTGGAAGAAGAGCTGGGGGCAGGAGCCGCCTGGCTGGCAGACCCGCGCGTCGTACTCCGCAATCGAGGTCCTGGATATCTCGCCGGCCGCAGAGGGTGCGCCACAGGGCATTCGGGACGTGTTCTCCGGGCGCACATCGCTCACCATTGGCGACGAGAGTGACTGGGTCGATGAAGACGACGACGGGCCCGGTTTCGTGGGCGGCCTCGGGCAGATGCCCTCACACGCGAGCTCGAGCATGGTCACACAAGCCACGTATACGGCTCCGCTTGTGCAGCGCGTCCCGGAGGTGCCGATGCTGTCCCCAGCGCCAAGGGGCCATGTTGGGCGGGCGGGAGGCAAACGCGGGAACGCTGCTGGGCTGGGGAATGTCAGTGGTCGTACACGGGGTAAGGGAGGGAGGTCGCCCATGGGGCGTACGTCGCCTGTCCCTGAGTCGTCGTTCGAGCAAGCCGAACAGCAGCGCAGTGGCAGACGGCAGTTGCCCGCGAGCCGCTCGGGCCCCGCGACTATTCAAGAAGACGACGAGGGCGAGGAAGAGTAGGGCTCTGATTTGGCTGGTCTATTGTTATGGATCTTATGCGCGGTAACTTATGGACCGAGTTTGCTCGCAGTCTGGTGCGCTGTGTTGCGTGTAGATCAGTTTCTGCTATTCACTCTTTTCATATGCTACTCTACTATACCCCACTTGTTGTCTTGTATTACCCGCAATGCAATTGCACCTGGACTACTTCTGTTTACGGACTGCACTGCTTCATTACCTTCTCCAAGCATTATCTCTGCTATGTTACTAGAACCTCACTAGTCACTAACGGGATCACGCATACAGTGCAGGTTAGAAACTCGGAACCTGGCATATCTCCAGGAGGTCCCAGTCACTGTAGTTAGGTAGAGAAGACGAGAAGACGAGTCCGCTGCAGTCGTACCAAGTAGAAACAGAATTATAGTAGTACGTGCATAGATAATATTATGTACAATACATCACAACACAAGACAGGCGGAGCATCCAGTCGAGACGTGACAAAACGGGATCCAGAGGTAGAGTCAAGGAGAACGGTCTGTGTTCACTTGTGGGTCGCTTTGACAACGGAGACAACGATGATGATAATGATGATGGCAATGGCAACGCCGATGATAATGCGCATCTTCATGTCCTTCCACCACATATTCTGCACAGCGTTATATGAATGTGGCATGATGAGAAGCGGGGGTGCATACCTTGCGGACCCTGTTGGCCCCCCTTCGGAAACCTTGTGCAGACACGGCAAGGTTGTCTGTGGGAGTAGAACCGTGAGCACAGCCCGCAGCCGCAGCACGGCCAGTCCAGACGCTGGCCGCGCGGCGACGAGGAGGGCGCACCTGTTTTGTCCTGCAGCTGGTCCAACCGCTCGCCTCGCTCTGCCACCTTGGTGATGTTCTCGCGCATAATACCAACGGTGTCGTCAATCTGCTGCTGGATGGCGGCTGTCTTCGCATTGCCCGCGCTCGCGCCGCCGGAGGGGTTCGACGAGGAACCGCCTCTCGGAAGGTATGGATCGTAAGGTTCAGACCTGTATGCACATCACGCCAGAGGCACGGTGGCGAAGAGGGGAGACTGCGTCAGGAGATGCGCGTGTGGTGCTCGGTTCGGATACTGACATGGTGGCAAAAGGTGATCTGGTGTACAGGACAGGGCCATCGTCAGCTCCCCGCTGCTCGTCGATAGGCATGCGGGCGTGCTCACCGTGTCAAACGATGTCAATGGTGTTGGGAGCGCACTGCGTCGTGGGGTCGTAGGTGGTCGTCGTCGAGAACGGCGAGGCGCGCGGCTGACGGCAGCTCCTGCCACGACTCCACGAGCCAAACACATGCAAACTATCCTACCCCGAAGCTGGCAATCCGCAACTTACCTCGACCTCATCCGCGTCAGCGACGGCGACTGCGTTGCGCCAGTCTTACTCTTGCCCCTAACACTCAAGCACTTGTGGCAACTGTCTGACGAGTTTTTCTGTGCGGACTCCACGTCGACCACGACGTCCTCAGGCTTCAGATTACGACTCCGACTCAGACGAGGGTAGCTTATTAAGTGGGAGAACATTTTCTTGTCAGCATTGGACATGGTGATAATCATGGTTCATTGATGTGCTAACTGAGGCATTTTGGAAATCTCTCAGTCAGTTCATCGATGAACCATGACCACTTGCATGCATGGCTGACCCGCTTATCACGTTGCGCTTCTTACGGCAATTTCGGAGCAAGCGAGGAAGATGACCACAAAGAGAGAGCGTGAGATGTATGAGCCACTCGTATGTCCACTCCAGCTGGCTCTTTGCTACCGAACGTGGGTCAACTGATCATAATATTCACGGCCTGCGTGCAGGCGATATGTTCCATCGAATTCATAAAGAACTGGGGAGATGCTTGTGCGGGCGCAAATATCAGTCTTACTGGCGGCGGTTGTGAAAGGCTGCACTGACTGACAGTGAGTGCTTTAGTTCTATGCAGTTCGATTATATGTGCGGAATGTACGCGCAACTTGAGACATTTCTGCCCTTGGTCTGACGGATGCATGTATGCGCGCTTCGAAAGGGTCAGGTTGCATCCGCTTGTATCTTGAGCTGTCAATACGCGGAGGCACATGCGAATTGCGGCTGAGTTGGGTTCGAAACAGTGAGTCTATTGCGCACGGTGACTTTGATGGGCATCTATTGACTAGCGTCTTGCATATAGGTTGTAATTGGGTTCCGCTGGCCTGCATACACGACTTCTTGTTGCGCCTCCGATGCTCTGGCCACGCCACCAGCCCATCTATGACTACACATTCTTGAAGCATCCTGTCGTGCTTGTGCCGTCGCACCCATCTGAAGATCACACTATGCACGAAATAAGATAAGCATGCATATGTCAAGGTGAGTGCTGATCGTCGCCTACCGGTTGTATATATATATACTGCCTCATGCATTTATGGTTCGCATGCCATTGTCACTGTAAGCCTTCGTCGCTTGCCCGTTCCGTTTCCTCGAATATGCTAGACGACTTCCTTATCGGTACTGTTTTCCCCGGCTATCGGTTCGTGCCGCATTGATCTGGCGTCACGAAACGGGATTGGAGGCCGGAGCATCTCCTCGCCGGTTCCCCCTGCCTTGCGCGACAAGTACGGGGCTTGCGATTCCGTTCGATGGCGATATGCCTTCCTTGTTGGACCAGTAGCAAGATCGAGGGTGTGTCTCCCATCTCTCGCCTCCGCCTTCCCACTGAAAAACGTTGTGATGCGCAGCTGCCCGCCAAATCAGTGATGCACCCCGTGATATGAGCACTCCTCCCGTGTACGGCGAGAGATGGTGGGCTATAGGTCAGTGGCCAGGCCTGTTGCTCCTGACGGTAAGCTACTCCTTTATGGATAAACATATTGAAGTGGCTGAAATATGTTGTTTTCTCGGTCGTCGGAAAGAGTCAGGTGACGGAGGGAAGCTATCGGACATCCCGAAATGGCAAGTGAACAAGTTGTCCGTGCCTGAAGCCGCCACTTGGCATCTCGTCGGCGCGCACGTTCGGCTCATAGTCTCGATCCTCCCGTAATTCCAACAGATCCCACGGCCGAGATTTGCGTGATCTACGATTTGCAGCATGTGCTGTGCCTCGAACCAATTAGCTGGCGGTTATGTGGTATGTCCCGGATCAAAGGCAGCCTCTGGTGGGGCCCCCTATCAAGACGTTTGATTCGTGATATCCAGACGAGGGACGATACCGTCCGTTCCAATCCTATATATGTCGCTTAGTGCGGGGCGACAATCTTTGAGACCCTGAGGAGTCCCCCTCGCACGATGGCTACAACAGCGCTGGGACCGATCCTGAACGAGACGGTGGGAACAATGCTCGTAGGTGCGTGTGGTGGCGCTTGGTGGCTGAATCCCTCTGATCACGCTTAGCAGGCCTCATTCTCAGTGGCGTGTGAGCCCTATTTACGATGCGCCCTTCCTGGTTATAGCTGAGACCTCGTAGGTTGCAAGGAGTCAATAATGGGCAGACGGTTTACTACTTCAAACATTCGAAAACCGACCCACGCGTCATAAAGTGCTTGGTGAGTAGACCTTGCCGCATGAATGTGTTAATTGTCGCTCAAGCGATACTTCCAGGTTTTATTTGTATTGTGCGTCCCTCGTTACATCGCTGCGCGCATGATTCATAATCCCCTCTCGCACACTCTTGCAGGTTCCTCAATGCCCTTCATATCTTCCTCGTGGGAGTCGCGGTGTACGTTAGGACGGTCGACCATCACAGTGCTCCTGCGTTTATGAGCAAACTCAACTGGTGAGCCGGCAAGAATATATATACTTGCTCAGTTATTGAATGAATTGGACCGTACCTGTGTATCAGGGGGGACATGGTAAGTCGTCACGACCTTCCGGGCATCCCGCAACGTATTCATCTTGCAATCTAGGCCGTCGTTATTGTCAGCGTAAGTGTCTCTCTGTCAGTATGTCGAACAAATTCTGAAGGGTGGAATAGTCGATGAGCGATCTCGGTGTGAAGGCGTGAGTTGCTACCCCAGTCTCCCCGCTTGAATACAACTGAATCTTTGGCGTAGGACGTTCTCGTATCGAGTGTGGAGATGTCAGTAATGAACGTTGCCGCATATCGGTTCGAAGCTGACTCCTGACAGTGAGCCAGAAATGGAGTTTGGCCGCTCTTATCGTGCGTCATCACTTTCAAGTTCATTCATCATCACTAAATCCCATTCTCGTCCGCAGATGAGCGGCGCTTTCCTCACGCTCGGTATGTCACACTGAATACAGTATTGACCAGCTGGCTTACGTATGTTTAGCTTTCTCGTTGTGTAAGTGCCATGTCGCCCATGAAGCGAACTGCGATTCTGAACACCAGGTTCTAACGCAACAGTCCTTGTCACATCAATGTACGTTCCGCCGATGACTGATGGCCTGACGCAGTATCGTTGACATATGAATGCAGGTTCATGGCACCCGATGTCATCCCTAATCGCGTGCGTAACGTCAGGATACTGTTTTACAGAGTCCTGATTCTGTCGTAGGTCGGGACGCTCGGCTCGCTCATCACGTTGGCGATCTCCGATGTCGTCATGTCGGTAGTCCTGGCTTTCGTCCTCTGGCGCCGGCGTTCCGTTTTCCCCTCGTACGTGCCCATCCCCTTTGCTTTAGGTAGCCTCTGACGATCTTTGGCAGCGTCAACCGGGTTCTGCGTATCGCAGCACTGTATGCATCAGAGACTTCTCTGATAACAGCGTACGTGTTTCTGCTTCATGTGCACCCAGGGGCCCACTGAACTTGAACAGTATAGGGTCGACGGTCGGTGTTGTAATGGTGAGTCGTCAAAAGCACTGCGCATGTCTACACATCATAGACCGTGTCAACAGTATCTTACCCTGCCCCACATGGCAGTCTTTCAGGCAATCCTCTGGATGCTTCCCCACCGTGCGTGCTTTTCTTTCATTGTGTGCCCACTGTGACTCACTGTGACCCTGCGCGACAGTCATCCTCGGCTCATTGCTAGTCGGCCTCAACGCCAGAGAAGGATTGAGGCATCGGGGCACCCTCATGATACCTCCGATCACTCATTCGGACCACCGCCTATCATACGACGTTGCGAAGTCCTGGGAAACATGAGCCTTGCGATGTATGGCTTGGTTTTTGTGTGAGGGCTCTCTTGACGGGGATGTGTAGGAATACTTAACTTATAAGTTGGAATGAACTGTATCACTTGTATTCCGTCCATTCGTTGCACTAATTGACTATATCCCCAAGTGCCCAACGACCCACGCATTTGCTGCTTCCGAAAGGGGCCGCCCTTTTCCACGTGTTGGTGGCTTTCTGTCTTGGCCCGTCGCCTCAGCGAACTGGAGCTACGGGCTGTTTCTCCGTTGACGCACAGCTCAACGTATATCATTTCGGCCGTAAGCTCATTCACAGGTCACCGTGGTTTGTGATCTGGATGCCTTTCCGCAGGCTTTCTTAGGGCTGGTAAAGCTAGAGGCTACGTAGGCAGAGGATCAGTCTGGTCACGTTACACGCAGATATGTGCGTCCGGAGATGTCGGAATCGAGCTGAGCGACAGCGGCGGCGGCGACCTCTGTGATGTTACTATGAGCATTCCGACCGTCTCGGGTGACAACCGGCTACTTATGGTAGTTCTACTATAGCTAAGGGCCGTGGCCACGACCTCAATGTTCAATGTTCCCACGGGTTTACCGGAGCATCTACAAGGCTTAGTGGGACGTTTTATTGAGGTTGGGACTATATGTGAGTCTGATCCGCCATGTTCAAGATGTGTCTTTGAAGGCTGACCATGCACTCAACAGAGGATCGCCGCGCTCTCTCGCGCGTCATCCGCATCTAAGCCGCAAGTGGATGTGCTTCGTCCTCAAGCCGTCAAAATACGGATCGGTGACTACACATATGCCAGTGACGACGTACTCGGCGAGCTTCTCGGGAGGGTCAGGTTTACGCTCTCGTGAGCGCGGTGTCGGCCCAGGGTATCGAACCACAGAAGGCGGTACTGAAGGCCGCAGTCGATAAAGGAGAAAGAGGATCATCCCCTGCGACTTCGGGACTTCTGGTGCCAAGGGCGTCCGGGCGCTGCACAACATTGTGAGTTACTGGTTCGCCGCTCGTGGGTCTCCGACGATCCGCGGAATGTAGTCCCCGACCGTGTTGACGTCGGTCATGAGGAACAGTGTGTCATCCTGTGTATAGTATTCGACTCCGAATGATCCAAGCGGCGACGAAAACGTGGCCTGCGAGAGACTTGAAGGAGGCACTACATTGACCACCCGATGTTGACGAAGGTGTACGCAGAGACGCCGTGCGAGGCGGCGCACCAGCCCTTCAGGAGGTCGCGGATCCCGGGTTTCTGGGTCCCGTGGTAGGTATGTCATCGCACAATCACGACATGCAGTATAGTATGTCATCATCTCGCAGGATGAGTTGCCGCTGCGCAGGGCTCTCGAGATCTCGGAGGCAGCCAGCGGGGAAGCGGATACCATCAGGAAGAGACGTGTTGTGGTGCGACTCCCTTCCCCTTGATAAATATTTCTCCAGTGACTGGACGACTGTGTCAGTAGCTCGACAAAGACGCACTGCTCAAGCGCTGCGGAAAGCAAGGCCCAGTATCTCGCTACGATGGATGCGGAGGCCATCCTGTGGGCCCTCTGGAATGTGTCCAAGTGCATGATCAGCATCCACTATCTCGGCGAGTGCTCCCTCGAGAACGCGAAGAGGCCGGCGCCCTTGACGTGCGCGAGCTGTACCCGGACATTGTCCCGAAGGTATTCGAGCAGTTTGCCAAGGATAGTTACAAGGTAGGAAATGCGGCGTAGAGCGATTCGGTAAGAGACGCGACTTATTTTGTAAACCCCTTCAGCTCGTCCTGTTTATGTACACGTGATTTAATGGATAATCAAAAGTTTTACGGGGCTGAAGAATATCATCGTGGTCGCTAACCTGACCTAGACAATTGGGCTTTGCGGAATGTGTACTTCACTCAAGTTCAAGGTGGTTAGCCATGATTCGAGCGTCCTCGCCAGCGTTAATGACCACGGAGATACCCGGGCAAGGACCCCTGATCCCTGGTTCGGCCTTACAATTGTTCGGCAGACGCGCCGCCCGGGATGACCACAAGCCTCTGACCATCCATGCACTGCGGGATAGAGATCAGCATCAGGCCTCACAGCATGTCCCTCAGAAATGCTCCACGACCAAGCTTGCGGGATTGATGCACACCCTCCTGGACGTCGTCCGAGGACCGACATGCACCACGCCTACGCCTGCTCGACATCCCTTCTATCCGGACGGGATGAGACCCGTTCTAGATGCAATGTTAATGACTCATTGTACGGATGAAGAAACCGTCATTTTCAGGGGTCCTACGGGTGCCCTGAAGTGCCTCAAGATCGCATTTGATCTTATATGTATGTTCAGAATCTGCGTATCAACATTATCAGCCGTGATCGAATGCTGAGGCCAAGCTCGAGTGTCGAGTCATGACACCATCGGCCACCATCAATTGTGGCACTGTATGCCCAGGAACCTGGTGGAGACTCGAGGCGGACAAGAAATGTGCAAGCTCCTCCGGCGAAATCCAACGGCGCGGCATTCGGTCTGCGCCTCTAGCGGCACAATGTAAACAGTGTGCATCGCGGGCATGGTTCTTGACACTGGCAAGGCAAGGACACGACAGATTTGTAGGGCTTGGGGGTGGGACGTAAGACTACTCAATTCACGGGGGTAGGCCACTCATTCTCAACAGACGAGTCACTTATTCTAATTGCTGCATGAACGTACTGATATGGCGTGCATTGCCTCCATCGAATTTAAGCGCCCTGCACAGCCCGCCAATTCCGTGCATCTTGAGTGTATATAAGCTTGGCCCGTCCCTGTTTGTCCCTCAGCTCACTTCCACTTTTTCGGGCTCCCTCACATAGTAACGGGTACTGGTTGGTGAGTGCTATACCACCGTCTACGGTTTGTAATGTTGTCTAACCATCGTTCACTAGCCTCGCTGCTTTTCATTGTCAAACGACACTTACGATCTTTATCAACGCTACATCCAACGACCCCGTTCACCAACCCCCTTAGCCAACTACATCATCATGCGTTTCTCCACCATCGCAACTGTTGCTGTCGCCGTCGCCGCTGCGAGCCCGGCACTTGCCTACCCGTAAGTATCTCTCATTAATCCGCTATTTGATCAGTCCTAATAAGCGCGAAACGTAGTTTGGCCCCCCAAGGTGCTGAGGGCGAGGTTGCTTCCCAGAAGCTTTCCACTGGCGAACATGGTACCGGCGTCGAAGGCTCCGCGCACGCAGGCAACCACGCCCACAAGCACTCCGGCAACCACGCCCACAAGCATGCCCACCCCAAGGCAACAAGCACGGTCGCTGCCCGCGACCTCGACTTGGAGGAGCTCTACGCCCGTGACCTCTACTTCGAGGAGCTCTACGCGCGCGAAAGCGAGTCGGAGACGCAGACGGCGCAAGAGAGCGCGCAGACCACCGCCACCACCGAGGGCAACACGCGCGGGAGCAAGAGCAAGCACGGGAGCCAGGGCAAGCACAGCCACAAGAAGAACGGCCACAAGAAGAACGGCCACAAGAAGAACGGCCACAAGAAGAACGGCCACAAGAAGAACGGCCACAAGAAGAACGGCCACAAGAAGTCGAAGAACGCTGAGGCAACCAGCACAGTCGCTGCCCGTGAATTCGACTTCGAGGAGCTCTATGCGCGCGAAGGCGGCGGCGGCTTCCCAGGTATGCAGGGCGGCGGCTTCCCAGGGGGTCACCGCGGCCACGCCCACGCCGGCAACCACCCCCACCCCCACGGCGGTCCCCACGGCGGTCCCCACGGCGGTCCCCACGGCGGTCCTCCCGGCGGTCCTCAGGGAGCCGGCGCACTCGCTGCGCGCGACTTCTACTTCGAGGAGCTCTATGCGCGCGAGGCCGAGACGGAGACACAGTCGGCGCAACACAGCGTGCAGACCGCTGCCGTCGCGGGCCACACGCACGCCGCGGGAGGAACGCACGCCGGCAAGCATGCGCACAAGCACACCCACAAGCACGCCCACCCCCAGCCAACTAGCACGGTCGCCGCTCGCGACCTCGACTTGGAGGAGCTCTATGCCCGTGACCTCTACTTGGAGGAGCTCTATGCCCGCGCCGAAGGCGAGACTGAGACCCAGTCGACGCAACACAGCGTGCAGACCGCCGCTGCCGCGGGCCAAACGCATGTCGCGGGCAAGCACACCGGCAAGCACGCCCACAAGCACGCCCATGGCCAGCATGCGCACCAGCATGCGCACCCCCAGGCAACCGGCACAGTCTCTGCCCGCGACTTCGAGGAGATCCTCGCTCGCTTCTACGACGAGCTCGACTAAGGGGCTCAGTGGAAGAGGTACTGGCTCATCCTTCCGGAGGATGTTCATTGAGTCGTTGGCGTACAGATGCTCCGTATGTACGCTTTTGCTGAGGTTGATGATCGGTCAATTGGATGTCGTTCTCAGTGATGCTTGGTGTGATTTGAGCGATCTCAAATGTGCTTTCAGTCATTGAAACTGCCGCAGATATCTAGCAACCCGTGTGAGACGGATTCACATTGTCAGTACTAAAGTTCTGCTGGATTCTCAACGGCCTTATGTACGCCTGCTAGCCTCTTTGCATTGGCAATGCCGCATTGCACTGCATCTTGCCTGAGGCCAGTATTCAAGTTCGTGCTTGGAAGGCCAGAATCTGAGCACGGCCGCGAGAGCGACTCCATCGCAAAATTCCCGGGATTCTAGTGAGCACTTGCAATGCTTATGACACAACGGCGTCTATGAATTTGATCGTAATGGCCATGATTGCTTGTTATACCCTCATAATAATACCCCCTTGTCATGGGGTACATGTCTGCCAATCATCAGCACAAGTGAGCAATGTGAGTACTAAATAATATGGGGAGAGTGTGAAGAAGGCTGCACTTCTTACGGGCCGAATACCGAATATATTTGGGTTTCGTCGCGCAGCAAGCTGCTCTCAAACTTGAAGTCCACGTTCGAGTGCCACCGCTGGTGATTGGTCGGCATGTCGGTCGCCGGAGCCAAGTATGCACACTGAGCCACTTGTTTGTTTCACTGAGCAGGTCTTTGTCCATGTCGGAATGCAGTCGTGTACAATTAGTAGCCAACAATTGAAACATTGTCAATACTCAAATAACACAACAGTTTCTAATTCACTGTCAAGTCCCTCGTCGCCGACTTCAACTTCACGTCCTTCATGACCCTCCCAGTCATCTTCGAGGTCATTCTCCTCTGATTCCTCACCATCTCCGTAGGTATGAGAAACCCCCACTGGATCCAACATGCCAGACCTTACCTTACCTGAAGCTGGTGATCCTGGTCTGAAGCTATTAGAGCCTCCGCCTCATGCGGAAAATCTGCCTGGTTGAGATGCATCAGGAAAATCTTCCCCTAGGAATTAGCCTCAATGGTCTGAGATGCCCGGTAATGGACAGAACTTTCGTGAATATGAAGATATTCTTAGCTAATATGGATAGTAGTCTGGGAATTGTATTGAGGTTACGACATTCCGATAACAATGTGTTCTGCTTAGTAATGACAGCATCACGACGGTCATGTATATGAATACAAGATTCAGCAGATAACAAGTATCACATCTCGGAATTCACTGCAGAAGACAAATCTCATTACAACCATCTCCAGTAATCGTCGTACTAGTACATATTATAGAAGCTATGTGGGCTCTGGTGGTGGTTCAAGTAAAATGTCGTACATTCATCTAACACATTCGTGCTCGTCCAGTGAACCGGAGCTGGGCCGCCCCACTTCGGATGAAGGTGAACACTGCGTTGGATCAATGAGAGCGGTACAATGGATGCAAGACTTGCAGGCCCCTGCAGCGTCTTGATTTTGTACATCTGATACAACGGATCGGGTGCGTTTGCGAACTTCGAGAGCCACTCGACATAGACAAGGTGACGGGGTATGGTAGGACAGGTGACTGGAGCGCCTGGGAAGAGCAGTGGCAGCAATCTGCTGGGGATTGAGAAGATCACATGGACGCGGCCCACGTGCATACCTGTATGTACGGCCATCAGTCAGGTGTAGAAGATCATGACAATCGAGGGCATACCAGATAAACCATTGAGGGGCTCTGCCTCATTCTGTCCGCCCCGAACCTGTACAAGTGCAGTATCAAAGCGTGCAGGAATGAGGACATCACCATTATGTCCTGCTTCCTGTGGCCGCGCGTGAATCGAGTCCAGCGTCTCCTTGCCGTGGTATTCAACGTTACGGAACTTGATTTTATGGAATACCGGCAGCGTCGAGAACGGTAGCCGTACCTGTAGGGCCCTTGCCTCAACTTCGTTCCGTGTCAGGCTTGGGTCCTTCAGCTCGATCACGTAACGGGCAAGAGCGGCCGTGAAGAAGGTCGCACTGTAGCCTTGCGGAGACATGATGGTGGCAATGGGGACAGCTTTGTGGCTTGGCCACTTCGCCATGACACGATGCAGTGTGCATGACATGTCGGGTGGCCGCCAATGTATCTCTGGACGTCCAGCGATCACATCTTGATGGTCGTGTTGAGCCCGAAGAAGGCGCCATTCTACGTAGTCAGCATGCTGCATTACCTTCTCACGTTGTTCAAGCCACTTCGTCATTTGTGGGAATTCATCCTTGTGATTCATTGCACGGTAAGCTTCTTTTGCGAAGTCAATGTGAAGGCGTTCCGTTGATTCGGTGTTGTAATTATCCGTCGTTCCGTACGACTTGATTGCACGAACGTAGTGAGCCATCATGTGCAGCTTCGGGATTGTGAAGTTGTCACGCACGCCGAGGCAGGCGAAGACATCTTTCTTGGCGTGGAATGTTGCGAGAGACTCTTCAAGGGCAGCCAGAGTGACGTCGGAGTGTACTGAGTATTGAGCCATGTATACGAAATCCAGAAGTGCTGTAGTCGCAGATATGAGATCATTCACTGGCTCACCGTCGGGCAGCTGCACGTCAATGAGAAGCGCCAGCATGAATCGCGCCATCTGCTTGTGTTCGGTGCCAGTGACGCGCGAGAGGCTGGTGATTCCCTTGTGGAAGATCCGAATGCTATGGTTGGGTGGTAGCCGCCGCACCCGGGCATCAACTTCATCCTCCCCAACTATACTCGTGATCCATGAAAGGACATGTTTGACGACCCCTTGATAGAGCTGGTGCAAAAGGTCGGGCGTGATCGTGCAGTAGATGTCGACATATGGCAGGTTCTCCCAGAAAGGATGTTGGACGGGCTTGATACCTGCAGCGTCGCACACTTTGTTGTAGTCCGTGGTGCCAAACTTGCCCAGCACGTCAAACATCGCATTGATGTCGCGCCGGCGTGAAGTATTCGGATATGAGCCGAGATCATCATGAGGACACTCGCAGATAGGACAGTCGCCGGTGTAGGTTCCGGTGACAAGTACCTGCTCCGGATAATCACCGACATACACTGCTAAGATGGGGTGGCATCGGCGTTCCACCCCGTCACTGCTTGTCATCGGGACACCCTCAACCCCTGCCTCTCGTAAAGGTGCTACGATCATTGACAGACATGCATGGAAGACGTTTGCAAGAGTCCGATGTCGTGCAGCTTTGTTCGTGATATGTTCCAGGCGGCTGGTTGGTAGATATGCGAGGAGGATCTGCCCCCGGTGCGAGGGCTTGCGGCGTATTTCCTTTGGTAGGTTCCCGATGGTGAGGTAGACTGGGTACGTGGTCTTATTATGGAATTGGGTGAGTTGAGTCTTATCAGACGAAATGATGACCGGGATGATCGTCGCGCCCGGTTTGTCTTCTTCAAGCCTTTGCTGCAGTGTCGGAAGTCAGGCATGGTACACTGCAACAATTGACAACATACCTGGGTAGCCCACCACCTATGAAGGTCATGGTAAAGCCTTATCGTCTTGTCGGCGTCGGCGTAGTGGCGCTCAGGAGTGATGCAGAGGTACAAGGCATGTTCAGGATCACCGTAAAGTGCAAGGATGCACTCGAGGATGTCTCGGCAGAACATCTCGAATTGTTCTCCACCTACAGATGCCTCGAAACAATGAAATGCGGGCCGGCGATTTGGGAGCCGCTCGTCGATGATCTTGTTGAGCTCATCACTATTCTTGAATGACAAGCCTAGCAGCTCACGGACCTAAGAGGGACACAGTGAGTGGTGATCCCATCAAGGCAGGAATACTGTCTCACATACCTGCGCAATTGCGAGAAGATCTGTGAATGCGGTCGATCCAGACCCCCGGAGCTTCGCCCAGCGCGCAATCTCCCAGTCCATGCGTGAAGCGAAAGGTGTGTAGGGGTTCTTTGCATCTGGGTCGACCTTCTCCGCGTACGAGTTGTAGCCAGAATGTGGCACTTGATCCAGTTGTATTGGTGCTCCGGCTTGTCCACCAAAGGGAACGACACGCACAGGTGCCTCACGAACCTGCTCATGTTGGGCAAGCCCGATCCCGCCTGGCGCAGAAGCTCGTTCGCCGCGACTGATCACGGCATCATTGTCCTCAGCCGCAGACTCAGACGCTGCCGCCTCGTCAGGGACTGGATTTGGGAGTGGAGGTTGGAGACGATGGCCATCGCGCTCGAGATTGTTACGCGACGACTCGCGCTAACTCGGCTAGGGTCGACTCTGGAGACCACTGACCTATTCCACAAATAGTCAGTCAACCTAACCCCTAGGACTTACCTACCTGGGCCTAGCGAGTTACATGAAGGAAACCCTGTCCTTCGATGAGAGTGACGGTAGATGCCTGGGAGCACAATGCTACCACCAGGATCGAGCAAGCGAGAGTCTGGTGTTGGCTAACTCAGAGGCTTCACTGCAGGGGATGCGAGTGAAGGTTGAGTATAGATTAAACCAGGTCGAAGTTGGGACTTCGACCATCTACCAACTGCAGTATATATACAGGAGAGACCTAGGGTTCAGGGCAGGGTCACCGAGGTTGAGCTCGGTGTGGGGCCAATGGGAGATATGCTGGGGAAAGGTAGGAGGAACCCTAAGGGTCATGGGAATGGGGATGAGTCAGAGTCCGGAGGAATGAGTCATGGGAAGCGTGAGGGATATAGTGGATGGCAAATAGGAAGTGTCCTCGGTGTGAGTATCACACCAGTCCCTATCTAAGTATAGTACAGGCTCGAGTCATGAAGGGGAATGACCTAGCCTTGGGAGTCATGAGAACAGGGGGTTGCGGAGCCGGGCCGAGGGATCGGACCGGACTTCGGTCATGTGGGAGGTGGTGGCTGGAAGGGCGAGGGAACCGGTCCGAGAGAGGGTAGGGTTAGGTGTATGTCACATGTTCCAGGATGTAGTGGGCGCGCATCCTGATATTCGTAACAGAGATCAGGGAGAGGCTGCACAATGTCACGTCCCACGGCATCATCATCGGATCCTTCATCATCGCTAGACTCCTCTGCTGCATCATGGGAGCTCGGGTCGACGTCCATGGGCTCCTCATCGAAAGGAAGGTCGTTGGCATTGTAGTCATCTGCACCTCCGAAGTAGTCACCCTCGAATGGGACTGGATTGTCATCGACGTGAACGGGCCCTTCGTCAGCGCTCGTGTCCGACGGTGCTGTGGTGGCAGACGCAGAATCTCGAGAACGTGAGCGCGAAGCTCGCCGACGTCCGGCAGCTGAACGTGATGCGCGTCGGTGGCTGGCCAGACGAGTAGGTCGCCGTGTGGATTCTTCGTACTCTCTGCGAGCCCGTTGACAGGCTGGTTCTGGACTTTGCTGAAGGTGTTGTACTAATCCGCCATGTCGAGTGAAGCTAGCCGTGCATCCATTGCAGGTGTAAACCATCATAATTAAGATACACAAAGAGACTGATGTTCGACAGTCAGTACTGCATTACAAAGTTGGGTGTATGATGGACAGCTTACCAGTGTTGACAAAATGAGTGTGTGGGTTGCGAAGCAAAGAGAGTAGAGGCTGTCGACAAGATTCAGTGTCGGTGCATACAGATCGATGGTGGAGAGAGAGCAAGACGCACCGCTTACTCACAGTGAGAATCACTGCTTGCCGAGCATGCACGCGCAAGAACTTGGCGCGTTCACACAGCTCTGCCAGCGGCGCGTCAGACCTTCACCGTCCTCCATCCTCAATTTGAAATCTGCACCAATTGTTTCTCGTCAATCCCTGCAGACACACTCCGAGTATTTGTCCAACTACTCACCCTGTGTCCACTGGCCCTGCTCGTTGCTTCATATACCCTCATCTCCAGAAACATCACACGACAAGGAATCACGTTGGACGGAGACAATTGGTACGTACATTTGAATGGTCGCTGAATGCTTCCAGGATGTTCTTCTTCCACGGAAATGCGCAGGCAATCTGCTGACACAGAGTTGTTAATCCCATCATTAGAGAGCTATGTCACAGTCAGCAGCAAGAGGCGGCGTACCATCGGGTCGGCCGAAGATAGGCCAACGGAGAGCAAGAAAGTTGGAGGAGCAACAGCTCATGTCCCATTCTCAAGACGCCGATGACCAAGAGCTGACGGTTCCATCTGGTGAGCGAAAATTGTCTCAATAAATGGTAGACGTACCTCAGTCATGGCTCCGCAGCTGGTCGACCTATCCGTGCAGCTTCTAAGGCTGCACCGCAGGGTAAATGAAGCTTCGCATGATGAAGTGGCCAAAACACAACTGATCCTGGATGATTAGCATGGGCTGGGCTGATGAAGAAGCCTCGTAATAAAGGTGGATCGTCTACAGAGACCATGAGTAACAATAAGGACGATGCGAAGTTACAAGGTATGCTACTACGGCCCGGGACATAGTTATCAAAGTCGTATGCTCACCTCTGTTCCGCTTTGGGTAGGTGTTACCCACACTGGTGTCGATGGCAGAGACGGTGCAAAAACAGTACAAGGGAAGTGGAGCAGGGCGGATTCAATGGTAGCAAAGGCGAGCAGTACAAGTGCTAGTGGTAAGGGTGCGCGAGCGAGTCCAGACGCGCCACCGGAAGTCAGCGACACTGAGCGCCGATCGCCGAAGAAGGTGAAGATATGCTCCTTGCAGCCTGCTAACTTCAACAAGAGTACGCACGATCTCTCACTTGGTTCTCACTTGGTTCTCGCTCACTCACCTCAATGCGCTACTCCTTGATAGGGAGGCTCTTTCCGGCAGCCAACTTCTATGATTCAGATGATGAGGAAGACCTTCAGCCACCGCTGCTGCCTCCACCGCCACGCACGAAGGGCGTACCTCAAAGGCCTCGAACTGAGCCTGAAAATGCCGAGGATTTCTTCGACGATGACAGGGAGGATGGGATGTCCGAACATGGAGAGGAGGAGGACGACGGGGAAGACAGAGCGCCGTGAGGCCTGTGAGGACTTCAATGCTGAGGTGCGCACTGTCAATCTGATTTCTAACACCTGTCTTACCTGGGTCTTTCGCAGCGGGTTATGTTTACTGCTCCAGGTAAGTGCTTTAATCATTTGACAGCATATTGGCGTAACTGCTTTGCCTCGCAGGTGCACACCCTGGCTCTGAGACAGTGATGGCCGACAGCCGGAGTGCAGGACGCAGTAGCGAGCGCAAAACACGCCCTCGCCTGCCGTCTCAATCGTCGTGTTCATCAAGCGTCGCTAGCTCGAACCCTACTGAACCACCGGGCACAGACAACGACTTCGAGGTGCCCAGGCCGAACCAAACACAGCAAGCAGACGACTCAGACAGTGGGCCGAGGAGTGCTTACGCGAAAGCCCGCACTCAACATCATGCAGTACATACTAGCAGCGGTGAAGAGTTTGATGATATGGTCAATGAGGAGTTTGTGGCTCCGGCGCCGCCGCGGCAGGTGCGTTCGTCTACCATGGGTATCTTCGACATGTTCTGACACACTGCTTCAGTGCGGTCACTGGGCCATAGCTCACAAAGAAGCAGAAAGCTAAGCTGAAGGAAGAGGTAAGTTGCTGCATGCACTGCTTCTCAGTCTGTGTTGATCATTTCCGAGGCCCCTCACATCCGTTTGTTGACTAAGAGGGGCAAGGCGCGGGCCCCTGCAGAGGATGTTGTCAGCGATAGTGAGGATGATGGCTCACCGTGGCTCCCTCGAACAAATCTCAACGACGTCACCGCCGCGGGGATAGACATCAAGCCTCAGAACAGTGTTATCAAGCAAGTCATGCGTCACGCCTATGCCATCGTGACTGCATGATAGTGTTCGGATCTGAAGACTCTGCACAGACCAACGGCCGCCCCGACTTCGATGTGCTGAACAGCATGAGCACGCCAATGGACAAAGCAACGCTGGACAAGATTGCATTTGCAGCACTCGTCAGGGCAGCTGAGAAGCTAGGGTACGGTGATGATGACTACGATGTTGCGGATCGTCTCGAACGCGGATCATATTGCCACTACGTCAAGCCAATTACATCTTATGTCTGTCAAGTCTACAGTGATCCCATTACCTTCTACTAATTCGTTATGTTAGGTTGCACATCGACTGGGCCTGTTCCGGACTGCGATCAAGAAAGCAGTCACATCATCCGTCGAACATGTATACGATCTCGTCCAAGTCAATGCCGGCACACCGGCACCTACAAGCAGAAAGCTCTTGGAAGACATGAACTATATCTATCCGTGGGATCCAAAGGTGCGTCGGTCTTCGCTACGTTTTGGCGATCTGTTCATGCTCTCACAGGACGGATTCAATCGGCGAGCACCGTATGAGAACACCGTCATCAAGTCTGCCTTGCGCGCCGCTTTCTTCGTGCAGCAACAGTATCTCTCCGTGGGACTGCAGAACAGTACGTTGTTCAAGTCGACGACAGATGCATCCACGGAGATCGAGATCCCGGCAGACATGCTGGCTTTGACCATGACGGCGGTATGGCCGCCTCAACTGCAATGGCGGCATGTTCTGATTTTCTTTGTTAAAGGTGGAAGCAGTGCTTTCCGATCACAATCTCAACCTTACCAAGTCCGACTTTGGCGCTACGAGCGCACCGGCTTATCGCGCACACATGGTGCGCCTCGCCGACTTCCGTCACTCACTGCCCAAGCGATACCATCGGGTCATGCACGACCTCTTCAAGGCTGCTATGTGAGTGATTAGATTGTCGGGAGTAAGCATGGTCTGATGGCTGCCTGTATCAGTATAGGACACATGGTCCATGCAGGCGTACGAAGTGGTGCTGATGTCGACTGGGCTGACATACCAGATGAGTAGATAGGCTCAGAGATGTGCGATCGCATGACAACAAGCACTGTATGTCGCCTCGATACCCTCGTTCTTTCCCGTTTGTCCACCGAATTTATAATCATATACATCGCTTCTACTACTATTCCTGCATACACCTAATTGACACGGACATGGACTACTTCGATTATGGCACCCTCTGGTCTTGATTAGCAGTATTTCGACGTAGTGCAATGCACTTAATGTTTTCGTAATGACTCCGAGTGACCGTGAACACCTGGCTAATATGGCGAAATGACACTCTGAATGATCACGAAACTGTGCAAATATTGGTGTAGCATACTGAATGAATGCACGACAATCCTACTTAATAGCATGATATTCTTGAGAATGCATACTCCGACCCAAGGGGCCTAGGGAACAGCGCTAATTGTTGAGATTCAAAGAATTCACGGATTTATTGCCCATTGCTACGTATATAGTGTAATTGACCCTTCATTCGTCCTCATTCACCGGAGACGTTTTTCCCGATGTGGTACGTTCCTTTTGTCCTCGGAATTCATTAGCTGAACCTGAGCGCGTTCGTCGCACGTAGAGCCAGAAGGCAGAGGCTCAGGATGCTTGTTCGAGATCCTGCCAGGATGTCTCCAAGGTTTTCCACCAAATGTGCGAGTCCTGAGATATGCCGCCTGTTGGGTTTGGACTTGCGCTGAAATCCACTTATCGCTGCATCGCGAAGCGTGTACGAGCTGCGGTTCAAGGGTCTAAATAATATATAGATTAATTCTCAACGACTTCAGCCTGCACGAGTGGCACGTATGTCTCGAGTCGAATGAATGTCAGGCTATTGTTCAACTGCGTCTCAGACGAAGGTGAGCATGCGTAGTTCGATGGTGGCACAATTTGCTCTGTTAACCTGTTCGGCCCCAGCTCAATGGCTTCATGATGTGGAGCATCATCCACCGTCTAGAATATCTCGGGACGGAGCTTGTGCTCTCATTCAGTCCCAACAAACGCCGTTTTCGCACTCAGCTTTTCTCATGCAGCTGCCGCTGATGTCGCTGCGGTGCACCGACTCCAAGACACGACGAACGTGACCACGGCGTCGCATCGGTCCCGCGCTCCGCTCGACACGGAAGATCCGGTTGCGCGACGCATTTGGTGCGTCGCGAAGAGAAGCCGCTCACAGTGGAGTGTCCCAGGTTTGTCCCCGATCTTGCACAGCTGACCCCGGACCTACAGATCGTTATGAAGTGCGTGTGGCAAACTCACGTACGTCCCCTCTCACAGCTGACTGGCAAGATCCCGCAGGCATCTTCGAAAGCCCTGCTTCGCGATCAGTGCACTGCGTCATCCGCACATGATTGAAGTCTCTGGCACGGAAGTCTCCTTCACGGCGCGCCACCTGAGATCGCTTCACCGCAGCAAGGGCGAACTGGAGCCCGTTCTGCCTCCCTGGGCGTTACGTTTGCGCGCAGGTCACTGTAAGGTCTGTCCGAATTGCGTGCTGGACAGTCGCGTTCACTTCGCCGCCTACGGCACCTCCCGCAGTCACCGAACCCCCTGCCCAAGAGTTCTGGCAGCCCAGGCCTGTAACAGGGTGGCGTACGAGACAAGCAACCCGGGTGCACTGACAGCTTTTGAACACCGCGGCCGTAACGTTGCATCGATCAACCGCGCGCCGCACCGTGTCCCGGTTTCAATCAGTGCCGCGGGCTTGATCGCTGCCACCTACACTTGCAGGTATGTGCACACCCCAGCATTCTACGCGAGTTCAATGCACTGCGAAGACGTAATTCGCTGTGTTGGCGCGTGGAGGAGGGCGTGCACGTCGCGTACTAGATAGTGCAAAGTACTTATGGCAACCGCAGGGCGTGGTATAGGTGGATTGTGGAGCGGACGTGGCCAGACGGGCGTCCCGGTGCGCGATCGAGCTGATGCGCCTCCTGTGATCGGCGTGTCGATCGCAATCGACAGTGAAGTCGGCGCCGCCTTCGAGCTGCAGGTCAGTGCGTTCTGCACCATATTCACAGGCAGATTGATACCGGAAGACGCACCATTTCACATCCATGCCACTCCGAGGACACGCAGTGTTCAATAACTCCTTTGGTAGATGGATTAGACGTCATCCACCCAGGAAGCGGACACAGTGGTTGGTCGAAGAGTCGAGGAGACGCAGCCGGCGCGCGATAATGCGCCTGCAGACTGCCACGTGTACGTTATCGACATCTACTATCACACAATACTCGCACAGAAAGGAGAACAGCGAACATTCGAGGCCCAAGCAGGTGAGTTATCGCAATTATCCATCATGCAGGCTCGTATTCCTGACAACATTTGCAGCGACTCATTTGAAATGGACTTCCGGGATTAGGTAGGGAGATGATGCCCTGCAGGGTTGGTAATTCCTAGTACTCAACATGTAGAGCTAAGCGTGCCTTCGAACTGCCAGTGTATTGAGTCGATGGCAGGTCTTGCCGTTGAAGCATGCATCAGGTATGTTCAGCGAGCGCGTAGTCAGACCAATCACGAATGGGAAGCCAAGTATCGGTTATATCCCAGCGATTGAGCAGGCGCATTTCTTCCCACTTTGGAGATCGTCGGCGGTAGACAATGTATGTCTGAATCTGAATCCACGTCCGATCACATATCGCGCGTGAACGTGCTCTCGATCGAATGGGAATGAACGTTACTCGTCATGGCACGCTGCGCAGCAGGAGGTGCGGGATGCGGTACGATAGCAGAATCAGAGACGATTGAAGGAGAAGCGAGCCCGATCTGAGCCGCAAGACTTCAGCATGGGAGACGGTAGGCTACGGCCATTGGATGTCGAGAATAAAAGAACTTGCGTGCGCGTCTCCAGACTGTGTGTACTGGTTGCCACTTCCCTTAGATAACTGACCATCCTCTCTCAAAACAAGGGAGGAGAAACTCTTTGTATTTACACTGCGCGACAGGTGAGCCGTTTTGGGCACAAAGTAATCATACTAAACTACCTTGCGAATGCGCCGGCCCAGTGCAGTGTTGCAACGTGTCGGCTTTCATTTGGTCTCGTACAAGGTATCTCTCTCAAAATGGTTTCTTCGGGTCTGCCTACCTACGTTGCCTCGCGTCGGGCGTCAGAACGTGTTCGAGACTTTTGAGAGGTTCCTGCTTTGTTGGGCTCATGAAATTCTGAGACTGCTTTGTGGGATATGAGTGTGCAAAGAGGCAAATGAATGGAGTTGAATCGGGTAATATGAAGGTCGCGCTGTACAAAGCAGCGGAAGTGAATGAATGAGGGTGAATCGGGCGATAGCATATGCTTCCGTCTGTACGTCAGAAATAGCCGAAGGGATCCTGATGGCACCGTCGCTTTGATATTAATTTCGGTCATGCGGAGGCTCGTTGGACGTACGCACCAGAATTCAAACAAATGTTCTGTCGGCAGGACAGATATATAAAGATGGCGGGGAGGAGGTGTGATGAACCCATCCCCTGCGCCCCGGACACGCCAGCGCCCTGATCGAAACGCGGAACAAAAGCGGAAGGGAAAGCTTGTCTGACTAATCGCCGGCCAGCCAATCAGAAATTGGTGGAGATAAGTCCCCAGATCTCATCAGTAAATTATCAAGAACTGTACAGCTACGGCTTGCCGGGCTGTCACTTTTCTTGACTCGGCCTCCCTTCCTCTCATCCCACATCCCACTGCATATACTCCCTGTTTCGCTCGGGCCCTCTTGCTCCCATTTTCTCTGTTCAGGTGAGTCATCCCGACCTGGTTGTGGGGCTTTTCCCTGCACCTGCGCAGGATCCGGCCCGCTGACTACGGTTTCCAGGAATTTTTATGCGGTTTTAGCACTAAACTGCGCCTGAGCTTGTCGAGATAAAAAAGAGGGCTACCGCGGTGTGACGGGGGCGGCGAGAACGCGGATTGACGTCTGAGTGGAGGCTTAGCATAGTCAAGGTACGTCTGTCGCCCATTCGCTGGACGGGGAGGACGGGAGCGTGGAAAATGAGGGCCGCATGTTTTACACCTCGGGCAAAGGGCACGGCCAGGAATCCCACGCGGCTTTGTGATGTCCTGCCTATCTGGGCAGCCCGGGCTCTCGCGACTACTTATAGTCCCGGCTCCCCTTTTCGTTCCCGCTCATTGCTAATGTTTGCCCTTTCCCTACCCAGGTTTTGTTGCTGCAGAGTGGGCTGCTGCCATGTTTTCCCTTAATCCTGGCTCTCTCTGCGACGTGTGCGCAGAGGAGTATGGCTCGCACAACTATCCCCATTCTATCCCGTGTGGTGAGCTCCCTCTCACGAACTGCTCTCGTCGAAAATTTCTGACCCGTCGTCATGGCCGTCGTCATGTAGGCCACATACTATGCTTGAACTGCTGCAACAACATACTGGAAAAGACATCCCCACGACTGACTCCGTCCTGTCCTTTCTGTCGCGTCCCCTTCACGAGCGACGCCATTCGTTTGATCCGCGTCGACTTCAGTGGCCATGGGAGTGGCTGGTCGACGCCTCGGGCCACCGATGCCCTCGACACCCACATCTTCGGCGCGAGTGACGATGACGTTCTTCTGTTCACAGGCGACAACGACCGGGACAAGACCCGCGTTAAGCTCGAGTCCAAGGTCGCGCGTGTCGCTGGCAAAAAGTGCTCCGTCGAGGAGGTCAAGCACCTGCACCAAGAGCTCCGGAACTATCTATCTACGGATAAGAAGCGTGATGAGCAGGTAAGCATTGGTGTTCTCTGTGAGCTCCTTCCCCGATTCCCGTCGATATCATATGCAAGGCTCTTCCCGATGCAGCGAGTGATGGTGTGACACCCAGATAATGCGCGTGCGACTTCGATGATCGCTTCAATTGTGCGTGACGACATGTATGTTCGCCTTTCCAAATTGCCTATTTGAGCTTGTCGCCGTTGCCCCTACTGCTTACCATGCCTCGTGGCATCATTGGGCGTGTGGCTTGCGTTCACGTATTCACAATCGACGATCGGGAGTTGGGGAGGGATGCCTCCTTCCTGCATCATGTTATTGACGATACTCACAGACAGCTGCCCTTGAATTGAGTGCTGCCTTGCTGCACGCGATCCTCGTCAACCACGTCGCTCACAAGCACGCTAGCGACACGTCGAAGCAAGTGGAGAATACCCTTCGCGATAGGCTTTCGGTGGTGCAGGGGGAGAAGGAGGAACTCGAGCAGGAGCTACACAGGTGCGTCACCCGCCTGCCGTGATCGACGATTCTTATGTTGATGCCGTCTTCCCTCTAGAATGGTCTGTCTTTCGCAGGATCTTGGGGTGAATCGTGGTCACTCACTGCCCTTGTTACAGCGCACCCAGTCTGCAGCTAAGTCGGCCGAGATCCAGACGCTCCGCGCGGAGATGAGTCGCCACAAAATCAAGGTTGCAGCGCCGGCGCTCGGGGTCCTTACCGCGCCGCCCTCTACGGCCTCGCTCGCTTCCGCGCAGAGCGGCCTCACGACGCCTCCACGCCCGCACTCGACGACCGCCTTCACGACTCCACGATCCCGCGCGACGTCTCCCACGTCCCCCACGCCGTCCCCAGCGCGCGCCGCGTACACGCCTGCGATCGCGTCCCCGCTCTCACGCATCAGCTCTGCGTCTGCGGCGATGCACGGGCACACGCGCTCGGCGTCTGCGATCCCGATGCACCGTTCCATGACGCCGGCCGCGCGCCCCGCGTCCGCGATACCCTCCCATGCCCAACCGATACCCCATTCCGCGAAGCCGCGGCTCTCGAGCCCGCCACCCGCAATCAAAATGAGCCGCTCAACGAGCTCCAGCTCGGACGAGAAGGAAAAAGAGAAGCAGCGCCACGCGCAGCGCGTCCAGTTGATGGAGCGCTGGATCCCGACCGTGGACGCGGCGTCGACGAGTCCGCCCACCGGTCCCCCGACGAAGTGGCCTCAATTCATGACGAGCCACGGATCCGCGCAGCATGCTTCGTTCGTGCCCCCGGCCCGGTACAAGACCCCGTTCTCGGCGCGCTCGCCCTAGACGCACGCGCGCTGGTATATTATCAAGTTGGATCACTTATTTGTTCTCTCCGTTTATCTCCGTCGACTATCAGCAGGATTTCTCTCATAACCTATCCTACTAAACCGCTAGTGCCACCTCTTTCCCCGCCTCGCCTCCCTCGCGCTCTCGATCGTCTGTCCCGTCTCCCCTGCCCCTGTTCCATACGCCTCGGATTGACTTCGCAGTGCGCCCGGCGCCCGGCGGGTTTCCACGTCTCTGCTCGCTTCTTCGAAGGTACATACTTACGCGCGCTTTATTCGGTGTTCATGTTGGTTCGATTGCTTATTCCGTTCAAGTTCCTCCACCCTGTAGGTCGCTCGCATGCGTGCGGCCGCATATTCCCCTTTCATTTTTTCAAGCATCTTTACCCTATCTATCGTGGATCCCCGCTGCCATCCTCCTACCCTCCCCAGACCGCCGTAATATCTCTCTACATCTCGTCTCGCGTACGCTTTCCTCGTCTCCTCGTCTCTCGTCTCTTTTTCGGTTGTTCTCAGGAATAGTTCCTCGTTGAACGACGCACCCTGTAGCAAATTGTTCTCTCCTCTTCTCTCTCATCTCTTTCCATCCATCTGTCTCGCGCACGGCGCGTGCTCTCGATTATGACTTTTACGGATCTCCTTCTCCATAGACCGTTACGATTACAGTACGATACTTCACGAACCCCCAGGACATTATACGACGCTTATAGGATGTGTTTTACACACGATCGTTGGTGTGCGCACCTGATGAGACATAGCGGAACTCGCACCCTTCTCGCGTTGCATCGTGGTGGCCAGTGGTAAGTCTCATCTGCTACGTATGTGCCAGTTTGCTGAAGTCCCCAGAAGCTAGATGCCGCCGGACATGAGTTCGAATTCGAAGCCCTCCTTCAATGCATTGTCTGTACACCATGCGTCGTTGACACCTTCTTTCCTGTAGACTCCGAGGACTTCCAACCTTCGTGGATGCACAGGGCCTTGCGAAGGGCCTTTCAATGCACTCTTCACGTTTACGGGTCGGAACTGGCGGCACCAAAGGGCCTATTTCTATCATCGGGCCTCATCTGCTGCACCGTCTTCCCATCGCAGCGTACGATGACGCGGCGTCGCGCGTCAGAGCGATGGACGATGGAAGGCCTCGGACGTCGGGAGCCGTTCGCAGAGGGTGCGTGACACGTTCGAGTTGCCACTGGTGCACAGTTTGTCGAGCGCCAAGGTGGGGTGTGCCGGCCACCGCAGATCGCCCTCGCAGCGCCCAACTTGTACTTATCCCCAATCCTGAGGCCTGAGTACTGAGTACTTGGCGCAATGCCTCCGGGGCCCTGATGCTGGCTGTTCCGAGATTTGAACTGTCCTTTCAAATCGTGTGGCGCAGATGGACTACGATTGGCGTAGCCAGGCCCATCGGTGAGGGGAGATTGCCAGTGGGACTTGGAGAATGGTTCTCGTGATCAGCTTGCATTTAACGGATCTCAGGCACTGTGCGATTGGGTCGCGTCCTGGGACGCGAGATGCGAAGTCGATAAGATACCAGGGCCCGATGTTCCTTTGTGTCTCGAAGGCGATGATGGAGCTTCGACTCGGTTTGGCTAAGTGCAGCGTCGGATCATGGTGTCTATTTGTCAAGCTGTAAGTGATTGATACAATGGTGTCTATGCTCATGAAAAGACTTCTAATAGAATGACCTTTGTCTGAGAAAGATAGCGCATCGACTTATTTCGTCTACGAATGAAGTTTGTCAGGGCTCGGACAGATGGCATCGCATTGGATGCCCACCACGACTGATTGTTCTATACCCCTATTTACTAAAACTATTATGCGATACCTACATAAAGGATGTTGTCCCCATTCTCTGATCCATTTGCTGGTACTTTAGTACGTTTCAGTAAATCAATGCCACAGCGCGTCTGTGGCGTCGCTTCCAGCGTTGTTGTATGGGCGGGGTCTCGGCCCGGGCTTCATTCCGAGTCACGGTCGCCTTGAAGGTCGCTTGCGATCCACCTCATCCTGCAACGAGTGTTCTCTTCTACGAAACGCACCACAACTTCCCACACGCTCATACTCGTAAAGCTTAGCCAACACACAACAAAGACCAGCGCCGCCGCAGTGATCAAAACTCGAATGCGTATATCAGAGATTCTTACTACGCTACCTTAGCGGGCAAGTACATTTGCTCTCCGTGTTTGCGCTCTGCTTTCATGTGGACACTCTTCGATAGGAGTACCTTCAAGCGGGGAGTGTAACGAAGCATAGGATGGGTCGGTAAGATACACGTGTAAGCCTGCAGAACCACAAGCATTGCGACCACAGGTAATTGGAGTAAGCGAGCAATCCATGCGTTAGGTGTTGATAGTTTTTGAACGGGCGAAACACGCACGTCTTGGCGGCAGTGAGTTTCTGTGTCCACGACTCGTTGTCATCTTGGTGAAATGAAATTAGTCTTATGAATAGATCGTCCACCACCCAGACACACATTGGTCGGCCAATGTCTGACGTTCACGGCTAGGACCTTATGCGATCTCGGACCTCGTTCACCAAGCATTCGGCATATGAAATAGCTGCCCCTGGGCGACCTAAAGTAAATTGGCCTCGACCTTGACGATAGAATCGATCATCATCGAGTGGGAGATGCTACCCTCGCGATGAGTAGCAACAGGTCAGTCTGCCTACAGAGCTAAGTGGCATACTTTGATTGCGAGTGGACGGCTATTGAACTTGAGTCCCTCGAGACAAATGTCATACCGACTGTCAACAAGAATCACCCTCCTGGCCCTGGCACGCTGGCGGTACAAGGAGCGCCCTGAGAGTTACAGCACGCTGAGATGAATCTCTCACCGATCAACCTCCTCAAGTTCGCCGCTGCTTCATACACCTCGATGCGATAACGGCAGTGATCAGCCTCGATCTACCTTCACCTTCTCCCAGTCGTCAAGTCTGTACAATGGATGTGAGGAATGTATTGGGGCATTCATTTTCTGGACTGAACTACGCTATTCAGCGGAGTGCTGATCTACCAGAGGTCAGTGCTTCTACAGGTGCCGACTCCTGGCAGCCGGTTGCAGTTCTGATGGTCGCCCACGCCAGGACAGTGATTTCAACAGAGAGGTCTAACTGCTCATCGAAAAAAAAGCCTCCGACCACCCCCCAAGATTCGATACAACACTATGATACACTTTTAATAGCAGCTCTAGTGTTGATCCCGAGTTATATCTGGTGTACACCGACGTCTTATTGCGCGGGTCTGACATGTAGCTTGAGCATTGCAACGCCTCGGACGGCCAGCGAGCGCGATGTGTACCATACCCGATACTAGTACCCACACTTTCCCTCTCACACCCCACTCCCCTCTGGCTTACCTTCTCCCAGGCCTCACCACCATTCCCGCCGGAATCGCCACCTTCAACGCCTCCTCCCCCACCACTTTGCCTCCCTCAACCGTCCCTTCTCCATCACCTACGGCTCCGGCGACGCCGCCGGCACGCACGCTCAGGACACCGTCTGCATGGCCGGCTTCACCATCACCGCGCACGGCGCGCAGACCTTCGCCGTTGGCGACGAGATCACCTCCCCATCAGGCTTCTCGGCCTCGGCTGACCCAGCTCGCCGCCTCGGGCGCAACGCCCTTCTGGGAGTCCCTCGCTCAGTCGAATGACACCCTCTCCGAGCGCCTCTTCGGCATCCAGCTCGCCCGCTTCGGCAACGACTGGACCCAGGAGCTCAGTGGCACCTTCACCCTCGGCGCGGTCAACACCAACCTATTCACGGGCGACGTCGTGGACCAGCCGATACCGGGGAGCAGTATTGTAAGCGTCTCTCCCTTGGTTATCCCCACCAGGACGGCCTGGCAGCATGCTCGACGGACATTGCACGTCTCGCTCCGCTTCGAGAATAGCTCGCGCACGTGGTCTGTCTCGCCGGACGACTTTGCGTACGTCGCGACGGACTCGACAGGCAACAGCTGCATCGGCGCGTTTGTCGAGAATACGAGCGTTCCCGCTGCGGATCGTCGGGGACATCTTCCTGGTACGCTCCTTCCCCTCCCGTCTCATCCTCCAAAGTGCTGACGATGCCGCGAGCAGAGAACGTGTTCCGCCACCCACCCTCGGTCGGCTTCGCGACGCTCTCCGTCGCGGCGCTCGCGCAGGACGGCGCGGGCGGTGCGCTGCCGAGCCCCACGATCAGTTCCGTCGCTGCAGCGGTTGACTCGACGACAAATGTACAGTCCGGACTGACGCCTTCGAGCAGCAGTGCGTCCGCGCGCAGAGTATGTGCGGCGCTTATCGGTGCGGGCGTGGCTGCGGGACCCGTGCTGACGCGCTGACGCCTGGAGTACATGAGACAGATGGTCATGAGGGTGCTTGCTGTTAGTGTATCACGAGAGGGTAGACGAAGCTTGCGCGCGTATATACTACCAATTAAGGAAGTGCTAGATGGTATGTGGAGGTGCGATACACGTGGGCCACTCGGAAGGTATCTGTATGCGGACGGTTTTGGTATGGATACTACGAGATACGGGCCGCAGAAAGGCCGAGCTTCACTGAATGCATATGCTACTGGAGTAGCAAGGGACGGAAGATTTATGGCTACGACTTGGTATATAGTGTTGAACTTGCATGAACGCCCAGACGAGGATCCCGGACTAGCTAGTAGCGAGTGAGACCCAGACGGTGTACGCCTCAGTAAGGACATTCCGAGGAGATCTTGCTGTATGTTGCCGAGATGGGGGAAGGATCGGTAGACCGGTCGCGCCCTTCGACCACGCCGCCGTGCCTGCCGGAGAGCTTGCGCCCCAGATGCCAAGCGAAATGCGCGTTGGGTGCGTTGGTTGGGAAGTGCAGCGCGCCATTCTTACTCGTTTCGTCCGCGCTGATGATCAGTGCTCCACACCAGAGAACGGGTCACTACTGACGCGTTGTGACGGTGCGGACCGCCTGGCCATCCACGCTCCACACGATGCGCTCTGCGTTCCAGTCGACGGCGTACTCAAGGCTCTGCTTGAAAGTGCGAGATGGAAAGCCCACGACCTCGCGGCAGATGCCCTAGAGCGGTGCCGCCCCTGAGGCTTGGTGAGGTAGAGTGGCAAGTTGTGCGCGTCCTTGCTGTAAGGGTCGGGCGGATTAAGAGCGATGAACGGCGTTCCAGGGCTGGCGAACCGCCGCCGAGCGCCGCATCTTGACCTCGTACCACCATCATGTCCGAGAGACGCCCAACCCCATCGACCACTTCCCCCCGTCCCCCCGCCCGCAACGAGGGCCCTCCTGCCGACAAAACACCCTCGACCGCTCGACCCGGTTCGACGAGTGCTGCAGCGGCAGGCACATCGCGAACCGCGGACTACAACGCTCGCCCTAGTGGCAGCGAACGCAAAGCCAGCGCGTCTGGCATAACCCGCACGTCCTCGTGGCGTGAACGTACCAGGGGCAGTCCTAGCTCTCCCCTTGGGGAGGGCTACAACCCCCCTCCACCTACCGGTGAGACCGTGGTTGTCATGGTCGCAGACACTCCGGCGACGACCCAGTCGGCGTCGGAGACGGTCCCCTCTACCTTCCCTCAGGCGGAGGAGGACTTTGTCTTCGATTATGGAATACCATCGGCTGCATCGGAAGCCCCCGTCCCGTCGCTCCCCGAAGGAGCGCATTGGGACAATCTCCCTCCCAAGCCTCAACAGCCGGAGAGAGTCGCGTCCCCTGTGGACACGGTAATTAAAGACGCGGAGAATGAGGTACACCCTTATCTTCCCCGTTCACACGGTCGTGGGAAGTCTCACACCTCGTTGCAGAGCGACGAGAGTAGTGACGACGAGTCCACCGACAAGGAAGACGACCGCACGCTGCGGGCTCGCAAGAAGGGCGGGTCTGGTAGCAAGCCGTCGGGAGCCACTTCAGGAGGGATCTCTGAGGTAATGACACCGAGCGGGGTCTCCTACGCGGGATCCTCTCGGGAGGCCACTCCAGCGGTCTCCCTGAAGAGCGACATCGAGGTCATTGAGACCGCGAACTACGCGCTTTACCAAGCCATTCTAGGCAACACACCGTATACGGCGATTTCGGCCATCGCTCGTACACTCCGTGACGCCTGTGAGATCTTAGCTTCCGGTTCATCGGAGCTGAAGAAGGCCATGCTCAACGACGTCAAAGAGAGCATTCGGCTCGCTTACCCTCTGGAGGTCTACCACTCCGTTCAGATTGGGCAGCGCATTGCAGCGCTTGCTCGCGAATATGCCAGCGTGGCTCCTAAGGAGCACATCGCTGAGATGAACCGGTGCTTCGACAACAACGTCGTTGGCCCCGCTCTCAACCAGGCCATTCAGGCTCTGGAGGATCGCGACTTGATTGTGAGGGGATTTGACAACGCTCGTGACATTATGCGCGAGATCGGCAGGGACACCTTCGGCAAGCCGGGGGCCGTCCAACAACACATGGAAGCCGTGGGTAGCACCATGGAGTCCATGAGGAAGGTCATCCATATGCAGGTGGAGCGTGCGGGCGAGGAGAATCGCGCACTCAAGGCTCAGGTTGCAGCGCTCACGACGCTACTCGAGTGGTCGAACCAGAACACGGTCAACGTCAAGGCAATGATGAAGGAGCTTCGCCAAGAACTCGGCAGCCTCAAGGCTGCAACAACGGCTAGCACGAGCTACGCCGGCGTCTCTGCGCCCAAGGGTGCCGCCCCCAAACCTGCAGAGCCTTCGGCTCCCACTCAGGATCCGCGGAAGCGCCCAGAGCCCGCTCCGACGCCTGCCCCTGGTGGCACGTCCAAGGAAGGTCCCCCGCCTCCTAAGAAGGCGCGTGGTGACAACGGCGCTGCGCAAGCAGCTGTGTCCGCCCCTGAGGACGGAGAAATCACGGAGGAATGGAAGATGGAATCAGTCTCTGACTGGGCCCGTCTCCGCGCCGCCGCCACCATCAGTGAGCTTGCCCCCACCATCCAACTCAGCGAGGTGTCGGCCATCGCTCGAGGTCTCGGCCTCGATTTGCATCCTGCGGGTGCTCATCTCCCAGCCGCTGCGCAGCCTGTGGGCACCAGCACTATCCCAGCGGGGCAGAAGGCGATCAGTGCCGGCCCGGAAGTGAAGGCGAAGCCCGAGAAGAAGGAGAAGAAGGGCAAGCCCGTCGAGCACATGCAATACACGGGCAATCGGCAGCAAATGGTCCGCACCCTAGTGGTGCGGAGCTCCGTAGCTTTCAGCGGGGGCGTTCCCAGCGTCTCCAGCGACGACCTCATCGCCACAGCCAAATCAGGCCTCACCGCCGCCACCGTGAACGTGCCCCTCAAGGCCGTCATCAAACATTCGGGCAAGGACGCCATCCTGGAGTTCCTAGCGCGCCCCTCTTCGGAGGAAGTCATCGGGGTACGCAACTCCGTTGTCAGCATGCTAGCGCTGAGGCTGCCGGGCACGGTGGCTTCGGTCAACTTTGCATCCCCACTCACACGGGTCGGAATCGAGGGATTCCCCAAGATGCGCCAGATCGCAACTCTGGGCGGCCGCACCACGGTCGGGGAGTATTCGCAGCACGAGGTGTGGGCGGAACTCCAAGCAAGCGCCAAGACGGACAAGCGGACGAAGGAGTTCGCTGATTTCGTTTTAGAATTCACTTCTGCGCTGGTCGCGAAGTTCGAGGGCAACCCAGGCGGCTCAGGCGTCTGGGCTTGCTATGTCAAGGACACGGTGCGCGGCTCCATCTCGGAGCACTTTTGCACAGATAAGTTCACGATCAAACTCTTTGGTCGTGCTTACCGCATCTGGCGCCTTTCGGCACGGAACTCGATGCCCTTGTGCACGAGGTGCTGGCGGTGGGGTCACTCCGCCGGCCAGTGCTCGCAGATGGGCCTGTTCTGTGGCCGATGCGGCTCCAAGCATCAAGACCTTGCGCACGAGAGCTCTGCCCTCTGCTGTGCGGGGGTTTGCCTCCACAGTGGCAATGTTCCGGACGAGTGTCCGCCGGAGCACGCCTACTGCCCCAACTGCAAGATGAGGGTTATGGCCCCTCGGACCGCATAAACTGTAAGTTCTGGCAGCACTCGTCAGAAAAGAAGTGGATCGAAAACCACTCTGCGCACACGGAGTCGGTGAAGGATCAGCTCGCGCACGAGAAGAAGGAGCTCGACTCCATCAAGAAGACGCTCAAGGAAGCCAAGAAGGCTTCTGATGAAGCGAGGCAGACTGCGGAGACCGCCTTCATTGAGGAGGTGTCTCAAGGACTTGCGGAAGTGACCGGAATGGTCATGGACGCCTAATCTCGTAAGTAGTTGCCTTATCAATGACAACCTACAACGGGGCTGAACGGGGGACTTCAGCGCGCAGCGCGTCCCCTTCCTTACCGGAGCCACTAGACCGGAATGAAGAGCTGAGAGCCGCTGCGGAACGGTTATTAGCAGGTATGGATCAGGAGTTGGGAGCGGAGGCGCAAGGCGATGTGGAAGCCGGCCCCGTTCCAAATCTAGATCATATTTTATACGGGCACGAGGGTGCACCGGAACATGTACATCAGGACGTGGAAGTGGAAGCCGAAGCGGCTCCACAGTATACTATTCAGTGTGTATCAGCGAACGTACAGAAGTCCCACGAGAACACTACCCAGCTTCTTGAAAAATACCGGGATGCAGACATTATATGCGTCCAGGAAATATTCTGGGGAAAGATCAAAATGGTCGTCTCCAGCAAGAACAAGAAAGGCGATGTGTATGAACAAACATGCGCGCACCGTAATTTTGCGTGCTATGGAGCAAGCAAGGATTCGTGGGTGGCAACATATGTCAACCGGAAATGGAGGGGTGCTTCGCCCCACGTCATCACAGGCAATGTGTCACACAATGACACATTATTAGTCAGCATCAGTACACTGGATGGGCCGTTCACGGTTCTCAATGTGTACAATGACAGCAACGAACATGCGGCAGTCTCACACCTGCTAAATGTCTCGGCGCACCTTCCTCCTATCTCTATGATGTGTGGAGACTTTAATTTACGCCATGCCTCGTGGGACAAGCGCATGCGGGAACACAACATGAACCCGCCTCATGCTCAGAAGAGCGGAGAACTAATGGACCTCGCTGCCGAGCTCCAACTCCTCCTGGTTAACAGTGAGGACGGACCGCCTACATGGCAGTCGAATAATGCAGCGTTACCTCGATACACACTGGACTTGGTGTGGAGGAGAGGTGATTACGAGATACAGGACTTTAGGGTCCAACACGGAGCCAGGCACAAGAGCGATCATTCGCCCTTGGTCTGGAAAGTTGTTGCGGGTGGAGCGCCCAACATTGAACCCACACTTGGTCGGGTTTCCAAGGGATCTTGGAAATTCAACGAAGATGTGGCTAAATTAATTGCGGGCCTCCCACTTGAGTGGGAGAGCGCGCAAGACATTGAAAACACCGTGGAAACATTATTCTCCGGTATTCAAGAGCTCTGGAAGAAGCATGCTTCCAAACCTAATCGCACCGGCCATTCCAAGACGTGGTGGAATGAAGAGTGTGCACAGGCCTCAAAAAGTCTGTGCTTAGCCCGTAAAAGGACTAAGCTATTGCGAAAGTTAAGGGGATTAGCTTTCTGCACTCTTGGACACCAGAGCGTCCAGTACGAACGGTACAATGACTTACATGGTACCATGCAAAAGGGCGTAAAATCTGCATGCCAATGGGTAGCCGCTTCTTCCAAGCGAGCTAAAAGGGTCTTCTTTGACAAGATCATCGCTCACGCGCATCCGCAACTCATATCTAACTATGTTGCGTGGACGCGGCCTAGACGGCTCGACTCCAGCGTGCAAATTAAGCGCGCTGACGGCACCGTCATAGATAGCCAGGAAGACCTTCAAATGGAATTCCGAGAACAATTCACTCCGTCGGTTCCCCGACAAGTGGACATGAATATTATGGACGAACTTCCTAAATGGGAAACCCGAACATTCAATGACATCTCCAATGAGGAGATATCGGAGAACCTCGCGGACACGAGTAACACCTCTGTCGGCGGGGAAGATCACATCAATTGGTTATGGGCTAAGACCATATTCCATTGCATAGAAAAGAAAATGGACGAAAATGACAACGTCACGTACATTCATTGGGGACCCAAGGTCTACCAATTCTTTAAAGCTTTCTTCAATGCTTGCATTAAAAAGCACAAATTCCCTACTGTGTTCAAGCGGTCCATAACAGTAGTAATCCCTAAGCCTAACAAGCCGGATTACACTAAAGCCAAAGCATATCGTCCGATATGTCTCCTCAGCGTGTTTGGCAAGCTATTCGAAAAAATACTTGCGAAGCGCATGCAATTTGATGCTCAGAAATTTGGCATCATGCATCCATGCCAATATGGCGGTACAATGCAACACAGTACCACCGATGCTGGCATTGAAGTTGTGCACTTTGTGCACGAAGCTTGGGCACGAGATCTCACTCCCTCAATGTTGCTGTTGGACGTATCTCAATTTTACCCGTCTTTAAATCACAACATTCTTGTTGAGATGCTGAGGCGAGAGGGATTTGCGGAGGACTTGGTGGAGTTCTTTGCTGATTATCTAAAGGGCCGGTTTACACGGTACTTGTTTAATGGTAAGCTCACAGATGCCACCCCCACACCGTTGGGAGTGGGTCAGGTGTCTGCCTTCTCTCCGATGGGATCGGGGCTGTATATTGCTCCTATCTTACATAAACATTTCCCAGTGGATCGCAAGATGCCTGGGAATGGCACACTGAAGTTCTATGTGGACGATGGTGCATTCATGGTAGCCGCGCCGTTGAAATCAACGATTCGGCGCAATATTACGCAGGTGGAACTCAATGTGGAGTACCTGCAGGTTATGTTCCACTCTCTTAATGGCGACCTATTAAGGGTCGGTTTGGGAGTGGAAGCTGATAAAGTGGAAGTAATGCACTTCTGGAAAAAGCGGAAACCGTGGAAGCCTGATAAGCCCACAGGCCCAGACGTAGTGATCGAGATTGATCGAAAAATCAATCACATCGTTCCCAAGGTCTCAATGAGATATTTAGGATTCTATCTGGATCCTAAATTGTCATTCAAATCTCACATCCGCTTTTACGCGGCTAAAGCAGCTAGCATGGTGTCCACTCTCACCATGCTAGGCAACTCTCTTCGGGGGTTCACCCCCATGCAAAAGAGACAATTATATATAGCGCATGTGCTTCCGCTCATGTGCTATGGTGCGCACCTGTGGTGGAAACCCGGGTGGAAAGGGATTGGCTGGATTGCGAAAGAGATGCAGGGGGCACAATCCCGAGCCGTCAGATGGATCACGGGGGCGTTCCGAACGACCCCGATTGGAGCCATGGAACTGATCACCGGAGTGGTTCCGGTGAAAGTGAATATCACAAGATACATGGAGAAGCATGCTCTCCGTATCAAAACTCTTCACCCGGGTCATCCTACCCGGGCGTTAATGAGTCATGAGTGGGAGCTCTCAGACGTCCCCACATCTGATCTCAACGCTGAGATGCCTTTCCGCGTAGGAAGGCACAGCAAATCAAAGTCCCCCATGGTGCACTTTGAGAAAATGGCCAAGACAACGAATGAAATATTTCATGTCTTAGCGTCGGTATGCAGGCCTGGTGACAGGCTGGTCGACCGTGATGGAGACGACACCATCGAACATGTGTTGTTTTATCGTGATAAGCGGGATAATCATGATGACGACATTAAATCCATCCCAAAGAAAAAGGGCGGAGAAAACGGAAAGGTCAGCGATGATTTCAAAGACTGGATTCACAACACATGGACGCCTGCGGCGTCCATACACATGCATGACAGAAACACCCTGATAATATGGTCGGATGGGTCTGTCATCCCGGGGAAAAATGATGACTATCTCCAGGTTAAAGGCAAGCCAAACTTGCAAAAAACGAGGGCGTCGGGTGCGTATGTCATTACGCGCAATGACGAAATTGTCTCGGAGGACTCTTGGATGTCCGGGAAGTGCACAAGTTTTGACGCGGAGGTGCAGGCATGTTATCTCGGCGTCAAGGCAGCCATGGAAGTGATCCGTCCATCGGATCACACTATAGTAATTGCCAGCGATAATATTGGCAATTTGCGGCGCGCTATGAAGCCTAGTGGGGTTGGCTCTGGCCAACTCCACGGTGTGTGGATTAGTGAATATTTGAAGGAAATGAACTGCAAGGTTGTATTCCTATGGAGCCCATCTCATGTTGGGATTCAATGGAACGAGTATGTGGACAAACTTGCTTCCGACATAAATAAATCAGACGAACCTCTGCCTGATTACAAATCATTTGCTTTCCGGGGACAAGAGATCCGCCAGAGAGTAATAGATGATTGGTCGGACATTGCCGGCCTCAAGTACAAAGTTAAGCGCACACCGGTGGCGGGAGTCCCGGGAGTCCCTGACAAATCCATTCACACTTGTCATAGTGCCTATCTAGGGTATGGTTTATGGTGGGACGAGGGGCTAAAGCCTCGCACCACGGGTAAATCACCCTTCCTATCCCTAGGAAAAGTCGATCTAAGCAAGACAAACGCAGACGGTGAGGATAAAACTTATGAGGAACTTGTGTTCCCCACTAGGATTCGTAATAAGGAGGTAGCCCGATTCACGCGGGTTATCACTGAGCATTTCCCAAGTGGGGAATACAAGAAGCGCTTTAAGCTTCTCCAACCGGGAGAATCGGACAAATGTCCGTGCCGCCTTCGAAACGGGTACAGGGAAACCCGGGATCATATACTCTTCAAATGCCCATACTACATGAGGCATAAGAAGTATGAGTGTAAGCCTTTTGTGGGTCCGTTTTCCAAGCGGGACCTTGCGCAAGGCAAGTCTTGGTACTCTAGGCGCCAACGGGGGTGGTCCTCGCTGGATGTCTTGAAATTCCTCCAAATCAACCCTATGGTTGGCACATTTGAATGGGCAGAGATCCTCTCCAAATGCAAGGAGGATCGCGCCCAGGGCAATAAGCACACCATGGCGTGGGCTAGACTAGAAGCGCATACAGTGTGGCGCGCTGGTAAAGTTCTGGAATTCCAGAAGGAATGGGATGGGCTTTCTGAAAAGGAACGTAAAAGAACCAAAAAGGAAGCCCATAAGAAATACGCGGCGGCATTTGATCCATCGAAGGCAGAGAAGTTCGCAGAAGAACTGTACAGAACGTGGCAGTACAGGGACACTGAGGAAATTCGGGAAGGCAGGCGCAAAGTGCTTGAACGAAATGAGATTGTGGATGAGCCATTCGTCCACATTCCCATTCGCGGGGTCACGGAGCCCGAATACGGAGTACTGGGAGAGGAAGTGGTTCCTTCGTCACAAGCGGAGGAACATGAAATTGCCCCAGTCGATCACGAGGATCATATCCTCGATTTTGCCCCTCGCGCCTCTCAATTAGAGGAAGAGGAACTTATTACTGTGCATCTAGACCAAGGGTGGGTGGACCTTCCCCATCGGGGGTTCATCTTACCTGAAGGGCGGTTATTAGACGCAGCGGAGAGAGACAATGAGCAGTTCCTGGACGATTTCGGAATGCTCTATGTCATTACACCGCCTCCTTCGGAGGCGGAAGGAGAAGACTGAAAGATTCAGTAGATACTCTGCATGTACTTAGAGTATGGAGTATAAATTCGTAGAATAAAAAAAAAAAGAACCGCCGCCGAGCGCTTTGAAAGGTGGCTTTGAAAAGGCTGACACTGCACGGCGAGAAGACAAGGGTTAGTGTATTGAAGAAGTGTGTGCGAGCGAGAGGTGTGCCAGTGCACTGAGGAGACGCAGGTCAAGGGTGGACATGGTGGTAGATAGTCGTAGACCAAGGTTGGGAGGAGGAGGCCACGGACATAGCCAGTGTGGTTGTTGGCGGCATTGATGCAGCCGAGTCAGGCCAGCTTTGCGCCCGTCGACGGCTCGGTTCGGCTCTCCTCCGCATACCCCAGCTCCAATTGTACGCCGAATGCGGCTGCAGGCATGAGACTGAGTGCTGGTCCGGTGAGCAGAAATCTATGCATCTTCCGAATATCAGATAGCCACTAAAAACAAGCCAACGCATACGTCGTGGTGGCTGTATTTCAGCCTTGCCGGCACATGGGCCAATCACGGTCACCTGCGTAGTAAGATGTACGAGCGACCCTCGACGGCGTCAGTTCGCCATCTCGACCCTCGTCGACCATCTCCCCACATACCGCACACACCGCACCCCAAACACAATCTCACGAGCCAACCGCAGGTCGGAAGAGCCTCGTTAGCGCCAGTCGAACGCGGGAACCGCCGTTGCAACCAGCATCTTGACTGTCTGTTTCGGATCCGGGCCTTGCATTGGCGAGGATACGACCAGGCCACCATCACCACGGTAAGCAAATGCCGCCGTTTCTTGCAATCACCGTCGCATATCTTGACAGCAGCCGCAGCCCGCAAGGGAAATCGACAGTCGAACTCCCCAGGTTCATATACGGAACGCGCCTCTTCGTTGTCCTGCTGGCGTGATGGCGTGCTATATTCTTGAAAGCATGCTAGACTCTAATGACAAAGATGTCCGACGCGCTGGCCGGTGCTCGAGCTGATGGCGGTGCTGTTGCGACAGCTAGGTCTTCCCCATCCGGATCCCAATCTTCAGCGATTCGGAAGACCATGCGCGGCACAACGGTGGGATCGAAGCCGGGGGACAACCGAGTGTACCGACCGATGTTCATGCACGCCCGAGCTAGCGACTGATGCCCTGTCTTCGGAAGCGTCAGCACAACCCTTGAAGTTGTATGTGGCCAGACACACTGAGGATTTGATATCCTCTACATAAACGCGCCTCATGCAGTCGCGCATGGGACTGCCTTTCGACGCTGCCCTGAACAGGGGAGCAGCGATCAAGAGCGTTCAACGGAGTCATCACTGCTCAAGCATTCTGCAAGAGCGTTGACACCCAGCAACTTATGTCGGCTCTGCTCATGGGAGCACCACGCAGAGGCAACGACGAGGCCTTCATTGGCCCCGCAGTGTGTCTATTCGCTCCTACCCGCCCAGTCGGGGGCGACGATATACCGACGGTGGCGCGATGGTAGCAGTCACAAGCGGAGGCTTACTTCGAGCGTATAGATGGGGTATGGATTGCCAGCATGCCTCAACGGGCGACGAAAGTACCCCATGGATGCATCTCCTCGTCGCGACAGATTACGGGGGGACCCACTTCCCTACGACTCATAGGTGCGTCCTTTTGGATGATCAGCATGCATGAGGGTGTGTGAACTGGTTGGACTCACTACTCGCAGGAGCCCAATGACCTTGGGGCATTGTCCAGGAAGGCAATATCGTGTACGTTCTTGGACACCGACGTTAGCCGGGCCCGTTACTGTGGCCTTGGGGTATCGATGGAATGAGGCATGCTTGACAAAGCTTGAACAGGCTGATTCCGTCTGGGTGGACAGTCTATTCCTCAGTATGTGCTGCGAGATGATAGAATTAACACTTGCCAGGAGCTCCTCACCGTGCCGCTCATTGCGCGCCGTCATTTACTCCGTAACTAATCCGTGCAACTCTCCTTATGAAAACGGACCCACTTGTGGTTAACCTCGGGCTTGCGTGGGCCGCGGACGATCCTCTTTCTTTGGGTCGACAGTAGGAAGCAGAAGAGACGAAGACGTGCGAATGAGCAAGAGACAGACTTCACATCCCCGAGCCGCCGTGTCCAGTTACAGCAAACGAGCACGAACATCCGTCCTTCCAGGACCTGTTCCCTCTTGCGGTAGTCATGAACACAGTTTGAGCCCCAATTCACGCGTGGATGACGTTCGTGTCCAACAAGGTGGTGAAGCTCTGTGAACGCTGACACTTGGTGTTCCAGGCAGCATACGGGGGGTGATCAGCAGTGCGGAGATTGTCTGCGCGGCTCACACATAGTTTCATTGTGTATAGAAGGGGTCCCCTCTCTACAGGAGCTGCACGGCGTGCCAGTCGGATGCAAACCTCTGGTTTCCTTAAGAGAGAAAAATACGGCGTGACGGCTACCAAGTATGGCAGTCGCGAAGGGGAACGGGACTCCCAGACGTAAGGAAGAAAGGCACGATGTGACAGCGCAATCGCTGATAATTGGTGAAGATTGGGACGGGCAACTTGGGAGGAGGAAACGGCAAGCAGGACAGAGCATCATGGCGAGGGAGAGCTCCTCGTCCGCCAAGGCAACGCCCCGAGGAGGGCCTATTCGACGACCAAACTGCTGGGCTCCTCTGCAGGCGCTGCAAGTGATATCGGTGATCCCAGTGCTTCGATCTGTACCTCAACTATCCCACCTCCTTTCCAGCCAGCGACGACCTTCCGTCTACTCTGGCTCCCCTCCTTCTCTTCTCGCTCGTCTCCGCGCCATGCTCTTCTCTCTTCCTCTACGTAGGTTCACTGGTATCTCAACCCGACATATAAACCCCTTCAAGTCCCCCTTCCCCCCCCTCACCAATGTCAACATCCGCACAGTCCGTCTCCTCGACTGGCGGGGTACTCCCCGATATACAGCCCTCGGCATCCATGCACCCTCTCGTCAGCCATCCAGTCATGTACTCGACGGGCCCGTTCGCAGGACGCACTATCCTCGTTCGACTCGTCGGGGTTCAGCAGCCTGACCGAGGCAGAAAGTGGAGTACAGCACGGTTGGCTGCGTACAGACGTGCGACCTGATCACTGTCTCCACGGTCGTGCAGATGCGGCAACATTGATGTGCGGCCCATCGACCCGCCGCCCATCGTCCGTCTCCAAATATTCGAGGTGTTCAACATCGGTTCCCCACGTCAACGTGTGGTGGAGCTTGGGCAGACCACGTACGTGCTCAATCCATCTCACTTGCATATCACTCTATCTCATCCGCATGGTATGTCCACGTCTCTCGCCCTCAGCGAAGCTGAGAGTCACGGATGGATATGTCACGTCGATCTCTTCCCGATACCTACTGATCCAGCGGGTGGATCTCTCATCGCAATTCAACCTCAGCCTGGTGACACCCCTCCCGCCCCATCGCCTATGCAAGTTTCACGCCCAAGTGGCGGCGCACTTGATCGGATCACACCTACAGATGGGTCCTCTAGTAGGCACGATCTACTCCATATGGGGCCGAACCTTCTTCGGAGCGGCGGACAACCAGTAGCCACCACGTTGACAATTCCTCGGATGCAGTAGTTGCATATGTTCGAGGTGTCCCTGTATTCGAGCGCAGCAAGCGCACGGCGGACCTAGTGGGCAATACCTTCTCGCCGTCTACCTGCTCCAAGGGTCAGCTTATTTTCGCGTTTACGGTGCGTATCATACGTCCTTGGGCCGACTCCGGTCGTGCGCGCATGATGTTGATGGTATTTGCGGTTCGTTTACCCAGAATTTGGCTGTCCGGGAAGAGGGCATCTTCTTCCTCCGTTACCGTACATTCAACACGGTTTACTCGGCCATGGGTAATACGCCGATGCCCGTCCTCGCTGAATGCGTCGGTGGAGCATTCAAGATCTACCCTACGAATGGGTTCCCTGGCCTCAGCCCCTCCACGGCACTCACCAAGGCACGTCTTATATCCTCCTCTACCCACTCTGCTCCCCTCCTGGGAATTACGCCTGCAAGCTGACGCGTCGCATGGACGACCGACAGGAAATCATGCTCAGCGGGGTACGCGTCACTACCCGCGCGACCGACCGCAAGCGTCAGCGCAGCTCGTACAGTGCAGAAGCACCGCTCGAGGGCGATGCTCCCAGTGCATCGGGTAGCGGCGTTCAGAGGGGGCTCCCCCTGATCGCACCGGCACCGGCGCCTGACCAGAGCACAGCGGCATCGGCGGCATCGGCAGCCTTACGCGTCGTGCAGGAGCAGTACACGGCTGATCCGCCCACCGGTGAGCAAGCGTACGGTGCCCAACGCCGCGGGAACCCATGCTGACTCGGGGGGCGAGGAGCCGGTTCGGTGTGTTATGTAAACTCGGAGAGACCTTATGCAATGGAGAACTATTCGTCTGCAGTGTACCAGTATGCTTGCTAACAATGTTTTGCCTACGTATGCGCACTGTCCAGTTTGTCATGAAAGCTTTCTAAATGCTATCGTGTTTTCCGTGTCATCAGAGTCAACTCATGCTATATCTGTTTCAGGTCCTCTGAACGGGTTCCTTCCTTTTACTCAAGAGGACACTCTGCTCCAGTCTCAGTGGGAAAGACCGGCAAATGGTGACGGGTGGGTCACCGAGGGTCAGAATAAGCAGCTAACAGGCGCAAGTTTACACACGCTTGAAGCAACAGACATTGGATCGCTCTAGCGCGAATGTCACGTGACGTCACAGCCACGTTGCGGGTAAACCGTATGGTAGCCACAGGGACTTTTGTATTGGTCGCGATCGTACGCGATTGCAACTTGATTTGACAGCATGTCTGGGCTAGCGATAGCTTTGAGAATGGAGCATGAAATGCGGCGTCGTAGAGTGTGCAATTAATAATAGCTGGATCAGTAGTGGATGAACTTGATACCAAGTTGCAGGTGTTCTGACCTCCTCTGATATGTGGCTAAATGGACCCCCTCCTCCTCCGCCTCCTTATATAAATTAGTCGTCGATCCTGAATTCAGGCATATTTGGGTCCAGCTATTGGCAGACAAGCACCTCAGGTAAACAAAAATCAATGTGCCTGTTTCAAAAATCGAGTTGCCTAGCGTATGCTGCACGTTTCGAGCGACCTCATCGGAGACGTCGGGGAGGTTGGGCGCCTCGCGCTACGGGCTTTAGCCATATCGCGTCGACCTCCGAAGTTTCCTGTCTCTAAGTCACTCAGAACTTGCTGTATACACTCAGAGACTCCAGTTCCCTCATCCATGGCTCAATATATGTCTGTATGAGGTGTGTGCCCTGTCTCTTTCTGGTAGCAACGGGTCGCCGCGAGACGCACGGCAACCGTAATGCATTACAACACAACGTATGTTAAGCAGTACAATACACGCATTACAACTTATATCCATTGTTACGCTCTTCCTCTCACCACCTTATGCTTCCGGTCGAATTACTCAGAGAAATTGTGTCCTTGCACTTCGAGATATGCACTCCGGCCGACAACAAGAGCACAAGCCTATCATTTCGGGATAGCACATCCCTCAAGCCAGACTGGGAAGCCGTGCAGCCGCTTTCCTTGGTTTCCAAAGTCGTCCGCAGGATAACACTGGAAGCATGGTTCCATGTCTTCCATGTACATGACACACAGTACTCTGGGGACCTGTCTCCCATCCCCGACGTTGCATTCTGGACCAGGTAGTTCCATTCACTCGCACACCACACACCTTTACTCACCCGCTATGCAGGACCGTTCACTGGACGGCGCCGCTCTGCCTCCAAGCCCTCTACAGCGGCACGTTTCGCTCCTTGCGCAAGCTACGCTACGACATGAACGGTGGCTTGCTCTCGCGGCACAGGCTCCACGTGATCTTGCCGATGCTCGTCGAGTTCGAGATGCGCTATCACATGTGGCCGGGCCCGATTTTGGTTGAGACCATCGCGCCCGCGTTTCCGCATCTGCGTGTGCTCGAGCTTCACCAGGAGACCACGTGGTGCAGCCTGTGCCACCTGTGTGCAAGCCTGCTCGCGAGCGAAGCCCCACCCCCTAAAATCGTATACACGAATGGAGACGGACTACCTGTGAGTCTTTGCTTGCCTCTCCCTCTCTCGCATAGCGCTGACAACAACATGCAGATACTCTATAACCGCGCTCTAGCTAGCCTCGGGCACCTGCGCACTGTACGTCTGAGCGTGTCATTCACGCTTGATGTGCGCGGGGCTAGCCTGCAGAACCTCAAGGCTCCGTGGCGGGGTGAATGCGGGGAGTGCGCCGCATACATGCTCACCGACGAGGCGTTTGTGGATGACTGGGAGGCCAAGAACCGGGACCAGTCGCGCCCGCCCTCGCTGTGCGAGGTGGTCTGGACATTCACGCCGAAGTCTACCGTCTCAGCGGAATCGATCTTTGACGACAGCAGCGAAGAGGGTGATGACACGGATGTAACTGATAGTAGCGACGAACGAAACGACGACGCAAACAGGGACGAAACCAATGCGAGCGATGTCAAACATGACGGCGGTGGCGGCGATGACGGGTGAAGACGGCTGTGAGGGTGACCCCAAAACACTATTCGGATCTCGTGTGCTCAGCCGATAACTGCGCCACCCCCGAGCGTCCAGAGAACGCATCCGATGTTATGCCATACGGCCTAGGTCTTCATTTCCTCTGCCTGCACGCAGACATCGATGCACTTCCCACCAATCTAATTGCAACCTCGACGCACCAATGATCGGAAATGGTCTATTACTGGCGGCGCTGTGCATATTCATAGTACACGCAGTACTGCAGTCCGACTTCGACGTCTATATGCGGTGGTCTGCGTCTCTTAGAAGCTTTGGCTGTCCGCATCACACCCAGATATAGCCCTAGTCACCAGCGAAATACGCGCAGTGGTGTCCTTTACGAAATCGCACCTTGTCCAGAGACTCATGTACTTACCGCCCTGTACAGGAATAACTATGTCCTGCTTGTGGCCTCGACGATCGTGCGCCTCCCAGAGTATATAAACTCGCACTCGTACTCCGGTCAGCAGCAACAACACCAAGTACCAACCTCACACTACTCAATTACCCTCTTCTATACACTTTCAAACATGTCATACTACGGCAATGACAGCTACCAGAGCGACTCCTACACCTCTGGTATGCACCATGTTCCGTCATGACACGCAGCTTACTGACGCTGGCGACGTAGACTCGGTGGTGGAGGACGGCGCTTTCGGCGGCGTCCAGGACTCGTCGTACCAGAACCAGCAGACGACGGACGTGACAGACACGTACGACCAGGGCCCGTTCGGCGGCGACCTCGAGCAGCAGAGCGTACAGACGACGGACACGACGAGCGTCCAGGACTCGTCCTTCGGAGGCGGCTGGTGAGCGGCTGGCGGGGAGTCCAACGAACGCTCCAGAGGGGGTCGCTGGTGATGATTTGTACGAGTAAACGGAGGAGGTATTGAGAAGAATGTTTTCGAGCTTGAAGGATCCAATCGCAAACTGGTTCAGGGCGGTGAGTGCTATGCTGAACTGCTTGAGAGAGCCGGCAAGCTGTCGCAGACTGTGTGCTGGAGCCATATATGATCGATGACAGGGCCCGACTGGCTAGCTAGCCCCGTCATCGAAGATGCACCTGGATAGACATTCGCAAATGTACTGTTGCCAGTGCAAGGACCCGAAGTACGTGTAGAGGAACCCACCGTGATGCGTATAGCTGTTTGACGAGTAGTACAGCTATTTAACGAAAGACCTGAAAAACAATGACCGAACCCTCACCTCCTTCTCAACTGATACATACATGAATATGATATATCTCCGTTTGCGATACTTAGTTAGGCTGCTTGTCGGCCACATGACTACATCATTTCCTGATGCTGCTTGCGCCAATCCTTGCGTACTTGCACATTCAATGACATCTATTACGTGTGGGTCAGTACAGCTCTCGAGACTCGGAGACTCGGTACCAAAAGCGTCCGGGTCTGCTCAACGTCCGCTCGTTACAAATCCAAATGCCCGCCTCGTCTAGCATGTATCCGCCTATGGTTGTTTTGATTCATCGTGCATCAGACAGTGACAAACAATCGTCATAAGTCACGTACAGAATGCGTAGCCCATTGTCTGTGGGCAGAGTGTTAAGTCTGGCGAACAACGGGGATCGCTATCCACTAGCGTGTAATTGTTTATGTTACGGTTCGGGTTGGGATACGGGAGTAGGGCCTGCCAGTAGCCAGTATGCCTGATAATTAATGTATGCTGCATGCACAGTAGTGGGTCACGATCTTGCCGGGTACTGCGAAACCTTAAATCATCCACTCACCAGCAGGATTATGCAATAGGCACGGCTCCCCGTAGCTTCCTCGTTTTGAAGTCGACCGCCGGCTGAGAAGATGTCCAAAATCGAAGCAATGGACTGCGCGATCGAGCTCACGTACAAGACGGGCGTTCCACAGCCCCTTCGGGATACCAGTACGCACGCGATACTTGCACGCATCGAGGAAATCGCCATCCAGTAACTTCCTCCCGTTGATGGTAGGTTCAAAGCCTGGCGGTTTGTCGCCTCCGCCGTTGTAAGTTCAGGTCTGTCCGAGGTCATGGCCGCGTCCATTGCATGATGGATGACCTTTCGCATTTGCTTCCGCAGCTACGGTATCTTGCAAGGTAGGCGTCGATTCGCGCAGTCCTTTATATATGATTGTTAATATTGTGTGATAGATTACTATGCATCTCACCCGCCATTCCAGCAATTCTCCACCGTCGGCATCACGGCAGTCGGTACATCATCGATTGCCATCCAGTATAGAGAGGTATGCGTCGTCTTCCATGGGTGTATAGGTCGCTAAGATTCGACAGACGCTATTGCTGTCGCTCCTGTTCGAACGTTACCCCAATTCCTCCGACTAAGCCAATAGGTTTCTCTTGTAGTAGCGACTCTGTCGCTCTTGTTAGCAAGTTTTGTCAGTCAGGTACAGTGCGTAGTCACTGTGACTGTTTTCAAATCTCACCGAACGCGAAGATACGGCGTCTCATCGCTTTGTTGCAAGGGGTCCATTTCGGCATTGCAGGAGGAGTCTTGTACTTCCCCATCCTCAAGATGCTACCGCAGTGGTTCGTTCGCAGACGTGGCCTCGCAACTGGCATCATATTTGCCGGGCCTGGCATTGGTGGTACGATAGCTTCAGCATGTCATTCATTTGAGTCACTCACGTCGAGTTATCACACTGCAGGTTTCGAATTCTCGTTCTTATTGCAGACATTGCTTGCGCGGGACGGCTTTCGGTGGACACTTTGAGTTTGGGCCATCGCCATGTTCGTCTTTGTCGGCATCGTCAGTAGGGCTGCAGCCCCGGCTGCCAGTGCACAAGTACCCGCGCCCACTTTTCCGTCTCGCTCTACTTCGCAACGTAAACGAAGGACATCCCCTCCCCACTCTCAGCTTCCATCGTACTCACCCTGTTAACTGCTCGGGCGTCGTATGCCAGGTAGTGATTGGCCCACCTCTGTGACCGCTTACCAAACCCATCGATCATGGCCGGGTGCACCCTCATCAGCGGACTGGCAGTCGTCTTGCTGTGGGGCTTCACGCAGCAGCTCACACTCGTCTTCCCGTTCGCCATAATCTACCGGGGCTTCGTGAGTCACATCTCACATACCTTCCACGAGAGCGCGCTTCAAATCACTCACCGTACATCTTGTAGATGAGAAGCTACACCTCGCTCAGCCCAGCAGTCGCACACCAATTTGCGGGAAGCAGGCCTGGACAATCGAACATCATCTGGGCGTACATCTTCTCCATTCGGAGGATCGCCGTTGTCATCGGGCCCCTAGTTTACGGCCTTCTCTAGACCATGGGCAGTAAATCGGCGTATGCATGGAGTATTGGGTACGGCGAACATGGGTTCGAGGCGTTGGAGGTCTTCGTCGGGACTTGCACAGTTGCGGCAAGTTGCGGCAGCGTCCTCATGGCCATAACCAAACGCAGGGTCTGGGACTAGATCCAGTCGCGTGTCGGGGTGTTGCAAAGCGCTGTCAGTGCGTCAGCCTACGCATTCCACTATCAACTTAGATCTCGTGTTTTCGGGCCTCTCGGGTGACTCAGAGGTCTAATATATATACTACTCGTGTATAGTGCCCATGTATGCCAACGGATTCGACCCGCATGTCCTATGTAGCGCGCGGACATCAGCGACCTTTCTTGACTGCACGAGCTTACCATTCGAGGCTCATGCGCAATGTCATACCTAGGCCGGGGAGGATCACGACGCAGGCGTACTAACGTAGCCACTGTCCTCCGCACAGTAGGGTTCAGACCTCGCCACATAGTCGCTGGGACTCGGACTTGCTTTCGTGGCCTATTTTCATATCGACATCCACATCTGCAAAGGACTCTTGCGACGCTCATTGAGACTCGAGAGGCCCGGAGATCACAGTGCAGTTGTCTGCTATAATCTACAAACGAACCCTAGCCTCCGAATTGACGTATAGGGCAGAAACACTCACTTCATGTCTCACTTTTCAACCACTCGACTGCACTCTCCACAACCCTATCCAACCCGTTCTTCCCGTCCTGCAACCCGCTAAGATAGCAGCCGCTTCGCGCTAGCTTGCATAGACGTTTATACCAACTATCCTGATTTCGGCGTGTTTGAGGCCTCGTACGGCAAATAGACATATTCAGTAGACTGGTTTCGTAGCATAGATTCATAGAAGTTTGACCCTGCGCAGTAGGTTTCAAGCGACCTGTATGTTAGCAGTTAAGGAGGTCGTCGCTGTGGCTGAGTGACAACCAGTTGACACAACACAACAGATCGACGACGATGACGTAACAGCCAGAAAAGGCAATATTTACGTCAACTTACGTTGCCAACGGGTTGCTCTTCTCAGCCGTTCCCCGGTCCTCTCGGCCTCAGGTAGTGTAAGAACGCGGGGTAAATGACACTATGCGAACGCATCGATACTGATTGGGAGGGTTGTTTGCCGGTCGGCGGTGGGTCGCTGACCTAATCCCTTCCCTAGCCTACTTTCGACGTGGCGTATCTCCGTTTCACCGGAGAAGGATGGTTGCCGGTCGGTCAACTCAACCACCCAACGGACAGTTAGTATGCTATATAGTTGTGGCTTGGGTTTACTTGAGGGACATTATCAATAGGTGGGATCTAAACAGCTCTGCGGAACCATCACTCGTCAGCGAAATAACTGGCACACCGCCCAGAAATGGCCCAAGGGAATACTATCAACATCTTGCTATTTGGAGCCACAAGTACGCGCCGACTGTGTCATCTGGTATGCGGTGACAATGGAACACTTGTACTGAACAATTTACTACTACCTAGGATATATTGGGGGCTCGGTTCTCAACCTTTTCCTGAATAATCCGGAGCAGCCAAATTCACCATCACAACGCCCGTGCGATCCCCGGAGAAGGCGAAGCTCCTCAAACAGCTCGGTGCGCACGCACCGCTAGCATCTCTCGACGATTTCGCCAAAGTCGAGGCTCTCGCCGCCAACGCAGACGTAGTACTCAACATCGTGCGTGATCCTCTCTACTTATTCGCACACCCCTAAGTGCATCTCGTTGGCAGGCGAACGCGGACCATTTGCCCGGCACCCGCGCTATGCTGGCAGGAATGCGCAGGTTCCACGAAGCAACCCGCCGGCGCCCGGTCCTCCTACACACCGTCAGTCCAAGGCTAATAATTGAGAGTGACATCGCGTTACTTACCTGTTAATGTTCCAGTCAGGCGCGGCCGAGGTCGCGGAGCAAGCAGAGGGCAAGTACGCCACCGAGACGGTCTACTCGGACGTCGACCTCGCGCAGCTGAAGTCTATCCCGGAATCGGTCATCCACCGGAGCATCGACCTCGCCGTTATTGCCGCGGACGAGGAAGGTATGCACGCATTCATCGTCCTCAAATTCAAGGCTGACCTGCGAGCAGGCTACGCACGCACGTATATCATTACGCCCACGATGATCTACGGCCTCGCGTCGGGCCTCGTCTTCGACAAGGGCATCGCGAAACGTACCTCGACCCAGATCCCCACGCTTAACCGCACCGCCCTCGAGCGGAACGTACACGTCAACGACGGTGCGTACCCCCCTCTTGCCGTTCACTCCCTCTGACTCACGCGGCCAATGGCAGTCGCTGCCCTGTTCCTCACGCTCTTCGACACTGTGCGCACGGATCCCGAGCGCACGGGGCACGGCTGGGAGGGGTACTACTTCCTTGAGAACGGGCACAGCTCCTGGGGCGACAACGCCCGCGCGATCGGGCGGGCCCTCGTTGAGCTCGGTGTCGCGCCCGCCTCCGAGCCCACGACCTTCACGTCAGACGAGATCGTCAAATTCTGGGGCTACGAGGTGCGTCCTCCTTGCAATATGCCTTCTACATGTAGTGGCTGACAAGGTGCCCTCTCTGCCTGCAGGTAGTTGGCAATTACTGGGGCTCGACGTGCCGATGCAGAGCGGACCGGGCGCCCGCGCTAGGGTGGACGCCGAAATACAGCGCGGTGGACATGCTCTCCGAGGGCCTGATGCGTGCGGAGGTAGAGGTGTAGCTTGAGGCCGCGCGTGCGAACGGCGGGGTCGTTGACTTCAGCTATGAGAAGTCGCTCGCGAAGCTCGTGGAGACGGTGATGTCGCTGGAGCGGTGAAATCCAGGATGATGGCGGATTCATCTGTGGTCCATGGACTGCGAGGGCGAGTGGAGGTGGCGTGATGTGTATACTACAAGTTCAGGCTCGAGTTTTGGCGCAATTTGATTCCTATTGCAGCAATCAGGTGACCATTTCTGGTCCACTGAGGGTTTCTACAGCCTGGTTCAATATGTGCGATTTTATGTCCGTAGTCGGCGTGCCAGCCTATATGCATGAATCTGACATAATGTTTGATATTCGGAACAGAAACAACACGATACAGTGCATGTTACAGTCCAATTGCAAAGCTGCTAATACAACTCCACCGGGATACGAGATATAAGCACTGCCGCCTCTTTGACACACGCCGCCTTCTAATCGCGGAGTCACTGAGATTGTCTGCCAATGCCATATAAGATGAGGTACTCGCAGTCAATGAGCTCTTTGACGCGATACTGAGGGCTATGGGTGTGGAAGGCGATCCACGCGAAGGACTCCCAAGCATCCCAATCAGAACCCTCGCCCAGAATGTTCCTGATGTGTTCAACGGTGATATTAGTTTCGTCGACAAGCTACTGGAGCGTGTCTTGGGCAGACTTACTGCTGACGCGAGCGCGGTCGCTCATGTAGTTGCTCGTCTCTCCTACGCCTCCTTGTAAAACGACAAGATGTCGCTAGAGGGTTGCATTACCACTTGTTCTGCGAGGTTGGGCCGGTCGCAACTCACTTGGCATGATTCTAGTACCAACAGATATCTCTAAGCAAGACCATCAGTATTTATAACAGGCTGGTTGCATACATTGCTTACGGAATAGCCTGCATGTACTCCTCGACGTGAGGAAACCGCTTCTTGTCCCAGATGAAGTATGCGAAAGCTACAGCGAGATTTAATGATTTGACATATTGCGGCAATAAGCAATGAACGGCATCGCGTCTGACGAGCCGGCGAGCGGTGATTCTCCGCTTATCTGCTCTAGCATACAATTGTTGCCAAATTGTGACACAGAGGTGAAGATGGACGTGGAGGGAAAATCGGGATAGAAGTCCCACTTTTTCAATAGGACCTCCAAGAGTCGTCCCACCATGCCCGACTCGTCCTGGGCGACGCCGAGGCATAGTCGTCGGTGGAAGTCGCGGACGGAAGGGGTGCTGAGAACAGAGGAGTCGTCCATCGCGATGACCACTGAGCTGAAGAGGACGATTTGTACCTTAATGTTGATGTCGTCGATGTGGGCGTAGCAGGTTATTGTGAGGATGGTTGCGGAGGGGATGTAGGGTCGTAGAAGATCGAGCATGTCCGTGCCCCAACTGTAGATCTTTTCAAGGACTCGGCTCTCTTTCTTGGAGCACAGGACGAAGTCTATCACAGGATTCACCTCAAAGTTGTCGAGACAAGGCGCGAGTGATGTTCGCCGGCGACACAGGTAAACGCTCTGCGCTGAAGGTACGGGTCTACCTAGACGTGCAGTCTTCAGACATCCATTGTGTCTAACAAAGACGGCACACATTTACCTTTGATCCGGCTTCGGATCAGTCTAAACCTTTGTATCAAACGCGATTCTAGTACAACAGTAACATATAGAGACTCACTCTAGCACCACGACGAAGTACACTGGCAAGACAAGGTTCACGTAACTGCTCGTGATTGCATTTCGTTCTAATAGAACTATCGCTTCTGGATCCTTCGAGCCTTGACCAGGACAGTAGTAGACTGAGCGATAGACGCAAGCTACATGCAATATTTTGGGCATCCCAATGGTTCCCGTATTCAGTGGGGGGAGACGGAAACCCTTCACCTGATAATGATTGCATGTACATTTGGCTCCGCCATCCTTGCATAACATCGGTGTCGTTGTTGTGGGGAAAGTCGAGGTCAGCGCACGGATCATTTTCCGCCGGATTCATGTCAGAATCCAAACACCCGTACGAGCTCCATTTTGCTTCCGAAAGACAATTAAGAAAGTCGGAACCCGCCGCACTCTAGGACGCACCTGTTCAAATGCCTGTAGGAGCCTGTAGGACGATTGTGCTGCGGCCGAGTTGGGCACCTTCGTGGTTGGTGGCTTTCGTCGACGTTGATCGACTGTTTGGTAGCGCTGACGTAACATGTCGCGGTATCGCCGCGCGTACTCAGATCTCAGATCTACCCTGGTCCCTACGCGGTCGTCTCTCGAACAAGCTGGGTTTTTGCTGGTGCCCTTCCAGTGTGCGAGGGCGAGAGTTTCCACCTGAATGCCACACTCATTGAAGCCACGAAGTGAGCTCACGAGGGAAGCATGCCGTATCCCATTGGCATCAAGTTCGACACCAAGGATCTTCGCGAGCGGCGATGGCGGCAAAGGAGCCTGATGGACAAGTGAGTAAAGTGGTCAGGGATTTGGGGTTCGGCCTTGGTCCGGATGGCTGAGTGCAAGCTGAGTGCCTGCTGGGGACTACGAACATGATGTGCTCACGCAGATCCATTGAGCCGAGTCGGTATATGAAAGGGAGCAGATCATGGATCGATGTCTATTCCAGTCCATATGCGGTTGTCTGCGTCTCGTCTCGTAGAAGCGAACGCATCGCACCCAGAGGTCCTAGTCTGACGTCAACAGCGAGCGTTGCGCAGCGGACGATGTGTCATCACACCTTGTCCGGAGTTCTCAGCAAGTGCTCAGCGCACGCATGTGCATACCTCCCTGTGCTGGAATAGCTACGTCCTGATTGTGGCCTCGACGATCGTGCGCCTCCCAGAGTATATAAACTCGCACTCGTACTCCGGTCAGCAGCAGCAACACCAAGTACCAACCTCACACTACTCAATTACCCTCTTCTATACACTTTCAAACATGTCATACTACGGCAATGACAGCTACCAGAGCGACTCCTACACCTCTGGTATGCACCATGTTCCGTCATGACACGCAGCTTACTGACGCTGGCGACGTAGACTCGGTGGTGGAGGACGGCGCTTTCGGTGGCGTCCAGGACTCGTCGTACCAGAACCAGCAGACGACGGACGTGACAGACACGTACGACCAGGGCCCGTTCGGCGGCGACCTCGAGCAGCAGAGCGTACAGACGACGGACACGACGAGCGTCCAGGACTCGTCCTTCGGAGGCGGTTTCCGTTGGTGAACGGCTGGCAGGCGTCCGAGGAATATAACCGGAGATGATGTTTTTGTATGAGTAGACGGAGGCGGCGCTGAGAACGACGTTGCGGGACTTGAAGTGTATGATTGTAAAACTGATTTTGGACAACCTTGCTCCTCCTAAAGTGACCGCGCGGGCGCTGGTACATACTACGTAGGAGCACACTTATACTCTCGACGTCCAGGCGGATTATCTCTAAGTATAATTCTAAATGGTAGCGCAGCACCTTTTCCCCCTTTCACTTGTTTGGATCAAACACCTTGCTCTTTGGGGTGATTGAGTGGGAGGTTTGTGTTCCGATGTCGCTGACCGAATTCCCGACTATCTGAGCTAGGCGAGGGTCATCATGGGTCCATCCGACAGACACAGGTCAATTAACGTCTCACAATAGCGCGTACGATAGTAGATAAGCAAGGACAATGCTAAGTGCATTCAGTCGAGTTCATCCACCTCCATACGGGCCCACAGCTCCTCGTCCTCGCGCTCCCACAGTCCTGCATCATACTCTCGCCTCTGGTGGCCCACCCACTTAGGGTTCGGTCGAACGGGACGAGGGTGTTTGAGGTCGGAACGATAGGCCGTATTGTACTTGGGAGCAGATGACGGCTCCTTTGGCCACCAGTTGGGAAGAGGTCGGCTAAGTCCAGGTCGGTTAACGCTAGGCTTATCCCAATCTTCACAGACATGATACACGATCAGCTGGGGTCAAATGAATATCAAGCAAGTGTGGTACTCACATCCCTTGTGACTGTCGGTGCGGGCGTACAGGGCGTCGTCGATGTCTGCGCGACGCATGAAACCTGCCGCGTCTGTGTGCATACCGAGTGCAGGGACTGCGGAGGCGGCGGCGAGGGCGACACAAACGAGAGTGGGGATGAACATGGCGACGGAGGACGTTAAGATGATCTGAAGTTGTGGGGTAGTCGTTAACGAAGAGGGCTAAGTTCGTGCGTCGTTAGCGTGACGGCACGACCGCAAACCGCAGATGACCCACTGATCCTGCACCCTGTGTTGAGCTCGAAGAAGAGAGAAGAGCTTAGGAGACTACGGTGCGACTCGGGGCTCTTAAATGCAGGGTGGATTTGAATTTCGGGCCCGCCAAATGATGCCCTTGATCAACTATGAGACTATATAAATATTGATACCTCCGCGTTAGAGGTGTGCTGACTGTGATATGATCTCACGATGTACCTTTCGCCTCCCATAGATTCACTATGCATGTCGTCCAGGACGATGCGGAGATGACAGCTTGCACGAGTGTGGATGCGACGACCTGCTCGGAGGCGGCAATGCGGGGTCGCCGGTCGGCGAGATCAGAGTATCACGTTGTAAGTCTCCACACAGCACCGCATCCTGTCCGTGTGGCTGTTCTCCACTTCGGCGACCCATGCGGTGACCCCCTAGCGGCCGTGGAAAGCAATGTTGTTCCCCATCGTGTAATAGTTTCTGGGCAAGAGTCTGCGGCGATCAGCGGGGGGCCGAAGAGGAACGGGAGGAGATAATGGCCCTGCGACGACACTGGACGAAGATAGGTGCATGCAGCAGTGACTCGAATAGATGCTCCATCCCGTTGGTCAGTTGGCCTCGTTCTTCATATTGTAGCCGCGTATTCATAGCACACACTGTAGTCCGAACTCGACCCGTATCCTCGTCCGTATGCAATGGTATGCGTCTTGTAGAAGCTTTCCGCGTCGCACCCAGATTAGTCAACAACGGCCCGGCTTGTGCAGCAGACACGATGTTTCTTCGTAGGTCACCTCACCTTGTCTGGATACCTCTAGAAGGGCTCAGCACACACATGTGTGTACCACCCTGTGCTACGTCCTGATTGTGGCCTCGACGATCGTGCGCCCGACAGCGAATACAAACTCGCCCCCGGCGCTCTAGTCAGCAGCAGCGATACAGATCACCACAGCTCTCAGCCCTCACTACTCAACCGCTACACTACATATACAAGCAAGCATGTCGTACTACGGCAATGACAGCTACCAGAGCGACTCCTACACCTCTGGTATGCACCATGTTCCGTCATGACACGCAGCTTACTGACGCTGGCGACGTAGACTCGGTGGTGGAGGACGGCGCTTTCGGCGGCGTCCAGGACTCGTCGTACCAGAACCAGCAGACGACGGACGTGACAGACACGTACGACCAGGGCCCGTTCGGCGGCGACCTCGAGCAGCAGAGCGTACAGACGACGGACACGACGAGCGTCCAGGACTCGTCCTTCGGAGGCGGCTTCCGCTGGTGAACGGTTGACACTAGTGACAAGATGGACGCTCCGTATATGGCCGGAGATGATCGTGGATGCATTTGTGCGAGTAGACGTGACTAGCAGGAACTTGCAGATCATTGAGATTGTGAACCGGCTCGAACATCTCGCGGTTGGTGTGTTCTCTATAGGCTCCCATCTTCTGAGTGACGTTGATGGTGAGTGAGCACCTGAGTCCAGTGCCGAGATGCCTTATTCGACCACACGTGGTGAACGAACTTAGGGATAGAAGGGCCGAAGCCAAAGGTACGAAACAGAGTTCAGCCTGCTGGCGGGAAGGCCCTCCGGGAACTTACGTACTTGTTTGTTGCGGTCAGACATGGTCAGTTTTCCCCATGGACGCAGGCATCATGAGGCGTCCGGATCGACTGAGGTGAGAGCACCGATAATTTCCAGCCCACGAATGGCTGAAATATTACCGTCCGTTAGGTAGGGTAACGCCTTCACGTAGAGTTATGTCACTAGCCACATCGCTGACCGGCGTTGCACCAGTGTAGTGAGTGTGATGCCGTTGACTCCTTCTATCATCAGCCGCGCTCTCAGGCTGATTGTCCACGAGGCTTTTGTATCGGAAGCTTGAGCGGCCCTCGGAGACAGCGAGAGGCTAGGACCGGGGGCAGAGAGTATCGCGCTCATTATATAGACTGCGACCTGGGTTCTGGGAAACGGTGCAACCCTTTGGCAGCAACCGGCTATGGCGTTCTCTGCGGCAGAGGTCAGTCTCCGGCGATGCCATGGCCTTGCAAGGCTGACTCGTGAGTATCATGGTGATGTACGCAGTCGAAGCTAGTGTCCATTTTCGTCCAATCTGTCCTCTATGGTGCGTCTTGTCAGTTGATAGACTCGGATTGTGAATCACATCTTGCCTGCAGGGAACTACATGTCACTGTTCTTCTCCACGACCAAAGCGCTGCTATGGAAGCATAGATCCGGGACGCTGAATTCACTGCGCAGGTACATGCTCTTCGTGTCCTTCGTCATGTTCGGGATCGCGACCACGGTACGCACCCGGTGCCGTATCCTCACCACAACCCCAGGCTTGATGGGTAGGGCACCAGCATGTGGCGACCAACTTCTCGCGCATCATCCTTGCGTTCATCATCCACGCGGATGCGCCGGGTGGACCCGCCGTGTTCTTCAACGAGATGTCCAACTTCACGCAGATGTTCGGGAGCACGCTGTACGTCGCACAGACTCTGCTCGGCGACGCGATGGTGGTGCGTGCGCAAACCTTCCCTCGAGAACGTCCAAAGGATACTGACCCGTGGCTGCCCCGCAGCTGTACCGCAGTTACCTTGTCTGGAGCCGCAAGCTGTGGATCGTCGCGTTCCCGTTTGTCCTCCTCCTCGGGAGCACCGGTGCGTCCCGCCACAGCTTACGCAGTGGCTGAAGCTTATATTGAACCTTCCGCGGACAGCGACCGGTGTAGGCATCCTTTACTCCTTCGACAAGGTCGAGCCCGAGGCCTCGATCTTCGTCATCCAACTTGGGCACTGGATCACCGCCTTCTTCTCCATGACGTTTGCGACGAACGTCATCTGCACAGGTGCGTCCCCGCTTCCCCTCTGGGAACCACATGCTGAGATCCCGCCGGTACGTCTCCGCGAACATGGATGCCGCAGCACTGGTGGCATACCGCATCTGGGTGATCAACCGAACGTACTTCTTCTCCGGCTTCCGGCACCGTAATCTGCGGCCGGTGCTGATTCTGATCGTCGAGTCGGGTGCGCTGTACTCCGCGACGCTCCTCGCACTGCTTGTGCTCTACAATACCGGCTCGTGGTTCCAGTATGTCGTCCTCGACGCGGTGTCCTCCATTGTCGTGAGTGTCCCGCCACCAGACCTTGAGCGCGCCTGACTCGTTCAGGGTATCGTGTTCTCCGTCATCATGCTGCGCATTGCAACGGGGGTATCGAATGCGGAAGGCGAGACCGCACTGATTGAGCCGACGGCTGCGATGGCTAGTGGGATCCAGCTCTCGAGGATTTCTTCGCGCAGCGAGCAGAAGGGCGCGATGGATGTGGAGATAGCTTAATGTAAACATATTATGCTATTGTCGACGTGAAGTAGCAGCAGTGACAACAATGTATCGTATAAGATTGCTCGTCCTTTGCTTGGTAATCATCATGATGCATGCTGACGTATTGCATCGGTCGCACTATGGATATGGGCATTCATGCAGGTCATGAGTCCAGCATTCTCACCACAGGAGAAGCTGCCGGTTTCTGCGCCATAACACGTTCATCAGACCGCCCCTTACAGACATCGAAACGAATAACATACCTGGTCGTCGTCCTTCACATCCCTGCTACTTTCAGAGACCTCTCTCATCTGCAGCTCTGCCGAGCTGAACTCGACATCATCAGTTAGGAATGTCGACAGGTCCTGCGTCGGGGTCGCGAACGAGATCGGGATCTGGTGGTCGGGGTCGCGCGTCCGTGTTGTCGCTCCCGAGAGCGTGCGGGACGACCCACGCGCGGTAGTGATCCCGAGTCCGATGCGTATGATGATCATCGAGAAGACAAGGCCGACAATCGGGGATATCTACTCCAAGTTGGTGTGCGAGGTGAGCTGTCAGTGCGAGCCAATGGAGCGAGGGTGCCATGAACGTACGGCATCGAGTAGGACGTATTGGAACCATGAGTCGGCCTTGTAGAGGATGAGCAGCGCGGTTAGTGTCACGGAGTAGACCGCCCCAGACTCGAGAACTAGAAACATGATCGGGTAGTAGCTGTGGTTCAGGAAGGCCATGACCGAGCGGTTAAGCCGCCAAATGCGGAAGGCCACGAGGCCTGTAAGCCACGAGGAGAGCACCTGTAAGTGAGAGAGAGACACGGCAAGTGGATATGCGCACTAGTGCAGATGATATTTGTCGCGAGCGTGAGCGAGAAGAAGGCGGTGATCCAGTTCTGTAGCTCGGTCACGAAGATGTCCGCCTGGGGCACTACTCTGGCGAAGGAATAGAGAATGCCGATTCCAGATGCTTGGACGGACATGAGGCCAATCAGTGTGATGCCTGTCATGAGAATAGAGTTGAACGCACCGGTGCTTCCCAAGAGCAAGACAGATGGAACGACTACGACCCACACATTGCCCCAGACCAGGTAGCATCTGAGTAGCTGGGCAGCGGCAAGCATATGCGGTCAGCTTCTCGTGGTAAATGGGGCATTTGTGAGACGTACGACAACGCTGTCTCCGATGACCGTTTGAGCGATGTACAGTGTGCTTCCGAATATCTGCGTGAAGTTGGATAGCTCGTTGAAGAACGCTGCTGGACCCCCACGTTCGTCGCGGTGGATAATGAAGGCTTGGATGATGCGGGTGTAGTTGACGCCAATATGCTGTGAGACAGACGGGATCAGTGTGTACCTGCATGTGCGCAACGCTCATGATTACCATCGTGGCCACGGCGAACATGACGATAGATATCCACAGCATGTGGTCTCGCCACGGGTTGTGCTTTCGTCGCCGAGTGAGCAGTACCCATACCGTAAGGATAAAGAGAACGGCGTAGGCCCCTTGACGAATGAAATACCATCATGAGTAGATATTTCATGAGGGAGGGTCATATACGGGAGTACCGTAGAGTAATGTCTGGATGAATATCGACACAATCTTTGCCTGTCATAACGTGGTCAGTGCGCGTAATGGATGTGACATAAAGAGGGCTCACCTCATCAGCAGGAAAAGGCATTTTGCATGCTCTTACCCGGAAATAGTTGTAAATACTTCCGACGAGCTCAAAGAGAAGGGACGAGGACAACACAATCCGGCCGGCCCTTTGTGCTTTAACCCGGACGAGAATGAGGTTTGATACAGTCGAGACAGTATTAAGCTCAGAGTTTAGCGTTCGGAGAGGTCGGTGCCATGAGCGACCTCACGCACAGGGGAATCGAGTAACCGACGAACAAACGGGCGCAACAGGACTACCGTGCGCCCGTGGCGCATGACACACGCTTCTGCAAACGAAGCCGCAGTGCCCGTGAGTTGGTAGACAAAACAGGGACGGCGAATACCTTGTCCATGGCGACCGGACATTGGGTTTGATAAGCACCGTATCGCATCGGACATTCCACTCCAGGCGCCATCGCCGCCGGTCAGGGGGCGCTATCCATTGAGTTATTCGTGATAAACCTTCGGTAATCTAGCTACCTACCAACTTCACCGGCTGATCAGACTCATTGCGGGGTGAAGGTGTGCGAGCGGGTGCACATCCGCTAGCACGCAGGATCGGGCAGGAAAGCCTGGATACGCAGGATCAGGAAGGAAATGGATGACGGACAGATCGCACTCACCAAGTGTATGTATCCATATCCCGAAACCACCGAGCTCCCCAACGAAGGAGGCAGAAAGCTGCGCTTCCGACATACATTCCCAACGCCATGCACTTCGTGGGACGATACATCCACTCTAAATATGTCAGCAGATATCAGGCGCTGATCTAGCGCCACGAAGACCCTGAAGCTTATTGCTACAAATCTTGATCCTCGACACTGACCGGCACCGGTCTATCAACCCAGTCGAAGACCCGGATGTCTGGTGTGAGCAACAAACGTTTCACCCTCAACACCGGCACGTCTGTGCCCGCGGTCGGTGTCGGGTACGCACACAATCCGTGACGTACAGCCGTCTCATAGGACTCGGATCTGCAGCTGTTGGATGGGCAAGTATGGAGAAGACGGGAGTGTCACGACGATGGTCAAGGCCGCACTGGACGTTGGTTATCGACATGTTGATACTGTTGAGTGCTTCGAATTATGTTCCAGTTTGTTCCGGTCTAAAGTATCGTGGATTAGGCCGCAAACTACGGTGAGTCAAAGCCAAGGTGGAAACCCTATTGCGTTTTCTCCATTGTTCTTTGCCATAGGGAATGAAGAATCTGTGGGCAGGGCACTGAGAGAGTCCAACGTGCCTCGCCACGAGATATTCCTGACTACAAAGTTGGAGTAAGCTACCACGATGCTTCTTTCGTGCACCGCAACTCACCTGGTTCAACCAGCCAGAGCGATCACGGCCGCGTCGAACAGGCCTTGTCTGACAGCCTGGCTAAGCTGCACGTCGAATACGTGGACCTGTACTTGATGCACTGGCCTATGGCGTATGACGATTCAGGTCTGTACGATGTGTACCGAGCGGATCTCAAGTTGCCACTGACGAACGTCATGCGACTGCCTGACAGGCAACACCTTGCAGCCAAAAGAGAGCCCGACGTTTGTCGAGACGTGGCGTGAAATGGAGAGGCTCATCGCGAGCGGTAAGCAGTGCCGCCGCTTCTCCCACATCGTCCTGATGCCCATCTTAGGCAAAACGAGGGCCATCGGTGTATCCAACTTTAGCATCCAGACCCTGACAACGCTCCTCGCAAACGCCTCCGTCATTCCCGCCGTGAACCAGGTGGAGCTCCATCCGTGTCTCCCGCAACATGAGTTGCGTGAGTTCTGCAGCGAGCGCGGGATCCTCCTCACCGCGTACTCGCCCGTCGGGAAGACAAAGTTCGCCGACGACCCCGCGATCATGGCTATCGCAGCAACGCACGGGCCTGGAGTAACAAGTGCCCAGGTGTTGCTGAGCTGGGGCGTTCAGCGCGGAACAGCAGTGATCCCGAAGACGGTACGCCCCGAGCGTCTAAGACAGAACCTTCAGGTAACTCATGCGCGTTGAGAAGATGAAATGCTCACGAGAGTTCTGACCCCACACAGCTCGTGAACCTTAGCGCGGCAGAGATTGGCACGCTCGACTGCTTTCACAAGAAGCCGGGTATGCATCGAAGCGTATGCGGTTTCCACTCTGCGGAGCTGGGCGGGTCGTGTTTCGGGTGGAGGTACGAGCAATTGGGTTGGGAGATGACCACAGGCGGAATTCACCGGTAAAAGCGTGTCCATATCGGGGAGTGATGAGAAGATATACTCCGATGTACTCGCTGATTGAGTTGCGCCACGGTATATATACTTCACCCGACCTAGTGCACCGTGCGAACACAGTCTACGAGTGAACCGCCAGTCTAGTATGTCTCGCATCCGCCCATCCCAGATGTGCCCTCACACTGTGAATACAGCAGTAGCATCAGCGAATCATGTCCGACGCAGCAAGCAAACCGCCTACCATCCTAGAGAAGATCTATGCACAACGCCAGAAGGACGTCGAGATAGCGAAAGCAACCCCAGGCACACGCCCGGAGGAGCTCGAGGCCTACCTTAAGATGGGACTCGCACCGCCCCTCATCCCGCTCGTCCCGCGCCTGAAGCGCAACCCGTCCAGCGCAACTGCGCGGCCGTCGCTCAGCCTCATGGCAGAGATCAAGCGCGCGTCGCCGTCCAAAGGCGACATCGCGCTGCACGTCAACCCCGCCTCGCAGGCACTGCTATATGCGCAGGCGGGCGCGTCCGTCATCTCGGTGCTCACCGAGCCGACGTGGTTCAAGGGCAGCCTGAGGCCGTCGACGCACTGCCGGACCGCCCCGCGCTCCTCCGCAAGGAGTTCGTGTTTTCGGAGTACCAGATCGCGGAGGCGCGCCTGTGGGGCGCAGACACGGTGTTGCTCATCGTGGCGATGCTCGCGCAGGAGCAGTTGGAGCGGCTGTATGCGTACGCGGTCGCGCTCGGGATGGAGCCGCTCGTGGAGGTGAACAACGCACCGGAGATGGAGCGCGCGCTCGCGGTTGGCGCGAAGGTCGTGGGGGTGAACAACCGGAACTTGCACGACTTCAGCGTGGACATGGGTACGACGAGCGGCCTTGTGGATATGGTGCGCGAAAGGAACGTGATTCTGTGCGCGTTGAGCGGGATCCAGGGCCCGGAGGACGTCAAGGTGTATGGGGAGCAGGGTGTGCATGCTGTCTTGGTCGGAGAGAGTTTGATGCGTGCGGCGGACACGACGGCGTTCATAAAGAGGCTGCTACAATGGCCCGACGCGTAGAGCCACGGGAGACAAAAGAATGCACACGCTGGGCCATGACGATGTGATTTGATGTTCTTCTCGTATCTCGAGTGTGCGGGAGGATCTGTCGGCACCATGTAAGCGGCAGAGAGGATGGGTCGACTTAGGATATAGGACTCTTGATGCCCTTCATGCCCTGAGACTTCATGAACAACGCAACCAAAATGAAACTTGCGCTCACCGTATATCTGCCTTGTGCTTTGGAGGCCTCTCACACAAAAATGACACTTGGTTGGCCTTACCTGCCAGCTATTCGGTCCCCCTACCATTTCACCTTGATCTCACCCCATCCCCCTGTCGTCTGATGCCCAGCAGTTGCGTCCAGTCTTCTGTACTCAAGCTGTACGTTGAATAGAGGAAGACGTCAAATGGGAGCGCCCATCAACGCTGGTCACGGACAGCTGTGGCCGTTACTTACTATCACATAGAATTGTCACGCGGCTAGATCCTCCCGCTCCTCCGTCCGCCACTACAGGCTCCGCCGTTCCCCGACAGCGCACCCCAGAATTATCAGTACACGGGCTTTATGACAATTCCTGATAACCTTGCTCTTGCGAACAAGGGGTAAAGATACACAAGTACATATACAACATGAAGGTCGTTTACTGTCGTTTAAGCTCCTGCACCGAGTCCCAGTTATCGTATCACCATAGAACTCGTCTCCCCTAGTCCAGCTCATCCAACTCAGCGTCGCGCGGGAGGAGGGACATCAAGTCGCGGTCCTCGAGATCGACGTCCCGGCGCCCCAGCTCGTCACCACGCTCCAGTTCCCCCGCACGTCGCACAATCTCCTCCAAAAGCTCGGGGTCCCTCCGTTGTAACGATTTCGCCAATCTCCCGAGGTCCACCCCCGTGCTGAGCATGTCGAGGCCGTTATTCAAGGTCGTCCAAGCGCCCTGCCTGATCCTCTGCGCTTTGCTGGGTGGGGGCATCTTCTTCTGCCAAGGCACGCTCATGGCTGACTGCACTTTTGTCTTCGCCTTCTGCATGGCAGTCGGCGGCGGCGGCTTCTTCCCGATCGACTTCACCTTTTGCCAGGTGGACTTCTTCGGGGGCTGCTTTCCGAGCGACTTCACCTTTTCCCAGGTGGTCGGCTTCTTGGGGGGCTGCTTCCCGACCATCTTCTTCAGGACCTTCTTCATCCCGCGGCGCTCGAGCTCTTGCTCCGCGGCTTGAAGTACGACACCTGCGACGTGCTCCGAATCCTCGCGCGAATTGAAAAGCAGGGTGGTCTTAACGGCGATCGATGTAGCCTTGAGGCCAGTGCTCAGACCGTTCTGCGCGCGCTCGCGGACTTTCTCCCAGTTTGTCTTCTTTGGTTTGGGCTTGGGCTTGAAATAGTTCGCCACGCGCTGCAGGCGAGTGGGCGGTGGCTGTTTCTTCTTCCCCCACTTCCCCAGTGATATGGCGCCGGTGCCATCAAGGGCGGGACTACGTCAGCCGTGGTTAGCGAAAGCGCGGGGCGGCACTGGTCAGAACATACCGATGAACAGGAGCGGCGAAACATGGGGCTGCGATCGCCAGCGATAGGAAAATGGGGAGGATGGTATTGAGAAGCATGGCCGAAAGTTATGAGCGACGCGTGAGCTGAGGCGCGATCGTGCTGGTTCGGTTGGAATGGGGACGAAAAGGTGGGTGTGGGCTGGACATATGCTTCAGTACAAGTCTCTGTCTCCTCGCAGTGTCGCGACTCACCGACCAGCGCCTGTGCTTGTGGCGGACAACCGACTTGTAAGAGAACGGCCGGTAGCTGGACACGATAGTCACGGCGGCGAACTTATAACAAGTTGCGCTCTCTGAGCAGCAATTGGTATAAGCTTACCATATGATCATATATTGCATCAGTCTTGGACGCCAATACCGTCGTCAACTCCACCACAGCCTCCTGCCTAAGGGCATGGCAAGGAAGAACGTGCAGCCAAGCTGTCTGGGGGGCTTGGCTGTGCAAATGTACGGATGAGTATTGTTTCAAGCGTTATACCGTCTTCCAGATAACGAGACCCCTTGATCGCGAGACATGTGCGGTCACAATGCTGTGAAACATGGATTAGGAGGAGTGACGCAAAGCGCTGCATTTCTTTCAGCCACAGGTCGCAGGGCCCTGAAACGAGCGTTCAGCGGGTCACAGGGTCACACCCAGTGAACTAACGGTTAAAACTCTCGGTATACCACTTAGGGGCTGCAATCAACAGGGGCTGTCATTATATAGATGATCATGCGGCCGACCACTCACCATGATCGGCGAGGCGGGATCTGGACTCGGGGGAGGCTGCGAGATGCTGCGGTCTACAAGTAAGCAGTACCAATTGCAACCAACCAAAGCACCTACACGTACAACCCACCCGTGATGACCGGATAACCTGAGGTGACAGCAGACGGCAAGAAGACAGTAACTTTGGACAAGGTTCGACATCGAGCGGTCCGCTTGGCGATGGCTTCGATGGAGCCCTGGTGGACAAGACACTCCGCACGTTGATCTAAGCCTCTGGCTCAGCGACAAGCCTGGGTGGGGAGCTCGCATGAGATCGATTGAGACGGTGGACAGAATGCTTCAGAGGAATCAGCAGGCTATACGAAGTAGAGCACTTACAGCGATATCCAACCCGTCAACCGTGACGGTCGCGGTGGAAGATACGGACTCGGAGGCTGCCGCGCCGGGTGGCCTGGCTACCAAGTACTGCGACTTAATCAGTAAAGCGATGAGTAGTAGAGATTCAGAGTAAGACAACTCAATTCGTAACTGGTACTCAAGAGGGCAACAGCCTGTAACTTGTGTCGAGAACTGCATTGGATGCGGGTACACCGCGTCGGGGTCACGTGCCGTCGCGTCACATCAACCCTCGCCGTCCTCAGCTCCTCGACCGATCTCTGACTCACATTTACCGAACGCTTCACTACTGCATATATACGCCCCTGGGCGAGACACAAACCCCTCAGGCTACTGCAAGTGGACTGATCCTTTTCCCTACTATGGCACCCAAGATTGCGCCGAAGCTCAGCGGGACCCAGCTCGTTCACGGCGATGATGAGCTCGTGCACGGCAAAGAGGTTGCCGCGTCCATCTCAGTCACTACTAGTGAGCCATGGCTACGCTATGTGTCGGTTGACGCACCTATACTGATACGTGACCCTCAGCCTTCAGAGCTCCTCGTCCTGAGAGTAACATGCCCATCGACCTCGAGGGGTTTGACGTGCGCAATCCAGAGAGGCATATCTACTCCCGTTATACCCAAGATGTCAGCACTCGTGCAGAGAGAGTCCTCAGCAAGATTAACGTAAGCATGACTCTTCTGCTTGCCGACAGGTACTTACTTCAATGATGGATTGTGCACAGGGCGGATTCGCGTTGACGTATGCGTCAGGTCTGGCCGCTTCATACGCAGTAAGTACAGGCGGCTGGTCTCCTCCGATCGTGTCCCGTAAACTGTTCCCCAAAGGCGCTAGTATACTTCCACCCAAAACGTATTGCTATCAGCGGCGGATATTTCGGATGCCATGCCACCATCGAAGTGTACAAGCGCAGTCGTGGCAGCGACATTGCTGTCATTAGCATAGATGACATTTACCAGCCGGGAGACCTTTGCTGGCTCGAGACCCCTCTCAACCCCACTGGCGAAGCCCGGTGAGCATTGTGTGTTCGTATCGCCGCGTGCTTACATGCTCAATATCTCATCAGAGACATAAAATTTTATGCCGACAAGGTCGGGACTCACGCTTCACTCACAGTGCATTCTGTGCTGACGCCTTGAATAGGCACATGCTTCCGGAGCGACAATTCTAGTAGACTCAACATTTGCTCCACCGCCTCTCCAATACCCATTCAAATGGGGCGCGGATATGGTCATGCATAGCGGTGCGTACTGCAGCCTTCGACACATGCCGGCACGCGTCATACTGGCTTCTAGGCACCAAGTACTTTGGCGGACACTCGGATCTGCTGTGCGGTGTACTCATCGTGCCAACCGAGGCCGAGTGGCGGACGGTAAGTAACCAAGTTTGTGCTACCCGATCGATTCGATCATTTTCGGCGCGCGGAGGCTCCTTTGCTTCCCTGACGAAATCAAGCCCATGTCGGCTACTTCGCACCCGCGAACGGATGCTTGCCTCGGCATCACCGTAACGGATTCGTAGGGATCCAATTGTGCGCGGTGCTCGATCTTGCGGTGACAAGCGCTCGATCTGTGTGGTAGTCGCCCGTGTGGCGCGCGATGCCCGTGTATGCATCTGCCCGTCAGGCAGTGGGCGGAATCGAACACCCTCCATTGAAACAGAGTTCGAAACTCTCTGGGGCATTGTGTTTGCCGCCCTCTTATCCTCAAGGTCGAGACGACAACGCCGAGATGAGTGACGCTGTGTCAAGATAGCGCCTACCGACTACTCCACTACCCGATAATCATGCCATGCCACTCCTCGTCGGGCTAAGAGTAGTTCTTGCTTTGTCATTGTCTTCAAAGGGCATCAGTCGCACTGAACTTCGTTGCCGCCAAGTCCAACTCATCCGATCTTCGTCTGCATGTGTAGGAGTTAGCTGGCAACTCATCTTGATGCTCGAGACTAGTACAACAGGACATACAGCGGGGGCGCCGACTTCCCCAGTGCGCCGAATCCCCCCTAGGAATGGTATATGTTGACGTGTCATGAGTTAGCTCTACTTCGCTGTGTGCGACGTCTCGCCGCTAGCTGACCGCCTTGCCGCACTTGACCTGCCGCTGACGAGCGTATATCCTCGCAGTTGTGGAATCAACGCACGTTCCTCGGAAACATGATGGGCTCCCTCGAGTCGTGGTTGCTCCTGCGCTCCCTCCGCTCGCTGCACTTACGTGTGCCGCGCCAGTCGGAGAACGCGACGGCGCTGGCGAGCTGGTTGAACCAGGCTGCCGGGGTAAGTCCACTGGTGTGTACATGACGCGCTGGCGCTGACAAGTTCCTTTGGTGTTAGGGAAAGCCTCTTGACGGTATCCCTGCGGGCGTCGTCGAGAAAGTATGGCACTCAAGCCTGCAGGGCAAGGATTCGCGTGGCTTTGACCCGAGTGTTCAGATGGAAGGAGGGTGGAACGCTACATTTTCTATTCTGGTCAGTTGCATCCCTACTTCTCTTCGTGGACACCCACTCACAATTCGGCGCACAGTTGAGGAGCCCAGATTTTGCTCGACAGCTCCCGCACTCGCTGGAATACTTCGTCGTGAGTATCAACATACCCACCATGTTCCTTTCGCGGCAGATGCTGACTCGCTTGCGACGTAGCCTGCGACGAGTCTTGGAGGTGTTGAGTCGCTTATTGAGCAGCGTGTTACGTTAGATGCAAGCGCAGATCCAAGACTAGTCCGTATCAGTTGTGGTGTTGAAGATATCGAGGTGTGTGCGACATTGTCAGCGCGTTAGCAGGAGCTCACGAGTTGGGACTACAGGACCTGAAGAATGACCTACGGAAGGCATTCCAGGCCATCGCGAAGCCGAAGCCGAAGTTGTAACTGCTTGTGCAAGGTGCAGTATCTTTAAACAATGTGTATTCCAAATGTAGCATAGGTCTGCTATTTTATTGTAGGGAGAACAAGGGAAGTGACACATGTTATGCCGCCACGCTCGATCTGGAAGCGGCGCTTTTTGGGTGCCGGTGAGCGTGGTCGCTGAGGGGTCTCATCATGTCGTCTCTCAAACTCGTTTCGGAGTTGCGAGTTTTGCTGTACTATTCCTCGTGCTCGGCTGTAGACAACACCATGTAGCGTATCACCCGCGTTCGGTGAGTCTAATCATATTGTCTAGAAGTAGATGCCAATAAGACCTGTTAGCACATCCAAATACGTGTCTCGTGGATACTCGACTGCTGTGCATAGCCAATCGCCTTCATATACCTCAACAAGGAAACCTGTTGGCAGGCGAGGAGGTTCCACCCTGATCTCATGACGCAATTCTATTGCCCTCATTCAATTAGCAATTGAAAGACTTTGTACGTTCCGGATTCCTTGAGCGAAAGTTGCTTGATCTGAGCCGAATGGCACTCCATTCGGAGTGAGATACATTCTGCATACTACCATGAGACACCGAAGAAATAGCCTGAGTGCCTCATTAGGAGAGCTCGGTAATGTGCCATCAATGTAAAGTGTGACTGGTGGGGCCGTAGACGACTGATTAGCTAGTAAGTATACGTTAAGCATCCGTCAGTATCGATACTTGCTGTGGGACTTATTGGATAGGGGTGCCGTCCAGGAGGCTTGACGTCGTCCAAGTGTTGTTGGCAAATGAGCACCAGCTTGCCACCTGGCGCTTGGAGGGAGTGGTGATTGGGTGGCGATTGGCGATTGGCACGGGTAGAGCTGGCGCATGGCGGCGAACGGTCAGATACTTTATTATGTTGCCTATGGTATGTTCGTAAACTATGAGAGCCATTATTGCTCCCGGAGGATGGTCACAATGCGTAGATAATATGAGTGATTATGTCAGCATCCCCGAACACATATGAGCACCCAATATGGCAATGAGCCCGGGTCCCGGTGTAGCTCCGTCTTGCTTCTCATTCTCGATATGGCACCTGGCAGCAGCTCCAGTTCCCACAGCGGTGGGCGTGTTCTCGATCCTTTCGTGGAGAAGCACTTCATGAGGGTCGGTGAGAGGAATGCGAAAACAAAGCACTACCAAATGAGGTGTAACTACTGTCCCAATGACAGCCAGCTCATCGAGCACCACAAGAAACAATGCCTGCAACATATTGCGAAATCCGGACATTGTCGCAAAATGCCGGTGGATGTTCTGAAGGAAGCACCCAATCAAGACCCTTGCCCTTCGCATCTTCTCCATTGTTCCACACTGTGCTGAAGTTGAACGGCTCTTCTCAAACCTCGGTGGTGTGCAGAGCATCCGGCGCTGCAACTGGACAATCAACCACATGGAGACAGTCAGCACTCTGCGCAATGTCTACAAGAGTGAGCTCTCCGAGGGTGTGACTTTCCATCATAGGCACACCCACATGCACACGTGGGATGAAGCTGGGATCAACAAGGATAAAGCTACTCAGCTTCTCAACCATTATTCATTCCAACCTCCCACTACAGCACTTGCTAGCGAAGATATACAGGGCCCTGATGTTGAAGGAGTGAAATAGAGTGGCTGTGAAGGCTAATGAATGAACCTGTGAGGGGGACTGCTAGAGGGATCCCGTTAGGCACACGGGAGAGCAGAGGAAGGAACAATATATTGGAGGGTGTCCCAGCCCAGTATATATACATGTGTGAGACCATCACCTGATGGTCAAGTCATCATGAGTCATGAGCATAAGCTACATTAGTCATCGTTAGTAAGACGGAATCCGGAACTCCAGGTAACCGGTTATATCAGATGCTAAAGGAGCAGAGGCCCGGAGGTCCGTTATCTAATCTACTGTGTCAGGACGAGAGATAACGAGTCCTGCAGATAAGATATCAGTGAAAAAGAATGTAAGCTACAGTAAGGTAAGTAGCATTGCAGAACACTAGATAAGTCCATATCAGGCAAGCCTGATAAGATAACACCTGAAATGGTAGAAGTTCAACACCTGAGGCCTTGTCACCCGACAAAGTTGCAGAGGAGTGTGCGATGGTTGAGGCCCAGGAGCGTGAGAGACAGACAGCTGAGGTGCAGGGCAATGATGAAGGAACATGGGGCGATGGCTTTGGTAAGGCTGTGGATGTTAGTGCAGTGTATGCAGTAGGGGAGTTGGTGGAGATTAGGAAGGGTGTGGCACTGAAACCAGTGTGTCACGACTCGGTGTCATCGCACCCTGATGTGTCCCGACATTCCGTTCATGCGGACAACATGCCCCTATGTTTTCTAAAGCGCACCGCGCATTGTTTCCCCATACGGAAGAACATCGCACAGATGCAAGCGGATGTTGGTTATACATTGCGGATAGTATCTATTCAGCCTTCCGCTTTACAGTACACTATTCTCTTCTACTCACCTGTCTCTCGTGACTCGACCTGTACATAGTATAAAGCCTGCGAGCGAACACTTAGATCGCTTGCAGAATCAACACCAGTATTATCGCACTCACCTGCGGTTCTCCGAAGTCTGACGTCTGCGTCAATCTGATCACTTGCCACGCCCTTCTCTCTCTCTTGTTGTTCTCTCGCCTCAATGACTCATTCTCCTATCCTCGTCGACCTCCATCCGCGCTCCACGTGCTACCCTTTCCGCCGCACCTACGCGATCCTTACAGTTTGATTCTGCCCAAGCAGTCAGATCTCGGGTCAGCGCTACCTTCGCTTCCAGCTTTGCCAAGCACTGTTACTCCAACACTGCCTCTTATGTCGTTCGACCAGCCTATGACCGAGCTCAACAGTGCCTGGTCGAACTCTCAGGACGCTTCCGCTTTCCACGCCGGTCCTACTCCCCCTCCTGCTGTCGATGTCAACCCGGTGGACTCACCCGCGCTCCAAGCCCTTGCGCAAGCGATTAACACCATCGCTAGCCTCTCGCAGGCGCAGGCCGCGTTTGCGCAAAACCAACAGGCACTTCAACAGGTTCTCGCAGGCATCGCCTCAAACCTCCAGCCTGGCAGCAGAGTTCCTGCCGCGTCTTCAGGACCCTTGGGCACAGTGCGTTTCCACGATCCTCGCACATTTGATGGGTCTCCCGCATCGGTTGAACCCTTCCTAGTCGACCTACGAAATGCAATTCACTTGCAGTGCCGCAACTTGGTGACTGATTTCGACAAGTTGATTTACCTCAGCACCTGGCTCCAGGATGGCTCGCCCAAGTCGTGGTTCTGGGCTATCGAGAAGACGAACCCACAGCTGCTGCACGACCATGACGCCCTCATCACGGATTTCCGGAAGCACTTCGGCAACTCTGACTTTGTCAACAGCCAAATGGCGAAGATCGAATGCCTCACCCAGTGATCTTCAGCTGCAAAGTACGCATCCTCATTCCGCGAGATCATGGTCCACCTCCCAATCCACGACGACCTTATCACGTTCAAAAAGGGCCTCCGAAATGACGTTAAGGCCCTCTTCGTCATGCTCACCGGCTCGAACATGCCAACCACCATCGACGCATACATCGCTCAGGCGATAGCATTTGATAACAGCCTTCACGCGCAGGCCCAGGACCTCAAAGTTAAGCGGGACAGTCTCGCTATGCTCCTACCAATCCCTTCGCATGCTCCTGCCGCCTCCTCCTTTACACCTCGACCCGCACCTCGACCGGCTGCTTTGACCAACCCTGTACCTATGGAGATCGATGCCCTTCGCCACCATGGACCAGTATCACACCAGGAGCATGAGCGCCGTCGCGAGCAGGGCCTTTGCGCATATTGCAGAGGTAAGCACAAGATCGACACGTGCAAGGCCCTGGCCAAGCGCAATACTATTGGAGGCAAGAAAACTTTGACTAGCTTTTCGCAGCAGGGAAAAGCGAAACCGGAGGCTCACTAAACATCCTCAAGCCTCCGGAGACGAACGGGACACGCCCTCAGCCCTTGTCTCCGAGCTCCCTTTCGAGCACCCATCTCAAGACCAGATCTGGGTCCTGGGTGCCTCATATTACCAGTGCGCCTATGTTTCGTCTCTCCACTCATGTAATCAACTCGCCTCGGAATGTTAATCACTTTTTTTATAAATGTCACACATCACCTGCCACGACGAAAACCATTACACACCTACGCACTGGTTGATTTGGCAGCCACACTATCCTGCATATCTGAACATTTTGCCTCGCGTCACTCACTTCCACGCTCACTTCGGGAAGTTCCCTTTCCCATCACGGCAGTCGACAATCGACCAATTGCTTCTGGCCTTGTCTCGCAAGATGTCATCTCCTGCCTCCAGGTACTTGATCATTCCGAGCACCTCGCACTCGCTGTCGTTACCGTTGCCTACCCCATCATCCTTGGTCTGGATTGGCTTCGGCGACACAACCCTTCAATCGACTGGACTTGCGGCCAGCTCGTGCTCTCATGCTGTGGCGCCAACCGTGACTCCCCACTCTTCACCTTTGGACAAGGCTATGGTCTTGCCCGTCTCGAGCCGCAGAAGACATTGCTCTCGGCGCTCACCTGCACCATCGTCGGTCTAGGCCTCGGTCTTAGCGGCAACCAGCTCCTGCCTTCCGTGCCCGATTGCATTCACCGCCCGGACCCGGTTCACCTCCGAGGACGCCTAGCTAGCCCCCTGGATTTACCTCTGTCATCTATCATCACTCCTCGCCGCCCTGTCGTTGGCTCTGGTCATCGACAGATCTTCTTGGCGCTTTTCTCTGGTCCACCTACTCCACCGCCGCCTGCTCTCAACATAGCAATGGTCAACATCTCGCGTTATACGAGATATTCAAAGCATGGCAGTACCGGACTTCTATGGTACACACCCAACCTCGGTATTCACGAGAGTGTCTCAGCAGTGTCGACCTCTCCTCCTCTGCCTTGGAGCTCTCCTTCTGACGTACCCCCTCCGGAGCCACCTCCAGATGCCGACAACATTCTCGGCTCTATTCCAGAAAAGTATCATTCCTGGGCGTCAGTCTTCTCACCCACGGATGTAGACGAGCTCCCTCCACACCGGCCTTATGACACCACAATCGACATCGAGGAGGGGAAGACTCCGCCTTTCGGACCAATCTACTCGCTTTTGCGAGACGAGTGCGCAGCTCTCTCCAATTACATCGAGAAGAACCTCAAAAAGGGCTTCATCAGATGCTCCACCTCCTCGGCCACGTCACCTATTCTCTTCGTCAAAAAGAAAACAGGCGAGCTGCATCTCTGCGTTGATTACTGCGGACTCAATTCAATCACGAAGAAGAACTGTTACCCTCTTCCTCTTGTCAATGACCTTCTCAATTGTGTCGAAGGATGCAAGGTGTTTTCTGTGATCAACCTCAAGAATGCCTTCAACCTCATCTGGATCAAAAACGGGGATGAATGGAAGACTGTGTTCCGGACACATCTTGGACTCTTCGAATACACAGTCATTCCGTTTGGACTCACCAACGCGCCCGCAACTTTCCAAGCCTTTATCCAAGATGTCCTGCATGACCTTCTTGACATTGTCTGTGTCATCTACCTCAACGACATTCTCATATTTTCATGCTCTCAGGCTGAACACGACCACCACGTTCAACAGGTGCTCGAGCGACTACAAGCTGCCGGACTCTACGCTAACGCGAAAAAGTGCGAGTTCGACAGGTCGCAGGTAGAGTACCTGGGCTACATTGTCGGCACTGATGGCATCATGATGAACCCGAGGAAGCTTCAGACTGTCGCGGACTGGCCGGTTCCTCGCACACTCCGCGATGTACAAGCCTTCCTCGGCTTCACCAACTTCTACTGAAGGTTCATCAACAGGTACGCTGACAAGGCTCTCACTCTCAATGTGCTCACGAAGAAGGATGACCACGGCTTCATGTTCACACCCACTGCGTGACAATCTTTCGAGTCCCTCAAGAGTGCATTCCTTTCAGCACCCGTTCTTCGTCATTTTGACCCTGCGCTCCCTTCTACCTTGATGACTGACGCCTCTGACTTCGCAATCACTGGGATTCATCTCCAACCTGATGAGCAAGGACTCCTACACCCTGTCGCCTTCTTCTCATGCAAGCTCTCGCCTGCAGAGATCAATTACAAAGTTTACGACAAGGAGCTCTTGGCCATCATCAAATCATTCCGCGACATGCGTGCCTGGCTCATAGGCACGGAAGTGCCCGTCTCCGTCATTTCCGACCACAAGAACGTCAAACATTTCATGACATCCCGTGTCCTGAACCGCCGTCAAGCGCGATGGTCGATGTTCCTATCCGAATTCAACTTCTGTCTCGACTACGCGCCAGGCTCACGCAATCCCGCGGACGCACCCTCTCGACGTGCCGATTTCGTGCCTCAAGAGGGGGACAACGTGCTTCTCGAGCAGTGCAAGACGCTCATCACTTCGGTTCACACGGAACATCTCGCACCACACGACAAACCCACACCTATACCTTCCATACCACCTACTCTTGAGATTCTGTGAGGCCGTCTGTCTGCGGGTGGTAGGCAGTTGAGGTGCGAAGCTTTGTGCCGAGAAGGGCAGTGAGTTCGCGCCAGAAACGAGAGATGAACGTGGACCCGCGGTCAGAGATTATCGAGTCCGGGATGCCATGGTAGCGGAAAATGTGGTCGAGGAACAGCCATGCGAGGTCAGCAGCTGTCATCGTCTCTCGACATGGTATGAAGTGGGCTGCGCGTGTGAGCTGGTCGCAGACAACCCAGATTGAATCATACCCGTGTGATATAGGTAGCTTGACGATATAATCCATAGAGATCGAGTGCCATGGTCGATCCAGGATGTTGAGAGGGTGCAATAAGCCATAAGGTTTGTGTCGTGGTGTCTTGATGCATGCACAGGTGTCACATGCTGATACATAGCGATGCACGAAAGTGCGCAGTCCAGGCCACGAGTAGTCGCGCTTGACTAGGGCAAGTGTGTGTGTGCGTCCTGGGTGACCTGCAGCGAGAGCATCGTGGCGCGAGTGGAGGATGTCAGCGCGCAAGGGCAATGGAACATAAAGCTTGCCTCGGCGGAGTACGAGGTTGTCCTGCTCTTCGAATTCTTCGCTTCCGGCGGCCTTGAGTTCGCGCCATTTGATGTCATCTCGAATTGCAGTCTTGAAGTGTTCGAGAAGTTCGGAGTTATTGACAGCAAGTGATGTGATGGATGCAACAGAATTAGTGGGAATCTCAAGAGTAGGTGGTATGGAAGGTATAGGTGTGGGTTTGTCGTGTGGTGCGAGATGTTCCGTGTGAACCGAAGTGATGAGCGTCTTGCACTGCTCGAGAAGCACGTTGTCCCCCTCTTGAGGCACGAAATCGGCACGTCGAGAGGGTGCGTCCGCGGGATTGCGTGAGCCTGGCGCGTAGTCGAGACAGAAGTTGAATTCGGATAGGAACATCGACCATCGCGCTTGACGGCGGTTCAGGACACGGGATGTCATGAAATGTTTGACGTTCTTGTGGTCGGAAATGACGGAGACGGGCACTTCCGTGCCTATGAGCCAGGCACGCATGTCGCGGAATGATTTGATGATGGCCAAGAGCTCCTTGTCGTAAACTTTGTAATTGATCTCTGCAGGCGAGAGCTTGCATGAGAAGAAGGCGACAGGGTGTAGGAGTCCTTGCTCATCAGGTTGGAGATGAATCCCAGTGATTGCGAAGTCAGAGGCGTCAGTCATCAAGGTAGAAGGGAGCGCAGGGTCAAAATGACGAAGAACGGGTGCTGAAAGGAATGCACTCTTGAGGGACTCGAAAGATTGTCACGCAGTGGGTGTGAACATGAAGCCGTGGTCATCCTTCTTCGTGAGCACATTGAGAGCGAGAGCCTTGTCAGCGTACCTGTTGATGAACCTTCAGTAGAAGTTGGTGAAGCCGAGGAAGGCTTGTACATCGCGGAGTGTGCGAGGAACCGGCCAGTCCGCGACAGTCTGAAGCTTCCTCGGGTTCATCATGATGCCATCAGTGCCGACAATGTAGCCCAGGTACTCTACCTGCGACCTGTCGAACTCGCACTTTTTCGCGTTAGCGTAGAGTCCGGCAGCTTGTAGTCGCTCGAGCACCTGTTGAACGTGGTGGTCGTGTTCAGCCTGAGAGCATGAAAATATGAGAATGTCGTTGAGGTAGATGACACAGACAATGTCAAGAAGGTCATGCAGGACATCTTGGATAAAGGCTTGGAAAGTTGCGGGCGCGTTGGTGAGTCCAAACGGAATGACTGTGTATTCGAAGAGTCCAAGATGTGTCCGGAACACAGTCTTCCATTCATCCCCGTTTTTGATCCAGATGAGGTTGAAGGCATTCTTGAGGTTGATCACAGAAAACACCTTGCATCCTTCGACACAATTGAGAAGGTCATTGACAAGAGGAAGAGGGTAACAGTTCTTCTTCGTGATTGAATTGAGTCCGCAGTAATCAACGCAGAGATGCAGCTCGCCTGTTTTCTTTTTGACGAAGAGAATAGGTGACGTGGCCGAGGAGGTGGAGCATCTGATGAAGCCCTTTTTGAGGTTCTTCTCGATGTAATTGGAGAGAGCTGCGCACTCGTCTCGCAAAAGCGAGTAGATTGGTCCGAAAGGCGGAGTCTTCCCCTCCTCGATGTCGATTGTGGTGTCATAAGGCCGGTGTGGAGGGAGCTCGTCTACATCCGTGGGTGAGAAGACTGACGCCCAGGAATGATACTTTTCTGGAATAGAGCCGAGAATGTTGTCGGCATCTGGAGGTGGCTCCGGAGGGGGTACGTCAGAAGGAGAGCTCCAAGGCAGAGGAGGAGAGGTCGACACTGCTGAGACACTCTCGTGAATACCGAGGTTGGGTGTGTACCATAGAAGTCCGGTACTGCCATGCTTTGAATATCTCGTATAACGCGAGATGTTGACCATTGCTATGTTGAGAGCAGGCGGCGGTGGAGTAGGTGGACCAGAGAAAAGCGCCAAGAAGATCTGTCGATGACCAGAGCCAACGACAGGGCGGCGAGGAGTGATGATAGATGACAGAGGTAAATCCAGGGGGCTAGCTAGGCGTCCTCGGAGGTGAACCGGGTCCGGGCGGTGAATGCAATCGGGCACGGAAGGCAGGAGCTGGTTGCCGCTAAGACCGAGGCCTAGACCGACGATGGTGCAGGTGAGCGCCGAGAGCAATGTCTTCTGCGGCTCGAGACGGGCAAGACCATAGCCTTGTCCAAAGGTGAAGAGTGGGGAGTCACGGTTGGCGCCACAGCATGAGAGCACGAGCTGGCCGCAAGTCCAGTCGATTGAAGGGTTGTGTCGCCGAAGCCAATCCAGACCAAGGATGATGGGGTAGGCAACGGTAACGACAGCGAGTGCGAGGTGCTCGGAATGATCAAGTACCTGGAGGCAGGAGATGACATCTTGCGAGACAAGGCCAGAAGCAATTGGTCGATTGTCGACTGCCGTGATGGGAAAGGGAACTTCCCGAAGTGAGCGTGGAAGTGAGTGACGCGAGGCAAAATGTTCAGATATGCAGGATAGTGTGGCTGCCAAATCAACCAGTGCGTAGGTGTGTAATGGTTTTCGTCGTGGCAGGTGATGTGTGACATTTATAAAAAAAGTGATTAACATTCCGAGGCGAGTTGATTACATGAGTGGAGAGACGAAACATAGGCGCACTGGTAATATGAGGCACCCAGGACCCAGATCTGGTCTTGAGATGGGTGCTCGAAAGGGAGCTCGGAGACAAGGGCTGAGGGCGTGTCCCGTTCGTCTCCGGAGGCTTGAGGATGTTTAGTGAGCCTCCGGTTTCGCTTTTCCCTGCTGCGAAAAGCTAGTCAAAGTTTTCTTGCCTCCAATAGTATTGCGCTTGGCCAGGGCCTTGCACGTGTCGATCTTGTGCTTACCTCTGCAATATGCGCAAAGGCCCTGCTCGCGACGGCGCTCATGCTCCTGGTGTGATACTGGTCCATGGTGGCGAAGGGCATCGATCTCCATAGGTACAGGGTTGGTCAAAGCAGCCGGTCGAGGTGCGGGTCGAGGTGTAAAGGAGGAGGCGGCAGGAGCATGCGAAGGGATTGGTAGGAGCATAGCGAGACTGTCCCGCTTAACTTTGAGGTCCTGGGCCTGCGCGTGAAGGCTGTTATCAAATGCTATCGCCTGAGCGATGTATGCGTCGATGGTGGTTGGCATGTTCGAGCCGGTGAGCATGACGAAGAGGGCCTTAACGTCATTTCGGAGGCCCTTTTTGAACGTGATAAGGTCGTCGTGGATTGGGAGGTGGACCATGATCTCGCGGAATGAGGATGCGTACTTTGCAGCTGAAGATCACTGGGTGAGGCATTCGATCTTCGCCATTTGGCTGTTGACAAAGTCAGAGTTGCCGAAGTGCTTCCGGAAATCCGTGATGAGGGCGTCATGGTCGTGCAGCAGCTGTGGGTTCGTCTTCTCGATAGCCCATGACAGACGGTGAGTGGTTGGGATATTTAAACCCTTGTCAAACACCAGAGGATAGGTTGGTCCTGAGCAAAGACAAACTTCTCCCCTTTGTTCTTGGGAAGTACAACTATCAAGTCAATACTAAGTAAGTTACTATAGGAGAAAGTAGTTAAGACTTCCTAATTATAGTAAGGTGGTTTGGTTGTATGTTGTTATGATATATACTAACTCCTAGTTAGTATGCCTTCTTATGTTACTAGACTCTTGCTAGTGTTCTGTTCTTCTTAGGTTACTAGACTCTTGCTAGTGTTCTCTTGTTACTTGACTAACACTGTGTTAGTATGACTTGCTATTGACAATAGTACTCTTGACTATTGATTTCTGTTGACTTGATAACTAGCACTCTTGACTAGTTCACTTCAGTTGCTGACCTTCCAGTTAGTCAGATGTAGCCCAGTTGGCTATTCAGTAGTTTCAGATGAAAGCTAGATTGTATTCAAGTAAGTAGGTAACCAGTCTCACTGCAGGACACTGTGTCCAGCTCAGGAGATGATGGTGGTACAGGTACAAGATGTCCCTACTTGTTTGGGAAATGGGCGTCCTTTTATACCCTTTTCCGTGGGAATTTTAGGACAATAGGAATCTACTAACAAAAGGCATGAACAAAAGAACAAATACCTATATGTGTCCATTTTGGGATAACAATATTACTTGCTCCTTATTGTTAGTGAAATCACATGCTTGTGCATCCTTTTGTCCCTGCCTACCTTTTGTTAGAACAAAAGAAAGAAGAACAAAAACTCATCCTGCTATGGTTGCAGCACAGTAAGCTCCATATCTATTGTATCTAAAATAGTCCATCTGCTGTGATACAAAGCCCAGGTTCCCCTTACGCCAATTCCTCCATTTCTACCTCTTCTGCCATTTGCTTCCGGCACCTGACAATGAGATTAGTATTGTGTCAAATTTGCCGTTGGACACCCGCCCCCATGTTTGAAATGCAACGTCCCCGTTGCCATAGAGGGGAAAATAAACATATGGTGACTCACAAGATGGCATGGATGAACTTGGACAAGCTCCTGACAACTGCCAGGTAGCGAGGAGCTGTTGGAGGCGATGCCAGGAATAATTGACATGGCAGCTCGACAACGCAGGGCTTGAAGATGGCGCGGTGGGTGGTTATGGCATCTTCATACGAATCCAGACGCCAGCCTTGGAACATCAAGTTCTCGCTGTCTGCTGCGCGCAGTGGGCGTGTAAGATGAATGAGTCCAGCGTCCTGGACATCGATCCATCCGTAGGTATTGAGAAGGCGACTAGCGTATGCCACCTGGTTGAAGCGAATATGGTCGAATGAGCGACTAGGTCCAAGGCGCATGTCGCAGGTGACCATGCTGAGACCAGCGAGACAGAGATATTCAACACCGATGTTGGGGAAATGCTCCTGCTCAGGAGCAACTTCGCTGACAACCGTTAAGTCCGCCTGTATGATTGGCCACTTGGCCAGAGGATGAGGCAGAGTTGAAAGGAGTGTGGCCTGTGAGTTGAGCGACATGATGGAAGGGCGAGCAATGTTCACATTGCGACGACAACGTGGGTATAAGTGATGTGCGATTAGCGTCTGACGTGAGAATGAATGATCAAATTCACTGATGGGATTTACCGATCCGCCCTAAAGGTTATCATGTGTGAAAAGAAGTATTTTGTTTGCCACTGTTTATAATCATGGCAAGATCAAGGTAAAACCAATAAAGTATATGAGATAAATAAAAGGATGGCATAGTGATTGAAGTACGGAATATGTATAAAAAATCTTAGTAGTGCCTTAGCGGCCTGGTGGTTTCAACTGTGGTCCTTCCAAAGTCTACAGCCCACCATTCGTAACGTTCTGTGAAACTATTGTGTTCTTCATCAAACCATTTGAGGTGGACTAGGCTATATCCATTGGTCTTGTAGACAGCAGATACTGTCTGTACTCCTGAACGGTATGTGTGGCACCAAAATCGAAAGTATGTTCTGCGAATATTCCAGTCAGTTCGTTTTGAACTGGTACTGAGGGCTTACTGTGTATGTGTCATCCACATAGGTGGGTCTTGACTCAATTCTTCTTCAATCCATAGTCTGCAGTCATTTGGCCAATTCACAAATTCGCTCCAAGGCATTGCACTATGATGAAGTGATCCGGACTGTCTTCCATAGCCCATGGCATATGCCCAGGTGCCGTCGTTCAGTTGGAAATGAGTCATCTTCTTGGATTCTTTTAGATTATAACTTTTTGACATATAGAATTTGTGATACATACTATGGTGTGGTTTGTGGGGATAGTAATGAGGGTGTGGAGTGGGAGGTGCGGTATATATGATCCCTGGTTGAGAGGTGCACAATCAATGAGGCTTCCATGCGTTATCCGGACTCCCAAGACCTGTCTGATCCGGTTGAATCGGACCCGGATTCTGGATCTGAAGATTCGTCTGAATTGGTTTGTGTGTCCAGGCGTATAGAATTGGAAATTCTGGGCATATAAGGAAACAGTCTAAATGCAGCAACTGTTTTCCTTAAAGGGGTTCCATCTAATTCTTCCAAGACAAATGATCCTCCTTTGGTGCGACGTCTGACTATGAATGGCCCAAAGTATCTTTGATCATATTTGGAGGTGAGGCCTGCATCACGTTCAGAGTTACGAACTAATACTAGTTGTCTTGGTTGGATAGGTTTCTTTCTGAGACGATGCTTGAATCGTTTCTCAAATTGAGCTTTAGATCGAAGCCTGGATTTCCTTATAGCATCAGCAGCACGTTTGATGTCTTCTGGTCTTTTCTCAAGCTGCCTGATACGTAATGCAAGCAACTCTGTGGAGCTTAAACCTGCACGATATCCGGAAATCATGAAGGTGGCTTCAGTAAGGTCAAATGGTAACACTGGATCAGTGCCATATAATAAATAGTATGGGCTAAACCCTGTTGACCTTCTAGTGGTGATTTTATCTGCAAAAATGGCATGGGGAACTTTGTCTGGCCATTGGCCAATCCTGCCATTACAGTCCTTGAGTATAGCTTCCCGGATGACGAAGTGACCTTGTTCTACCACTCCATTAGCATGTTTGTTCCATGGTGAAATTCTGATTTGATGTATTCCATATCTTTTCATAAGTTCTTCACACGCTCCTGCAAATTCGGAACCATTGTCTGTGACTATTTCAGCAATATGACCATAGCGGCAGATGATTTCTTCCCAGAAGAATTTTGCCACTGTTTTTGATTTTAGATTTTTAAGGGCTCTCCCTTCTGCAGCATGAGATAAATCACACCGAGCAATGACAATATATTTGTATCCTCTTGCATTAGGCATGAAGAGTACGTCAGCATAGAGTTTGACAAATATGTTACTAGGTGTGCGAATTGTTGGATTTTCCTCAGCTCTCTTAGTACTCCATAATTGACATTGGTGGCAGGTACTGACATGGTGCTTCACATCTTGATACATGTGTGGCCAAACAAATCTGTCCCTGATGTGATAAAACACACCATACTCAGCTCCTCGATGCCCTAATTTTTCATGAGCTGCACTAAGTATGGCTAGTCTTTTGTCAATGTCAAAAACTACCAACAGAGGTAATTTTGCTTTTCTTCTCTTGTACATGTTGGGTCCTTTCATGAAAAAGTGGCTTGCTTTCTTCATGAATCTTAATTTCGCTTGGGGAGTAGGGAACGTAGGGGTTTGAAGAGTTTCTAGAAACTCTCTGATTTGTAATAATGACTGATCTTGAGAGGTTGGTGACAATTTAAATGAGGGTAAAGCTTCTGCATATTCTGGATTTTTTGGCATGTTGTATGTAACATAATTCACCTGTGCCAGAAGAGCAATTTCATCTAATCGGTCTTCATCCATTTCAGCTTCTTCCCAATCTTCTACAGTAGGTTCTTTTCTTGATAGAGCATCAGGTCCACGATGCTTCTCTCCAGGTATGTGATGTAGTTCGAAGTCAAATAATAGTATGCCTTGTATCCATCTGTTAATTGCGGCATTGGGTTGAAGGTCAGGATTGTTGAGCATGTCTTTGATATATTTTGCATCCACTTCTACAATTAGTTTCTTAACCCCTACCAAATATAGTCGCCAATGTCTAAGTGCTCTGTAGCAGCCATAGAGTTCCAATTTTGGTTGACTATATCTAGCTTCTCTTTCATTGAACGGTAAGGATCCGAATCTAGCTGGATGTCTTTTCCCATTTTCATCTTCCTGAGACAAGATGAAACCAACTGCAATATTACTTGAGTCAATTGATATATAAATAGGTGCATCCGATTGATAGTCTATTGATCTGAGGGCTGGTGCTGAGGTTATGCATTGCTTTAGATAATCAAATGCCTGTTGCCTTCTTTCATCCCATATGAATTCTACTTCTTTTCTGACTAGTTCAGTTAGAGGTCTAGCAATGAGCGAATAATTCTTTATCCATATGCGCATGGTTCCACAAAGTCCTAGGAAACCTCTGACATCTTTCACTGTTCGTAATTCTGGCCAGTTGAGTACTTTATTGACTTTAGTATCATCTGGTAGTCTTCCATTTGGTGTGCATTTTTGTCCTACAATTACAACTTCAGGTTTGCAAAGTTGCATTTTCTTGGGTGAGAAAGTAGCTCCAGAGTGTTGTACTCTGTGCATGATCCTGTGAACATCTACAGCATGTTCCCAAATAAATCTTCTGATTCCTGGATTTTCTGGGATGGTTTCTGGCTTTCCTTCATCATCCAAGTATTGAGAGGTGGGACCTTTGATAGGTAGGTCATCAATGAACACATTGGCTTTGTCAGGAATTTCATCTTGAAGAACAAATACCATACAGTTTTGGAATTCAGCAGGTGAATTTGTATAGCCCATTGGTATTGAAGTTATTCTGAGAAGTCCTAAAGGTGTAAGGAACGAGGTAAGATCCCTACTTGCTGGATCTACTTTTCTTGTATCAAAACCTGAGAATAAATCAAATACAGTATAACATTGTTTTCCAGCAAATGGTTCTATAAAGTCTTCTAAGATTGGTGGTACACCAGCATCTCTGATTGAGACTTTATTCAGAGGTTGAAGATCATGTACAATCCTCAAATCACCATTTTTCTTGAGTACACAAAACCATCTAGACCTGTATGAGGACTGACTGGGTTCATATACTCCTGCTGATATTTTATCTTTGAGTAATTTTAACACTTTGTCCTTGATTCCTGGAGCAATAGGAATATTTGGGAAACTCCAGGGTACATGTGGAACTACTGGAATTATGTAGGGACTGAAATAATCATCCCTAAGTGTTCCTCTGTCTTCTTCAGTGAAAGCTAATGATTTTTCATTAAGCTTGAGGATATGTAGAAATAGTTTCTCTTCTTCAGGCCATAAGAATTTATCTTTGTTTATATCTAGTGTTTGAATCCTCTCGAATGTAAGCTTCTTTGTAGGTTCGAAGTCCGGTGGAATCGGAGTGAGTGGCGGTAACGACGTCAAAGGATCTTCAGGGAATTGACGAATAACGCGCGCATCCTCGGGGAATACACCGGGGACCGGTTTAATTTTTTTATCAACTCTTTTGTAAGCAGTAAGTACTTTAAAATGATCATTTGTTACCTTCGTTACTATGCCTTTGTTATCTTTTGTAATGATCATTACTAACGAGTTAAGTAGTCTTTTATTAACACCATCTGAAAGCATAGTACATTTGTATGAATGTTTTGTTACTGAGTCATTCATACAATAGTAATCAGAGACTTCAAAAGAATTCAATTCTTCGGGATCAGGATAGACTGGGGTATAAAGTGTAGGTACATCATTTGAGTCAGAGATTAAGAAAAAGGGTATATGATCGCGCGCGAGTTCGTTAGAGTCCGGTCTGCTACGGGTATGCTGCCTGAATAGGTGGGTATTGTAGCGCGAGGTGTCCGAGACAGGAACAGGGGGAATATAGGATCGAGGGGGACCAGCCATAGAAATGAAAAACATACTCGCGGGTATGCTAGAGTCGTTGATAGCGGACATATGGCACGATTGTAGTGCGCGGGTATTGGATGTTGAGTCGCGAGGCATGTGCAGAAGGGGGTGGCAGGGTATATAGGATCTTCGTGAACATAGTTCAATGTCGGATACTGAGCACGCCGGGCGATCTTCAGGTTCTGAAATGGCCGCGCTTTTATTAAGTATGTTGCGTGGGTTCGAAAGTGTATGAACATACCTAGATCCGGGTCCGAAAGGACCACTTGCGGATCTTCGCAGCTTGGTGCTCGTTGATTTCCTCGCGGATGAAATCGACGAGTTCTTCGGTTAGTGGGCGCAAGGCTTCTGCGAGGAAATCAGAGACACGATCCGTGAGCAATTGCTCACGTTCATGCTCGTCTTCGCGCTCGTTGTCCGTGTCCAACTCAGCAGCGTGCGCACTCGCGTTCTCTGCTTCTGGTGTTGTTGCGCGTGTCGAGGGACTGCTTCCTTCGAAGGGGCTCAAAGGCCTCCCCGCCCCCACGTTTGGCACGTCGCCCTCGACGTGTCCGTTTGAGAGGAAGGGAAGGGTGCGTCGGGGGAGTGGAATCGGAACCGGTGCCGCGATGGTGTATACCGGGATGGCAGGGGTGGTCGGCGGTACCACAACATGTGGTGGCGGCTCGTACTGAGCTGTGAAAGCATGAGCATAAGTTACGGGCAATGTACGTACCTGCATGTCGTACTGCGTAACCTCGTCGGGATCCGGTACGACAAGCGTCGAAAAAACGGGCGTGTAGGGCGCGTCATCAGGTGTGTTTGGTGGCGTTGCTGGCACAGCGATACTTCGAGCCGTCGTCGCTGGTGTGTACGTGCGCGAATGCGATGGTGGACGGGTGACGAGCGGCGGTGAACTGGAGGCAATCGCTCTGCTGAGCGAGCTGGGTGCATAGGCGGCACGTCGCAGCACGCGTAGCGCCTCGTGAGGATAAGGTGTTACAGCGCGCGGGAAGACACGCTGAGGACGCTCAGGTGCCTCGGGTAGGTCGTGAAGGAATGGGTAATCTTGTGTAGGTGTGGCGATAGACCCGGGGTATGGAGAAGGTGGGCGCAAAGGCGGAAGGGTAAGTAATTCAGACTCGCGCAGATGATCTACATACATGCACGGAGCCTGCTGTATCCCCTCTGCCTGCTGCTGCTGCATAGCAGCATATTCCTTGGCCCCCTTTTCTTCTTCTTCAGCCCGCACTTTCGCTATGAAAGTGTCGATGACTTCCGTGAGCGAGCGCAGCTGCGCTTCGCTTGGGACCGGGCATGGTTCTAAAACCGCCTCGGGTGCTGAGATGTCGTTGCGAGCTTCGAGTTGGAGTAGAATGTCGTCGTCGGGGTAGCGGAGTACGGCGTGGTTGAGAAAATCGCGAGGAGAGAGAAGCATAGTGGGGAGGTCGAGATGAGCGGAAGGGAGTTCGAGAAGCGCGGGGTTGATAGTGTTAAGGTAGGGTAGATCCACTTCGGTCTGGGGTGCTTCCGCTGGCCGAAGATCCAGGGGAGATGAGTCGATCATGATCGACTCAGACTCCTTCTCGAGTTCTGAGCGCTCAACGCCTACTTGCTCCTTCTCTGCTTCGTCGCTCCTCTTGCGCTCGTCCTCACCTCTCGCTTCTTCGTCTTCCTCGTCCTCGCTGACCTGCATATCCTCTGGCTCCTCCAGGATGGTCTCGAGGGTTGGAGCAGCGAGCGCGGGTAGTTGTTCAAAGGTGAGGCTTCGATTTATCTCTTCATAGCTGTCTTTCTGACTGTTGTAGGGCTCGCGCTCGGTTGCTGGAAAGAATCGCATCTGTAAGTACCCTTCTTGTGCATATTTTCTGACCACAATATCATTATTATAGGTCCAGTGACGTTCGGTCACCACTAGGCTCGCTCCAGGCACCTCCCAATCGTCAAAAGGGTGCCCTTGCCAGTCTCCAGTCCCAAGCGCAAAGGCGATCTTGCGCGGGACCCCGACTTGTATGATTGCATCGGAAGGTATGTTTCGCGCGTCCTGGTATGTCTGTCCATGTGGTTCTAATTGTTCTTCATATAGCGCAGCTTGTCTCTCGCTGTTCATGTAGAAAACCGGAACCGCGGCCGGCCCATACGTGCGATCGTCGATGGTTTGAACCATCGGCGATCCTACGTATAGTTCCATGGGACCTCCGGCGAGGTACGGCGAATTGAAAATCAGGTATGTCCCGTCTTTTCGTTCTTCAATCGATACTCGGTTGTCCCTCTGCCAGGGACGACCGAGTAACAGATCAAATTCTACGTGATCGGCCACGTAAACGTTTGCGAACGTCACAGCGCTGCCGCATTTGAAGGTAACGTCCTTGACGACGCCTAGTAACGCTCGCTCACCTCCATTTGCATCTTTCATAGATATTATGTCTTCGCTATCGAGCGGGCGGCGGACAACGGTCTGCCATGCCCGTTTGCTCATTACATTGAGCATAGAACCAGTGTCTACGAGCGCGTTCAGCGGGCGTCCATCGCATTCTAAGGTAAAGTGAATCAATGCACCTCGATTTCGGTTGAATATGGTGGCAGCCACTAAATTCTCCCTTATTTCTGCAGGCCGTTTATATTTCAGCACTTCGGACAGTGAGTGCGAGACCTCGCGCGACGTACCGAGGGCTTCTCCAACAGTAACGGTAAGTTGTGTATTCAATATCTTGTCGAGTAACTGACCGGGTTTTATCTTTTTAGATAATTCGGACTGTGTCGCGACCGGAATTTTGCGTACCTTGTCCGCAAGGGACGCATTTTCGGTGCGATGTTCGTTCGGCGCCGGCGCCTGAGCGATGTTGCGCGGGGACCGCTCACGTCTGCGCGCGGGCGGCGTTGCGTCTTCCATGACCGCATCGTCGTTATCGGGGTCAAAGGCCGCGCCATGCGGTTGCACTGGCTGGGCACCCACGGGCTGTGCGGGGCCCATGTGGTTTTGATCTAGATTTCTCGGCGGTAAGTTCTCTTTCTCCTTCGTGATTCGCATTCGTGTTGACTTACCCTTTGCCCAGTCAGGTCGCGGCGGCGGGAATACTCCTTCGAAGCGGAGCTCTCGCGCCGTCTTCGTCGCTTTCTTGGCACGTTCGACTGGCATCACGAAGGCGTCGGAGTAGGAGGATTCAAAATCGGAATCAGAGGTATAGTCAGGTGAGTACGAGCTTAGCGCAATGAAATTGGTCCTCGCTGATGTTTGCGGAGCCATTTTATAGATTGCTTGGACAAAAGGCTCGCCGCGCGCACGAACAATCGGCGAGCCATCACCCATTGTAAGTCTCCCATTGGAATCTCGCTTGATTGTTCCTTTGGCTATCAGCTGATTTATTTCCTCGCAGTTTCTGACATTGTGCCCGGTCTTTCCACAGCCGTAGCATACATATTCGCCGGGGCTATTGTTCCGTGCTCCCGGAGCGATGTTACCGGCTGTCGGGGCACTTCGGTAAGTCCTTCGGAAACCATCAAAACCGGGTTTGGGAACAATTTGTGATATCTCTGGATCCAACTTGTATGCTCTGTAGTATAGAGTAGCATACAAACTGTCATTGATGCTAATAGACTGCATTCTCCTAATTAAATCCTCCATATCATCTTGAGGTTCCTTGTAGCTTGAGGACTTGTGTGATTTAAAAGGAGGATTATCTGACTCCTCTTCTTCTTCATGTCTAGCATGCTTCTTGGGAGGTTTCTTATCTTGCTTCTTGTGCTTGGGAACATGCTTAGATTTCTTAGAGGTAGGTAAATGTCCTCTAGGATAGTCAGACTCAGATGAATTGTCTTCTGAATCTTCAGAGTCATTAGATGAGGAGTCTTCTGAATCAGAGTCACTAGATTCTTCAGCATCAAATCTATTTCTCTTGAATAGATCCTTGAGAGCCTCCATAACTTTGCTGACCTCCTGAGGCTGAGTCAGATCAATTGAAGCATTCTTCCTGACCAATATTGATTCTACTTTAGGCCTAATTGATTTGGGAATGCCTTTCCAGAAAGAGAGGTTATATTCTTTTGAGGTGATTTTATCTTTATTCAAGAGAAAACCAGCTACTCTCTGAAATGTCCTGTAGTATGCTTTGACATGAGACAAAGAATTCATTTTTTCTTGTCTGTTCTTCCTGTAAATCTTCTGAAGGTGTTTCCTCTTATATCTCTGATCCAGCTGATCAGAGTCATAAATTGACAAGAGTTCCTTCTTGAGATCCTCCCAGTTCGGTGTAGTGTAGTGTGGCAAAGTCTCAATAACTTCAACCACTGGATAACTACAATAGCGAAGGATCAACTTGACTTTGTCCTTGTCCAGAGTAACATTGTTAGTGGTCAAAAGTGCTTCATAGTCTTCAATAAATTCTTTGACATAGTAATATTGTCCTTTGAATGTCTTGGGTGCATGCTTGCTACCCTTGAGGGGCATATCTTGAATTGTTCTGTTAGTCATCTTGACTGTCTTGAGCTCAGAATTAATTATTTCTGAGGGTTGACTGGATATGGCAGAATGTAAATTGGATATTGAGGTTGGTACCAAACTGGAGTTGGGTACTGGTAATAATTCCTCAGATTCTGTGGGGTCTGAGTTTGAGAGCTGTGATGCTGAGTGTTGCCCTGTTGGTGATCCTGAACTGGGCGATACACTGGATTCACTTGATATGGAAGGGGATAGATGTTCTGATATATCTGATTTGGAGCCTGAGCTTGTGGATATTGAATAAACACTGGCTGTGAAGTGTTTATGTGAGTCTGGCACTTTGGGCAGACTGTATGAGCAGGTGCAGAGTAGATGATAGGGTAGTATTGGGTTGATGATGTTGAATGACTTCCCCTCGCGGTGGGCTCCAGTTTGACAGACGGTGAGTGGTTGGGATATTTAAACCCTTGTCAAACACCAGAGGATAGGTTGGTCCTGAGCAAAGACAAACTTCTCCCCTTTGTTCTTGGGAAGTACAACTATCAAGTCAATACTAAGTAAGTTACTATAGGAGAAAGTAGTTAAGACTTCCTAATTATAGTAAGGTGGTTTGGTTGTATGTTGTTATGATATATACTAACTCCTAGTTAGTATGCCTTCTTATGTTACTAGACTCTTGCTAGTGTTCTGTTCTTCTTAGGTTACTAGACTCTTGCTAGTGTTCTCTTGTTACTTGACTAACACTGTGTTAGTATGACTTGCTATTGACAATAGTACTCTTGACTATTGATTTCTGTTGACTTGATAACTAGCACTCTTGACTAGTTCACTTCAGTTGCTGACCTTCCAGTTAGTCAGATGTAGCCCAGTTGGCTATTCAGTAGTTTCAGATGAAAGCTAGATTGTATTCAAGTAAGTAGGTAACCAGTCTCACTGCAGGACACTGTGTCCAGCTCAGGAGATGATGGTGGTACAGGTACAAGATGTCCCTACTTGTTTGGGAAATGGGCGTCCTTTTATACCCTTTTCCGTGGGAATTTTAGGACAATAGGAATCTACTAACAAAAGGCATGAACAAAAGAACAAATACCTATATGTGTCCATTTTGGGATAACAATATTACTTGCTCCTTATTGTTAGTGAAATCACATGCTTGTGCATCCTTTTGTCCCTGCCTACCTTTTGTTAGAACAAAAGAAAGAAGAACAAAAACTCATCCTGCTATGGTTGCAGCACAGTAAGCTCCATATCTATTGTATCTAAAATAGTCCATCTGCTGTGATACAAAGCCCAGGTTCCCCTTACGCCAATTCCTCCATTTCTACCTCTTCTGCCATTTGCTTCCGGCACCTGACAATGAGATTAGTATTGTGTCAAATTTGCCGTTGGACACCCAGAACCACGACTTGGGCGAGCCATCCTGGAGCCAGGTGCTGAGGTAAATCAACTTGTCGAAATCAGTCACCAAGTTGCGGCACTGCAAGTGAATTGCATTTCGTAGGTCGACTAGGAAGGGTTCAACCGATGCGGGAGACCCATCAAATGTGCGAGGATCGTGGAAACGCACTGTGCCCAAGGGTCCTGAAGACGCGGCAGGAACTCTGCTGCCAGGCTGGAGGTTTGAGGCGATGCCTGCGAGAACCTGTTGAAGTGCCTGTTGGTTTTGCGCAAACGCGGCCTGCGCCTGCGAGAGGCTAGCGATGGTGTTAATCGCTTGCGCAAGGGCTTGGAGCGCGGGTGAGTCCACCGGGTTGACATCGACAGCAGGAGGGGGAGTAGGACCGGCGTGGAAAGCGGAAGCGTCCTGAGAGTTCGACCAGGCACTGTTGAGCTCGGTCATAGGCTGGTCGAATGACATAAGAGGCAGTGTTGGAGTAACAGTGCTTGGCAAAGCTGGAAGCGAAGGTAGCGCTGACCCGAGATCTGACTGCTTGGGCAGAATCAAACTGTAAGGATCGCGTAGGTGCGGCGGAAAGGGTAGCACGTGGAGCGCGGATGGAGGTCGACGAGGATAGGAGAATGAGTCATTGAGGCGAGAGAACAACAAGAGAGAGAGAAGGGCGTGGCAAGTGATCAGATTGACGCAGACGTCAGACTTCGGAGAACCGCAGGTGAGTGCGATAATACTGGTGTTGATTCTGCAAGCGATCTAAGTGTTCGCTCGCAGGCTTTATACTATGTACAGGTCGAGTCACGAGAGACAGGTGAGTAGAAGAGAATAGTGTACTGTAAAGCGGAAGGCTGAATAGATACTATCCGCAATGTATAACCAACATCCGCTTGCATCTGTGCGATGTTCTTCCGTATGGGGAAACAATGCGCGGTGCGCTTTAGAAAACATAGGGGCATGTTGTCCGCATGAACGGAATGTCGGGACACATCAGGGTGCGATGACACCGAGTCGTGACACACTGGTTTCAGTGCCACACCCTTCCTAATCTCCACCAACTCCCCTACTGCATACACTGCACTAACATCCACAGCCTTACCAAAGCCATCGCCCCATGTTCCTTCATCATTGCCCTGCACCTCAGCTGTCTGTCTCTCACGCTCCTGGGCCTCAACCATCGCACACTCCTCTGCAACTTTGTCGGGTGACAAGGCCTCAGGTGTTGAACTTCTACCATTTCAGGTGTTATCTTATCAGGCTTGCCTGATATGGACTTATCTAGTGTTCTGCAATGCTACTTACCTTACTGTAGCTTACATTCTTTTTCACTGATATCTTATCTGCAGGACTCGTTATCTCTCGTCCTGACACAGTAGATTAGATAACGGACCTCCGGGCCTCCGCTCCTTTAGCATCTGATATAACCGAGTAGCATAGCAGAACACAAGATGAGTCCTTATCAGGAGAGCCTGATTAGATAACATATGAAATAGTAGAAGTTCAACAAGCAATTGACTCCAATCCCAATTGCCATCAGCACTAACACAGCTACACACATCATCGCAAACTTCCTGGCAAAATTCAGTGAAATACATTTGGATCAATGCACCTACCTTGAAAAAGTGCTGCAGCATTGTGGCATGCAGAATGCCAAGTCTGCACCAACTCCACTCCCTGCTGGATACAAGCCTGTTGCCAATACTGGCACAGCTGATCCAGCTCTTCGAAGCAAGTACCAGACTGTCATTGGTTCCTTGCTATATCTCATGCTCGGAACTTGACCTGACATTTGCTACACCATGACATTACTTGCACAATTTGCAGCAAACCCATTACAGGACCATTTGAACAGAGTGCTGTCTATCTGCCACTATTTAATTGGTACCAAAACCAAGGAGTAAGTGTAGCAGCTTTTGCTAGTCTCTCAGAAGACTTAGAATTTGACGTCCTGAAGTGCCCAAGGCATTGAAGAATCATATTTACAGTGGGCCTGCATGCCATTTGCAAAATGTTCATCCTCCAATGAGACCTGAGAGAAAGGTCCATTGACACCAACTCTACCTCATCAACACTGATCTTTTGATCTAACACTTTTGTGACTTCAGTCACACCCACTCCCCACTCCTGTTCACTCCAACCCTGCAGCTCAACCTCGCTCTCTAGCTGAGTGACTCTCTGACCCTGCTCCCTGACTTCAAGAAGAAGTCAACTGAAGAAGTTGTAGGGATTCTCGAGAAGAAGGTCAGCACCACCATTGAGTGCTACCAAGCAATCTTCGACAAGAAGTACCTCATTGAGTCACTTCTTGGAGATTCCCAGTGCACCATCCATTGCTTTGCTGACCAGCTCAACTGGGTCAGTGACAACTTCAACAAGGCTAACCACTGGTCTAAGCAGCAGTGCGAAAGCATTTTGTGGGCTTGTCACTGTGTCAGAACAGTTGAGTTCTTGATGCCACAGGAACCACTAGTCAAGTGGTACAGGAAGGTCACAAAGGACCCGACAAGCATAGCCAATGGGGGCTACTTGGACTGGATAGTTTTGTAGACAGGTTGGCATACCTAGCATTTTTGTATACATCACTGGAATACATTTCTAGTCAAGCATCACATTGTGACTTTGTCTGAGCATTCACTAGATGATAATTCAGAAGCACTGGCAGAAGAAGCACCAGTAACGGAAACAGAAGAAGCACCTGAAGAATTCCACTGTAAAGGAGTACCCCATCTCTACAACTCACTTGAGCATAGAGATTACCATGAGGTAGAAAAAGACACTTTCTATCCTTGTGATCACATCATCTGTGAAAATTGGTTCTCTGGTCCATACCATAGAGGTACTCTTTGGGGTGGAATTCCTATTGCCCATTGGCAGGAAACAGGTGCTGTCTAATTGTTTGCTTCTGAGTGTTTTGAGGGTTTAATACCTGAAACCGTACATCTTGGGCCTCTTTTTGAAACTGGGTCACCATCTATCCCCAGTTCTAGAGTGCTCTCCTACCCCTTCTCTTGAGTCTCCTACACCTCTCATCCCAACTACACTTCTGTCTGATCTCTCACATCTCTTCAATTCTGAAGAGGAAGAAGACATAGAGGAGTTACTTGCACAGTCTCAAGAAGAAGAACTCGTTTTTGCATCTCCCATTTTTACACCTGTTGTCTTAGAAGAAAAGGTCTCAGACTTCTTCAAGTTTCATCTGTTGACCACCAACATGTCAGACATGAAAGCTGAAAGCATATCTGTCCTGAAAAAGGTATCCGAGTACAAAGTCTGGTCTAGCCAGATGCTCGGATACTTAACATTTAGAGAGGCAGAAGAAGCCATATCCACCAGTGACTTGAAAGACAAGGATTTCAAGAAGTCAAACACCCAAGCTAAGGGTGTAATCCTCATGCGCACAGACAATAGCTTCCATCTTCTTCTCTATGAGAAGGTTAATGGAGAGGAAGTTATGAAGTTGGCCAAGGACATGTAGGATTCCCTCAAGAAACACTTTGGTACACCGGATGCAGCATTTGTTTGGTCTCAGTTCTCATCGCTCATCAAGTCTAGAGAGATGGACGACAACAAGCCGATGCAGGATCAGATCAGCAAGATCCAAACCATGCTCAAGGACATTGTCAATGGCGGCATTACCTTGGATGAGCCTACCCAGGCTCTCCTCATCATGTCAAAAATTCCGGACAGTTATTCAACAATGGTGTCTGCTATCATGGTGACAACAACACTTCTGGGATTAAAAGTTGAGACTCTCATGAGCAAGATACTCTCTGAGGAGTCTCTCCGCTGGTCTGGCATGGGACAGTCTGTGTCAAAGACATCCCAAGTCAAGGTTCACAATGGTGATGGTCCTTGCTCGCACTGCAGCAAGAAGCACAGCTCGGAACAATGCTGGATCAAGTACTCTCACCTACACCCCCAGAAGGGTGGTAACAAGGGCAAGGGGAAAAGGAAAGGTTGCAATGGTAATGGCAAGAAGGCAAACTTGGTGATTGTACACACTACCAACAATGGGACCAAGCTCACTTGGTTGGGTTTGTCTTCTACCAATTCTCAAGGTGCATCAATAGTGGAGGTTGGGGAGGTCAAGTACACTACTCTGTCCTCCTTGTACTGCTGGCTCCCTCATTGTACATACTGGTGCATCTACTGATGCAGGGTCCAAAAAATTGAGCTTGTCATTCTATTTCCCTGGTGTGAATAAGTCTCATTCACATCAACATATGGGTAAGCACATTATTTGGGTCATGGACTCAGGAGCAAGTCAACCAATTGTCAATTTTCTGGATTACTTCTGGGATTATTCCCCGTACTCAACTCCTGTCATGTTTGGCACTGCAGGAAGTGCAAAAATCCAGGCCCTTGGTTCGGGCACTATCAAAGGTTTATGCACAGTCAAAGCAGGTAAGCATGTTTTGATCACAATATCAAATGTCACATATATTCCCCAAGCTTCAGGCTGCTTGTTTTCAATGGGTATTGTGGAGAAATCGGGACATACACTTGTACAAGGTTCTGGTTCTATGGTCATCTATGACCAAACATTTTCACATGGCAAAGTTTCTGGCAAAGTTGTTATGGAGGCACCATAAAACTTCCTAAACAACTTGTATTTTACATTTATGGACACCCTGGACAGGAAATCGGCAGCTCTGCTATCTAACCCTTTTCATATCTGGCATCACTGGATGGGGCATCCGTCTAAGGAAGTTATTCACTGTTTACCTGATCACACCAAAGGTGTCGATCCAGTGGGAGTTGAAGATCAATCTCCCTGTGAAGGTTGTCGATGGGGCAAGTCTCATTGCACCCCTTTCCCTGCCTCTTACAAACACACTACCAAGCCTCTCAAATTGGTTCATACCAATGAGGATGGTCCCATGTGTACCCAAGCAATCAATGGTGGATACAAGTATTTCATTTCATTGCTGGATGACTATACTAGTCTAGGATGGGCCTATTACCTTTGTCATAAGTCTGAGTCACTCCAAGCATTCGAGGACTTTAAGGCATGGGCTGAGAATGTTACTGGTTACAAACTTATCCATGTACACTTGAATCGAGGGGGGGAATACACTTCTGATGCCTTCATGGCCCATCTCAAATCCTATGGGATTGTTCATCAAAAGACGGTTGTCGTGGTAGGCACAGCTAGGCCCTATTTTTGCCTATATTTTTACTATTTATCTCACTTTACAATGGACTTGTACTGTATGCTCGATAAGACTTTGCCTGGAATGGCATTCTGACTAGTCATGTGACGTAACCACATACTAGGGTTTATCTTGTAGCACATGACTCATTGACTCATATCCCGAGACTTGTCTCAGAAAAATGGACGAGCTGAATGCTGGAATTGCACAATCATAGAAAAGGCTATGGCTATGCTTCATCACGCTGGTCTAAGCCACAGTTTTTGGCAACTTGTGGTTGATACTGCTGTTCATATATACAATTGCCAGCCTATGTGACACCTTAAATGGCAATGCCCAATAACTCTCTGGGATGGCACAATCCTGGATATTTTGTACTTCAGAGTATTTGGTTACAAGGCATTCGTGCATGTGCCTAAGGAACAAAGACAAGGGAAACTTGACAAGAAGGCTGTTGAGATGATATTTGTTGGATATGAGCAAGGCTCCAAGGGTTACAAGTTCTGGGATGCCTCCAGTCGACGGATCATTGTGTCTCGTGATGTGACCTTCAATGAAGATTCCTTTCTGGCATGTAAAGATTTGGCCAATCCAAAGACTCTGGGGCCACCACTATTCGATCCTGTAGACTCTGATTCTGAGGATGATGACGAGGAACAGATCGAAATACCAATTTCTCTACTGGTAGAGAGCGAAGATGTTCAAGACATCAATGAACCGGAACCAGTGGGAGAACCTGACCGACAACTTCCTGAGCAACATCCAGATCCTGTTCCACCTCCTCAGCCTCAATATTCTTGACCATGTCATGAGAATGCTGGAAGGAATCCTGATAGGAACAAGGACAACATTTATGGTGACGAGCCTCTGGCTCAGATCGACCGCCATACTGATGCTCATGGAAATCAGTGAGCGGAAGTGTTCATGATATTACAAGCTCTAAAGGAAGCTAGTTAACTCTGAGTCAGTTCCTACTTCTCACTCAGATGTGAAGAAGTCCTCTGAATGGGACCACTGGCATGCTGCTGAAGGCTCTGAAATGAAGTCTCATGAGCAGAACGGCACCTGGATCTTGGTTCACTGTCCCAAGAACAGGAAGATAGTCAAGAATAGATGGGTTTATGTGCAAAAGCACGATGGCTGGTACAAGGCATGGCTAGTAGCAAAAGGCTTCACTCAAGTCTGGGGTGAAGACTACCATGAGACCTTCTCACCCATCGCTAGTTTTGAATCACTTTGATATATGTTTGCACATGCCACACTCAAAGACTGGGAGATGGACTCTATGGACATCAAGACAGCTTTCCTCAATGGTGAACTCGAAGAGGAAATCTACATGGAACAACCTGAAGGATGGGTAGTTCCAGGCAAGGAGGATTGGGTCTGCCTCCTCAAGAAGGCCATCTATGGTCTTAAGCAAGTGTCACATCAATGGAATGCTAAGATCCACAAATCCCTCTTAGACCAGGGATTCATCTGGACCTACTCAGATGCTGGTGTCTACGTTTACTCTAGCACCACCAATGGTCACACCTGCTATGTCATTTTGTATGTCGACGACTTGCGACTACTCAGTGATTCAAAGCCATTCATTGAGCAAGTCAAGACTCACCACAAGCAGGAGTACCAGATGACTGATCTTGGACCAGTCAAGTGTTTCCTAGGACTACAAATTCATTGTGATCGTCAAAAGTGACAGATTCTAGTTGATCAATCTGAATATGTTCAGACCATTTTGGAGAGGTCCCAAATGTCTAATTGCAAACCTGCAAAGACACCTCTTCCTGCTGGTTCAGTTTTGGAGAAGAGTATGGAGACTGCCACAGATGTGTTCCGCACTCAGTACCAGAGTATCATCGGTAGCATCATGTATGCTATGCTTGGTACTCGGCCTGATCTCACTTTTCCATAACGAGACTTGCCAAATTTGCCTTGAAACCATCGAAGCAACACCTGTGCCTCACTCAATATGTCTTGTGCTACCTTAGGGGAACAAAAGACTATGCACTTTGTTACAATGGTGCTTCCAACTCTGGGTTAATTGCCTATTCAGACTCGGACTGGGCAGAAGACCATGTTGAACTTCTACCATTTCAGACATTATCTAATCAGGCTCTCCTGATATGGACTTCTCTTATGTTCTACTACACTACTTACCATATGTAGATTACATTCCTTTTTTTAACTATAGATTAGATAGCACGTCCCGGACTCCACCGGACCTCTGGACTATACAGAGTTCCACTCGGCTTCCACTTGGTATCCATGTGATACTACCGGTGACTAGGACTACCGGTACTTACAATTACTCATGCTCGGACAGGCTGACTCATGTAGGTCACACCCATGACTCAGTATGACTAGGCTATCACATGATAGCTTTATGACACGTATATATACTGGGCTCAGATGCCCTCTAATGTATTGTTCCTTCCACTGCTCTCCTGTGTGCCTAACAGGACTCCCTCTAGCAGCTTCCCTCTCAGGTTCATTCACTAGCCTTATAGCCACTCCCTTCACTCCTTTTTCAACACCAGAGTAGTAATGTAGTGAATGGAGATGAAATGTCATTGCTATGCATCCTAAGTAATCAACATGTAGTACCATTGCATTTAATCATCTTGCATTGTCTTGCATTGTCTTATAGATAGAGATGTGTCATATAGCTCACTATATGCCATGCCTTGCATGGCCCAGTCAGACACTGACAGACTGTGAGAAGTTTGTATTGGTCTGCCCGGCCATACATTCATCTTCCCTTTTTGCTGATGATTCACTTCACCCCACTTACTCTATTTTCTGTTACTTGTCGTAGTAGGCATGACCAGGCCCTATTTTTCCCCATATTTTTCCTATTTTATCTCGCTTTACAATGGACTGGTACTATACACTTGATAAAGACTTCACCTGGAACAGCATTCTGACTAGTCATGTGACGAAACCACATACTAGGGTTTCTCTTGTAGCACATGACTTACTGACTCATATCCCGAGACTGGAGTTATGATAGATCACATCATCTTGCATCATCGGTAGATAGCCAATAGCATAAGTACCTCACACATGTGATGGCTGTCTGATGTAGGAGCCCGGCCCTAAACCTCAGGGGTATAAGTAGTGTAGCTCGTAGTCCTAGCTCTTCATCTCGTCCTCTTGAAGAGCTAGGTAAGCTCCCTTGTATTTACCAAAGTGACAAGTAATCTAACTTGAGGAGCTAGTGATTCTAATCCTAGCCCACTGAACATCGACTTCAAGTCTGTTAAAGCCTTGAGGGTGAGTTTCACACTCACTCAGCCCTGTCCGTACGGGGTAATTCCCGGCAAGACCCTCTCGCTTTGAATGTGTGCGTCGACTAGTTCCGCGACATTACTGTTCCTGTTGATCTCATTCATTTACTTACTGCACAGCTCACCTGGTATCTCAGGACCCCGATATTACCCTCGCTACTGTATATAAGTGTTGAACTTCTACCATTTCAGGTGTTATCTTATCAGGCTTGCCTGATATGGACTTATCTAGTGTTCTGCAACACTACTTATCTTACTGTAGCTTACATTCTTTTTCACTGATATCTTATCTGCAGGACTCGTTATCTCTCGTCCTGACACAGTAGATTAGATAACGGACCTCCGGGCCTCCGCTCCTTTAGCATCTGATATAACCGGTTACCTGGAGTTCCGGATTCCGTCTTACTAACAATGACTAATGTAGCTTATGCTCATGACTCATGATGACTCGACCATCAGGTGATGGTCTCACACATGTATATATACTGGGCTGGGACACCCTCTAATATATTGTTCCTTCCTCTGCTCTCCCGTGTGCCTAACGGGATCCCTCTAGCAGTTCCCCTCACAGGTTCGTTCATCAGCCTTTACAGCCACTCCATTTCACTCCTTTCAACAATAAGGAGCTCCTCCCTGTGGCTGTAGAGCAGCGAACTTTGGAATCAAAGAGCAGCCTTTGACTCTGTGACCCACTTTGTGTGATTCCCCCACTCGTGTGACATGACCATCTCCTCACAGACTTGCCAACATCACACTTATCAGTTTCAAAAGTGCTTGCTAGATCACCGGGAAGTTTGCTAGGTTTGGCATAAACCCCTCATGTGTGAGGGGTTTGTTGCAAGGTCCTGTTGAACTTCTACCTTTTCAGACGTTATCTTATCAGGCTTCCCTGATATGGACTTATATTGTGTTCTGCAATGCTACATACCTTACTGTATGCTCACGTTCCTTTTTCGCTCTTATCTTATCTGCAGGACTCGTTATTTCTTGTCCTGACTCAGTAGATTAGATAACGGACCTCCGGGCCTCCACTCCCTTAGCATATGATATTACTGGTAACCAGGAGTTCCGATCTTTCATCTTACTAACACTGACTCACATAGATTACAATGATGACTCATGATGACTCAACCATCACCTGATGGTCTCCTCACATGTATATATACTGGGCTTGGACACCCTCTAATGTATCATTCCTTCCTGCTCTCTCCCGTGTGCCTAACGGGCTCCTCCCTTGAGCAGTTACCCTCAGGTTTGTTCACTGCCTCTGTAGCCACTTCCCTCTCACTCCTTCAACAGCTTATGAGCCCTGCACTCTACGTGTAAACCTCGTTGTTCTATCCCTGCAGGATCTCCTCAAGACTACGCTCCTAGGAGTAAGTGTAGCAAGTTTGCTGGTCTTATCATAGACTCAGTGTTTGACGACCTGAAGTGCCAAAAGCACTAAAGGATCATATTTCCAGTGGGCCTTCATGCCGTTTGCACAAAGTTTATCCTCCAACGAGACCTGAGAGAAAGATTCATTGACACTGACTCTACCGCATCAACTCCAATCTAGGATCTGATGTTTTTGTGATTCCAGTCACATCCGCTCCCAGCTCCTGTCTGCTCCAACCCTGCCGCCCAGCCTCATTCACTTGCTGAACGTCTTTCTGCTCCTGCTCCCTGACTTCAAGAAGAAGTCAAAAGAAGAAGAAGTCGGGATCCTCGAGAAGAAGGTCAGTGCCACCATCGAGTGCTATCAGGCCATCTTCAACAAGAAGTACCTCTTCAAGTCATTGCTCGGAGACTCCCAACAAGCCCTCCACTGCTTCGCTGACCAGCTCAACTGGGTCAGCGACAACTTCAACAAGGCCAACCGCTGGTATAAGCAGCAGCACAACAGTATCTCTTGGGCCTGTCACTGTGTCGGCACCGTTGAATTCTCGACACTGCAGGAACCACTTGTGAAGTGGTACAGAAAGGTCACAAAGGACCTTGCAAGCATAGCCAACAGGGGCTATTTGGACTGGATTAGTTTGTAGACAGGTTGGCATACCTAGTGTTTTTATTTGCATATCACTGGAATATATAAGTCAAGCATCACATTGTGGCTTCGTCTGAGCATTCGCTAGACAAGAATTTGGAAGCAGCAGCAGCAGAATCATCAGTAGAAGAAACTCCATTCGACTGCAAAGGAGTACTGCACTTATTTGACTTCACTGAAAGACAAGACTATCATCAATGACCCGCAGGACCTGACTATGGGTACTGGGTGTGTGAAGACACAGTCTGTAAGAATAGGTGGTCCAGTTCATACGCCAAAGGTACAGACTGGGGTATCCCGGTAAACAACTGGCAAGAGACCAACATTTATTCTGAATTTGCTTCCACAAGTTTTTTTGAGGGTTCTAAACCTGAACCACAACATCTTGCGCCTATCCCAGAGTACGGGTCTCCATCTATCCCCAGCTCTAGAGTGTTTTCTCCTACTCCTGAAGTTTCTTCTGTAAATCTATCTCCATCATTTGTTTCTACTACTTTACCATCAGATCTATCAAATCTCTTCGAAGAAGACGACATAGAAGAACTCCTAGCACCATCTCAAGAAGAAGCAGAGGAACCGGCACTATCTCCTGACCTCGCTTTTGTTCTTGAAAGTTTACCACCACCCGCCGTTTCAGAAGAAGAAGTATCAGACTTCTTCGAACTTCATCTCCTTACCACCGCCATGTCGGATTTGAAGGCAGACAGCATTTCAATCCTCAAAAAGTCCTTGGACTACAAGGTATGGTTGAGCCAGATGCTCGGCTACCTTACGTTTATAGAAGCTGACGAGGCTCTAAAAGCTGGTGACCTCAAGGATGTGGACTACAAGAAGGCAAACACCCAAGCCAAGGGTGTCATTCTTATGCGCATGGACAATAGCTTGCATCACCTCCTCTACGAGAATGTAGGTGGTGTTGAGGTCATGAAATTGGCAAAGGACATGTAGGCATCACTCAAGATGCATTTCGGTACCCCGGACACAGCATATGTTTGGTCACAGTTCTCACCTCTCATCAAGTCAAGAGAAATGGATGACAACAAGCCAATGCAGGATCAGATCTCAAAGATCCAAACCATACTCAAGGACATCATCAACGGCAGCATTACTTTGGATGAGCCAACCCAGGCTCTCCTCCTGATGTCAAAGATCCCGGACAGCTACTCGACAATGGTGTTGGCCATCATGGCAAGAACTTTTCTCAAGGAGCTGAAGGTTGAGACTCTGGTCAGCAAGATTCTCTCTGAGGAATCTCTCTGCTGGTCTGGTATGGGACAGTCTGTGTCAAAGACTTCCCAGGTCAAGGTTCACAATGGTAACAGTCCTTGCATGCACTGTGGCAAGAAACATGGTTCGGACCAATGCTGGACCAAGTACCCACACCTGCACCCCAAGAAGGGTGGCGACGAGGGCAAGGGGAAAGGAAAGGGTGGCAATGGCAATGGAAAAAAGGCGAACACAGTATTCGTTCACACTACCATGGATGGGACAAAGGTCACGCAGTCTGGTTCATCCTTGTCAAACAGTCAAGGTGCTTGGGTGGTTGAAGTTGAGGAGGTTAAGTACACTGCTTGTATGGACCCTTCATGTAGAGTCTGTCCCCCTTGTACTGCTGGTTCCTTAGTAGCTTCATCTCTGATTGTACATAATGGCGTGTCTGCTGATGTTGGGTCTGCACAATTGAGCTCGTCCTTCTATTGCCCTGGTGTGAATAAGTCTCATTCACATCAATTTAAGTGCATTGTGCGGCTCATGGACTCAGGTGCAAGTCAGACGGTCGTCAATTCAGTTGAATACTTCTGGGATTACAAGCTGTACACGGTTCCTGTCGTTTTTGGTACAGCAGGAGATGCTAAGATAGAAGCACTAGGCTCTGGCACTATCAAAGGTTTAACAACAGTCAAAACAGAGTGCATTATGATTACCATATCTAATGTCACATACATTCCTCAAACTTCTGGCTGTTTGTTTCCAACTGGTATTGTGGAGACATCAGGATATATGCTCATTCAAGGTTCAGGTCAGATGGTCATCTATGACCAACCATTTACACATGGCAAAGTTTCCGGCAACATCATTATGGAAGCACCGTACAACTTCCTGAACAACTTGTATTTCTCGTTTATGGACATCCTGGACAGGAAATCGGCAGCACTGCTGTCTACCCCTTTTTGTATCTGGCATCGCCGGATGGGGCATCTGTCCAAGGAAGTTATTTGCTGTTTACCTGATCATACCAAGGGTGTTGATCCAGTGGGGGTTGAGGATCAATCCCCTTGTGAAGGTTGTCAATGGGGCAAGTCTCATCACACTCCATTCCCCATGTCTTACAAATATGCTACCAAGCCTCTTGAGTTGGTTCATACTGACGAGGACGGTCCTATGCATACACAAGCAGTCAATGGTGGTTTCAAGTACTTCATTTTATTCCTGGACGGCTACACTAGTCTAGGACAGGCCTATTACCTTCGTCATAAGTCTGAGTCACTCCAAGTGTTCAAGGACTTTAAGGCATGGGCTGAGAATGTTACTGGTCATAAACTTATCCACGTACACTTGGATTGAGGGGGGGAATACACATCTGATGCTTTCACAGCCCATCTTAAATCTTATGGGATTGTTCATCAAAAGATGGTTGCACACTCGCCTCAACAAAATGGACGAGCTGAACACTAGAATTGCATGATCATGGAAAAGGCTATGGCTATGCTTCACCACACTGGCCTAAGTCATGGTTTTTGGCAACTTGTGGTTGATACTGCTGTCCATATTTACAATTGCCAGCCTATGTGACACCTTAAACTCTCTGGGATGGCATGATCCCGGATATTTCATACTTCAGAGTATTCAGTTGCAAGGCATTCATGCATGTGCCAAAGGAACAAAGACAAGGGAAACTCGACAAAAAGGCAGTCGAGATGATCTTCATTGGATATGAGCAAGGCTCCAAGGGCTACAAGTTCTGGGATGCCTCCAGTCGATGGATCATTGTGTCTCGTGATGTGACCTTCGATGAAGATTCCTTCCCGGCACGCAAGGATTTGGCTAACCCAAAGACTCTGGGACCACCACTGTTCAATCCTGTAGACTCTGATTCTGAGGATGATGACAAGGAACAGATCGACATTCCACTTCCTCTACCGGTAGAGAGTGAAGATGTTCAAGAGGACATTGACAAACTGGAACCAGTGGGAGAACCTGATTGCCAGCTCCCTGAACCTGCACAACATCCGGAACCTGTTCAACCTCCTCAGCCTGAGTATTCTGGTCCTAGACGTGAGAACACTGGGAGAAATCCTAACAGGAATAAGGACAACATTTATGGTGATGGGCCTCCAGCTCAGATTGACCATCACACTGATACTCATGGAGATCAGTGTGTGGAAGTGTTTATGATACTGCAGGCTCTAAAGGAAGCTAATTATTCTGAGTCAGTTCCTACCTCGCACTCAGACACAAGAAAATCCCCTGAGTGGGACCACTGGCATGCCGCTGAAGGCTCTGAGATGAAGTCTCATGAGCAGAATGGCACCTGGATCTTGGTTCCCTGTCCCAAGAACAGGAAGACTGTCAAGAATAGATGGGTATACACGCAAAAGCATGACAGCCAGTACAAGGCCCAGTTAGTAGCAAAGGGCTTCACTCAAGTCTGGGGTGAAGACTACCATGAGACATTTTCTCCAGTCACTTGTTTCAAATCTTTGAGATACATGTTTGCCCATGCAGCGCTCAAAGACTGGGAAATGGATTCAATGGATGTTAAGACAGCCTTCCTCAATGGTGAACTCAAAGAGGAAATCTACATGGAACAGCCCAAAGGTTGGGTAGTTCCAGGCAAGGAGGATTGGGTCTGCCTCCTCAAGAAGGCCATCTATGGTCTTAAGCAAGTGTCTCGTCAATGGAATGCTAAGATCCACAAAACCCTTTTGAACTAAGGGTTCATCTGGACATATTTGGATGCTGGTGTTTATGTCTACTCCAGTTAAACCAATGGTCAAATCTGCTATGTAGTACTTTACATCAACGACTTGTTACTGCTTGGCGACTCTCAGTCATTCATTGAGCAAGTCAAGAATCACCTCAAGAAGGACTACCAGATGACCGGCCTTGGACCAGTAGAGCATTTCTTAGGAATTAGGATTTGTCGTGATCATCAAAAGCGACAGATCTTAGTTGATCAATCTGAATATGTTCAGACCATTTTGGAGAGGTTCCAAATGTCTAACTGCAAACCTGCAAAGACACCTCTACCTGCTGGTTCAGTTTTGGAGAAGAGCACAGAAACTGCAATGGATGTGTTCTGCACTCAGTACCAGAGCATTATTGGTAGCATCATGTATGCTATGCTTGGTACTCGGCCTGATCTCACTTTTCCGTAATGAGACTCGCCAAGTTTGCCTCGAACCCATCAAAGCAACACCTGCGCCTAGCCCAATATGTCTTGCGCTACCTTAGGGGAACGAAAGACTACGCGCTTTGTTATGATGGAGCTTCCAACTCTGGTTAATTGCCTATTCAGACTCAGACTGGGCAGAAGATCATGACAATAGGCACTCCACAAGCGGCTTTGTGTTCCTCATGGCCAATTGTGTTGTTCTTGGGTTTCCAGATGCCAACCCACTGTTTCCCTCTCTTCAACAGAAGCAGAGTACAAGGCCTGTCAGGCACATGCGTCAAATGGCCTGGCTTAGGAACTTCGGAAGAGCTTGTGACAACATGACCGCTCCTACTCTTTGTGTCTGGATAATCAAGGAAGCATTTTCCTTGCGTTAATCCTGCC